>VZQC01002447.1:1677508-1773868 GCA_009823505.1 Rhizomys pruinosus | reverse complement strand
CAACAACAACAACAGAAAGGACTGCATCAAAGAACTGACTGAAACAGTGAACTTCTGCTCAAAACAGTCAACTTCCTCATGGAGAATATTGAGAAAGGCTGAGAAAGAGATGAAAAGCATGTTTGGCAGAATGCATGAGCTCTGGCAGGGTGGGGGAATGGGTGGGAACATGGGTCTACATTTGTTAAAAAAATAAAAATAAAAATAAAAATAAATTTATGTGAAAAAAAAGTATCCCATAGGTTTTGTTGTGTTGTATTGTCATTGTCATTCAGTTCCAGGAATGTTTTTATTTCTTTCTTTATTTCTTCCTTTACCCATTCATTATTTGGGAGTGTGTTGTTTACTCTCCATGTGTTCTTGTAGATAGTAGGGCTTATCCTGGTGCTGAGTTTGAGCTTTATTGCACTGTGGTCTGACAGAATGCATGAAATGATTTCAATCTTTTTGTATTTGTTGAGGTTTTTTCTGTGTCCCAGTATGTGGTTGGTTTTGGAGAATGTTCCATGGGGCGCTGAGTAGAAAGTGTATTCTCTGGTATGTCTGTGAGGTCCATTTGGTGTATTGTATCATTCAGTTCCAATGTCTCTCTATTTATCCTTTGTCTTGCTGATCTGTCTAAAGGACTTAGTGGGGTATTGAAGTCCCCTACTATTAGTGTGCTGGGGTTAATCTGTGCCTTGAGATCCTGAAGAATTTTCTTTATAAAGTTTGGTGCACCAGAGTTTGGTGCGTATATATTCATGATTGTGAGCTCTTCATCATCAATTGTTCCTTTAATAAAGATGTAATGGCCCTCTTTGTCTCTTTCGATTTCTTTTGCTTCAAAGTCTATTTTGTCTGATATTAAAATAGCAACACCTGCTTTCTTTTTGTTACCATTTGCTTTGAATACTTTCTTCCATCCCTTCACCTTAAGTTGGTGCCTATCCTTGAGAGTGAGATGGGTTTCTTTTAGACAGCATATAGATGGATTTTGTTTCCTAATCCAATTTCCCAGTCTGTGTCTTTTGATTGGGGAGTTTAGTCCATTAATATTTAAGGTTATCACTGAAATATGTCTGTTGCTTTCTTTCACCTTATTATCCATTTGCATTTTTAGTCTAGGTTGGTTTTTACTTCTGCAGTTATGCTTTTATTAATTTCTCTTTCTAGGTGCCTGGAGATAGTTGCTCCTCTCTTCTGTCCTTTGAATTGCTTCAAGTATTTTCTGAAGGGTTGGTTTTCCAGACATGTATTCTATCATCTTGTTTATGTCATGGAAGATTTTTCTCTCTCCTTCAACTATAATCAACATTTTTTTTTGGTCTTTTCAAGACAGGGTTTCCTTGTAGTCCCAGCTGTCCTGGAACTCACTCTGTGAACCAGGCTGGCCTTAAACTCACAAAGATCTGCCTGCCTCTGCCTCCCAAGTGCTAGGATTAAAGGCGTGCACCACCACGCCCGGCTATAATCAACTTTTTGCTGGGTATAGTAACCTTCGTTGGCATCTATAGTCCTTTAACACTGAGAATGCTTTGCTCCACGTTCTTCTTGCTTTCATATTTTGCACTGAAAAGTCAGTTGTAATTCTGATGGGTTTCCCCTTGTATGTAACTTGTTGTTTTTCTTTTGTATCTTTCAGAATTTTGTCTTTGTTTTGGGCGTCTAGTGTTTTAACCATGATATGGCATGGGGAGTTTCTTTTCTGATCTTGTCTGTTTGGAGTTCTACATTCTTCTTGTATTTGTATGGGTTTGTCTTTTTTAGTTTGAGGAAATTTTCTATCTATTATTTTGTTGAAGATCTGATCAATACCATTCTCTTGAGATTCTTCTCTTTCCTCTCTTTCTATGATGGGGAAGTTTGATCTTTTCATAGTGTCCCACATTTCCTGGTTGTTCCACTTTTGTGTATTTTTAAATTTTTCATAATCTTTACTTGAGCTTTTTAGTTGTTCTGTGTTATCTTCCAGGTCTGATATTCTTTTTTCTGCTTCCTCAATTCTACTTCTGAGGCTTTTTCCCATCCTTTCCTCTTGATTGGATGAATGTTCCATTTCCTTTTTCATTTCATCCTGATTTTTTTAGTATTTCTAGTTTCTTTTGGAGTTTATCATTCTCTTCCTCTAGTTCTTTCTGGAGTTTATCATTCTCTCCCTTTAGTTCTTTCTGAAGTTTGTCATTCTCTCCCTCTAGGTCCTTCTTGAGTTTTCTTTCTCTCTCCTTAATTCTCTGACTTGTCCTTTATATTCTTTCATTTCTTTGAATATGTCTGAAATTGTTCCTCTAAAATCTGTGTCCTGGGCCACCCCCAGGGGGATCCTACTGTTAGGAATCTCCCACAGGGTTCGTAGAGCTTGGTGTGGAATTATCTTGCACTTTTCCCATGTTGTCCCTTCATCGTGTCCCTGGCATGTGGGTTTCCCTTTTGCCTGTATTCCGATGTGAACCCCAAAGTCTCTTCACTGTATTGAAGGCTTGCTTTGCTTGCCTCCTTCAGATGCTTTTTTTGTGGGGGGGGGGTTTTCTCCTTGTTTATGGAGTATTGACTTGTCTAGGTTTCAGGCTTTCAATTTTGTTTATGTATTGGAAGTCTAACTCATTTTTCCCTTTCTGTTCTGAAGGTTCTCCAAAAAATCCACTTGGACACTCAGCAATTCCAGTTGGTGGGGGGGAAGTGGGGTGTTGGGGTGGGGGGGAGAATATGCCTTGCTTTTTACTCTGTGCTTCAGGTGGACCTGAGAAATCCCCAATATAAGCTCTGTGCATTCAAGTCTCAGAGTGGCAACAGGCCCACCTTTTATACTAGCTAGCAGGGTGACTCTGTCCCCACAGCCACACAGGACAATGATTCAATTATCCAACAATCCAGTGATAGAATTATCCAACAATCTGCCTGGCTGAAGCACCTGCAACTCATTGCATTTTTAAATTTGTGTTTTGTCATATATTGCTTATATATTCTCTATAGTGAAGCACCTACCTATATAAACATTGCTTTGAGCCGGACATGGTGGTGCACACCTTTAATCTTAGCACTTGGGAGGCAGAGGCAGGTGGCTCTTTGTGACTTCAAGGCCAGCCTGGTCTACAGAGTGAGTTCCAGGACAGCTGGGGCTACAGGGAGACCCTGTCTTGAAAAGACCAAAAAATAAAAAAATTTAAAAAATAAACATTGCTTTGCAGAAATCAATTGGAAAAAGTTTTCTAAAAACTGGTGTAGAGAACTTCATGGTAAGACCCTATTGCTGAAGACAGTTCATACATGAGATATAGAACAAACAAGGAGAAATCAAGCTGGTGCTGACCTCAGAGCATCATCAGTACTGGCTAGTGTTCACCGTGCTGGAAGGTGTGGTGCATACTACCTGAAGAGAAAATTAGTCATCCGCCTTATTCAGCTGTGAAGCCTGTAAACAACAACAATTGGTCTGGCAAAATATGCTCACTGGTGCAATAGTGTCACAGATACTGTGGGAGTAACCAACCACTTTCCAATTGGATTTAAGGTCTGCATCATATGATGGAGCCCATACCTGACACTGATATCAGGCCTAGAAACCTGAGGCTAGTTGGGTCACTGGCATAGGTGTGAGCCTAATACTAGTTTTCTATTAAATACTTATAGTATTAAACTGACTCCTAATGACTTTTTTTGGTCTTTCTGAGACAGGGTCTACCTGTAGCTCCAGCTGTCCTGGAACTCATTATGTGGACCAGGTTGGCCTTGAAATCACAGAGATCCTCCTGCCTCTGCCTCCCAAGTGCTGGGACTAAAGGCACGAGCCACCACACCAGGCCTAATGACTTATTTTTATACCCATAGACTGATGAATCTCTCAGCTCTCACCAGAGAAGCTTCCTTATGAAGCAGATGGTGATTAACACAGAGGAGCACAACTGGCCAATGTGTAGAAACTGCAGAGTGCTGATCCCCTGAAGAGACACCTATATCAAATGTTTGCCTTCCATGGGTCAGGGATTATTGTGGAGGAGGGATCAGGAAAATTGTAACAGCCAGAAGTGGTAGACCACCACAGAGAAAGAGTTTTCCAGCAGCTGATCAGTTACTCACATGAGCTCACAGCAATGCTGACAACATGTAAGTCCCATGTAAGCTCAAACCAGACAAAATGCCAGCATAGACGTGCACAGGTGTGTAAGATACTCCATCCCTACCTGAGAAACTATTGGTAACCGATGGCTGCTGGGAGGGGAAGAGTTGGTCTCTTTCAAGGATGTGACTCTTGGCAGGTTAACCAAGCTCCAGCAGATGGACCCACACTGAAGGACATTTGGGGACACAATTAAGGTTCTATAGTCCTTGTCATTTCTATAGTCCTTATATATAATAGAGTACATGAAATTAGGTGGAGGCAGTAAAGGGAGATGTAGATAAGGAGGTGTTGGGGAATTGGTTCCATTGGATTGGCCTGTGGCCACATCTGTCTTGATTGTTGAGCAATGTGGGAGGGCCCAGCCCACTATGGGTGGTGCCACCCTTGGGCAGGTTATTGTGTACAGTATAAGAAAGCAGGCTGGGCATGGGCCAGAGGAGCAAGCCAGTAAGCAGAACTCCTCCATGGCCTGTGCTTCAGCTCCTGCCTCCAGGTTCCTGCCCTGAGTTCCTCAGTGATGAACTGTGACCCAGGAGATGTAAGATGAATAAACCCTTTCCTCCCCAAGTTGGAATTGGTCAGAGTGTTTTGGCATAGCAATCGAAATGCAAACTAGAACAGGAGGAGATCTAGATATCAAAGTATATTGTATGAAAATCACTAAAATTCAATAGTTTCTAAAAATCTGGTGTACAATTTTAGTGTTTACATTTCTATAAATGTCAGACCTTCATCCTCTTTATTATGTGGCTGCCAATATCACATTATTAACTCTTAAACAAGTGTAAAAACATGAGCTTCCAAACTACTTTGAACCTTATGGCTATCACTTGATAACCCCACTTACTTGATGAAGGATAGACTTTAGGGAGCAGGAACAGAAAAGATCCAGGCATAGTGGTGCATGCCTTTAATCCCAGCACTGGAGAGACAGAGGCAAATGGATCTCTGTGAGATCAAGGCTAGCCTGGTCTACATAGCAAGTTCTAGGCCAGCTGGGGCTACAGGGAGACCCTGCCTCAAAAAAAGAAAGAAAGAAAAGAAACCGTTAGAGAGTTCCATTGTGATAACTCAAACTAGATGCAATTGGGACTTTTAAAAAACAGACTGAGCCAGGCGTGGTGGCACACGCCTTTGATCCTAGCACTTGTGGGGCAGAGGCAGGAGGATCTTTGTGAGTTCAAGGTCAGCCTGGTCTACAGAGCAAGTTCCAGGACAGCTGGGGCTACAGGGAGACCCTGTCTCAAAAAGATCAAAAATAAAAATAAAAATAAAAAACAGACTGAGATTTGATGAGAAATTGTAAAATTTTGAGTGCATTTTAGAACCACACCCATTGATACGTTGAATGCTCAGTATAAACCTAAAGAATTATGAAAAAGTCAGGTTATTATTGACTTGAAGAATTGGATGGGTGATGCTATTGAAAGATAAAGCCTGGGGAATATGGATTTTTTGGCAGGAAGAGGAAAGAATACTTCATAGTTGGCCATATTATATTTGACATATCTGTTATATATTCAAGCAGAACTACCATCTAAGGAGGAGATATTCTGGATGTTAAACCTCTGTCACATGTGTAGCTAGCAAAAATTTTCTACTACCCAGTAGATTTCCTCTTCACTTCCTTGGTTGTTTCTTTGAGCTGTACAGAAGTTTTTTAGTTTAATGAGTTCTCATTTTTCAGTTGTTGATCTTAATGCTTGAGCAACTGATGTCCAATTTAGAAACTCCTTTCCTATATCTTGTAGGGTACTACCTATGTTTCCTTCTAACAGTTTTAGAGTTTTGGGTTTCATATTGAGGCCTTTGATCTATTTGGAGTTCACTTTTGTGCAGGGTGAAAAGATAAGGATACAATTTTATTCGTCTACAGGTGGAGATCCGGGTTTGCTAGCACCATTTGTTGAAGATGCTATCTTACCTCCAGTGTGTGCTCTTGGCCCATTTGTCAAATATCAGGTGGCTTAAATTACATGCACTCATGTTCAGGTCTTTTATTATGCTCCATTGAGCTATGTTTCTGTTTTTGTGCTGGGACCATAGCGTTTTTATTACTATAGCTCTGTAATGTAGTTTGGGACTTGGTATGGTAATCCCTCCAGCATTGGTCTTTTTACTCAAGATTGCTTTGGCTAGCCCAGGTCTTTTGTGGTTCCATATGAATTTTAGGATTTTTTTTCTAGTTCTGTAAGGAATGCATAGGGGTTTTGATTGGTATTGCATTGAATTGGCATTACTTTTGGTAGTATGGTCATTTTCACAATATTAATTCTACCAATCCATGAGCACGGGAGGTCTTTCCAACTCCTGATGTCTTCTTCTCTCTCTTCAAAGATTTAAAAATTTCATTGTAGAGGTCTTTAATGTCTTTGGTTAGGTTTATTCCTAGGTATTTAAGTTTTTTGGAGAATATTATGAATGGAAGGGTTTCCATAAATGCTTTCTCCAATTGTTTATTATTGCTGTAGAGAAAGGCTCCTGATTTTTGTTTTGTTTTGTTTGATAGGGTCTCCTTAGTCCAAGCCCACATGGAAGTCACTATGTGGACCAGGCTGCCTTGATCTTGCAGAGCTCTGCCTACCTCTACCCCTTGAGGGCTGGGATTAAAAGTGCACAACACCACGCCCAGGGTTAAGGCTATTGATTTTTGTAAATTGATTTTGTAACCTACCACTTTGCTGAAATTACTGATCATTTCTAATAGTTTTCTGGTGGAATTTTGGGGTCTCTTACATACATCATCTACAAATGGGCATAATTTGACCTCTTCTTTTCCAATTAGTACTCCTCTAATTTCCTTCTCTTGTTGTCTTATTGTTCTAGTAAGAGTTTCAAGCATTATATTGAGAAGGAGTGGAGACAGTGGACAGCCCTGTCTGCTTCCTGATTTTAATGGGAATGCTTCCAATTTTTCTTCACTTAGAATTATGTTGGCTGTAGGTTTGCTGTATATAGCTTTAATTATGTTGAGGTATGCTCCCTCCAGACTATTATCAAAGGCCTTTCCTCCATCTATTGAGATTACCATGTGATTTTTGTCTTTAAGTCCATTTATATAATTTATTACATTATTGATTTACATATATTGAACCATTCCTGAATCTCTGGCATAAAGCCAACTTGATCCTGGTAGATGAGGCTCACAGAAGTCCACACCTGGCCCAGGAGTACAGAACAAGAGACTGTAGAGTGCATGTCCCGGGATAGGACTCCTACATTAAACTTCACCCACCTATGGCTCAGAGACCATTGCAGAAGAGGGGCAGAAAGATTGTAAAAGCCAAGGTTGATGTATAAACATAAGGAAATGGAGGTTTCAGGTCTCTGGGAACTTACTCATATGAACTTGCATGCACAAGACCCATGCTGACTCAATAACCCAGGAAATTACCCAGGATAGAACTAGGGAAATGGGCAGCAGGCACTAACCATAGCCAAGGAACTATTAGCAACTGATTACTGCTGGGTGAGGGAGAGTTGATCTTTTTTTTATTTTATTTATTTTTTATGTGTATGTATGTACTGTCTGCATGCAGGTTTGTGCACCCGTGTTGTGCAATGCCACAGAGGTCAGAAGAGGGTGTCGGATTCCCCTGGAACTGGAGCCAAAGACGGTTCTCAGCCTCCATGTGGATGCTGGGATTGAACCCAGGTCCTCTGCAAGAGCAGTCGGTGCTCTTAACTGCTAGGCCATCTCTCCAGCCCTTAGTTGATCTTTTTTTTTTTTTTCTTTTTGGTATTTTCGAGACAGGGTTTCCCTGTAGCCTCAGCTGTCCTGGAACTTGCTCTGTAGACCAGGCTGACCTTGAACTCACAAAGATCCGCCTGCCTCTGCCTCCTGAGTGCTAGGATTAAAGGCATGCTCCACCACACCTAGCTAGTTGATCTTCTTTTAAGAGAGTGACTCTAGCTAGGCTGACTGGACTCCAGTGGATGAAACTTGACCCAATAGGCCTGAACGTATGTTACAGAATGCATGAACTCCAGTGGGGAGTGTGAGGGGTGGAGACGGGGAGGAGATCTAAATATGATTAAGACATGTTGCATGAAATGTACACTCAATACAAATATACATTAAAATTAAGCAAAATTTCTTTTGAATTAGCATAATGTATAAAATGCTTCCTGGGGGCTGGAGAGATGGCTCAGCAGTTAAGAGCACCAACTGCTCTTACACAGGACCTGGGTTCTATTCCCAGCACCCACATGGCAGCTGAGAATCGTCTTTAACTCCAGTTCCAGGGGAATCTGACACCCTCTTCCAACCTCCTCAGCATTGCATGACACGGGTGCACAAACCTACATGCAGACAGTACATTCATACACATAAAAAATAATAATAAAATGCTTCCTATTAAGAAAGTATTTAAAGCCAGGCATAGTTGTCCATGCCTTTAATCCCAGTGCTCAGGAGGCAGAAGCAGGCAGATCTCTGTGAATTCAAGGCCAGCCTGGTCTACATAGCAAGTTTCAGGCCAGCTGGAGCTATAGGGAGACCCTGTCTCAAAAAGACCAAGAAAAGCCAGGCGTGGTGGCACACACCTTTGATCCTAGCACTTGGGAGGCAGAGGCAGGTGGATCTTTGTAAGTTCAAGGCCAGCCTGGTCTACAGAGTGAGTTCCAGGACACTTGGGGCTACAAGGAGACCCTGTCTTGAAAAGACCAAAATAAAAAAAAAAGACCAAAATTTAAAAAAGACCAAAAAAATGTGTTTAAAGTGTTTATTCATATTTTTTCATCAACATCAGGCTATCCCAGTAAGAGTACCATCTAAAATTCTGACATTCACACTCCTGACTAGTCTCAACTAGGAAACTAGCGTTCTGACTTATCCCTCAGGCCCTCTGAAGTTTAATTTCAGTGGCTCCACACCAAACAAACCATTGGCCCAGGAAACCTCAGCAAAACGAGCTTTCTCCTATAAAGCAGAGGAGCAATGACACACTGACACCCTAGTCTGTCCCTCCCAGTGAGTCCTCGCCCTGCTGGCCAGCTGCAGAGGCAGGGACAGCAAATCTAAGTGTCAGAGACCACTATCCCAGCCTCCAAACAGAAGAGCCAGAGAGCAGGTGGCCCCATGTCTTCTCTCGGCTGCCCTCCTCTTGAGTGCTTTAGATTCCCACCCCCATGAGGTAAAAATGGGCTCCACTAAAGGCTATTTACTGACTGCAACATTTTAAATAATATAATGTTATTTAGAACTGAACCCTGATAAAATTGTTTTCAGGGGCTGAAATATAAAGTGCTTGTCTACCAGGCACAAAGCCACTGGGGTTTTTTTTGTTTGTTTTTGTTTTGTTTTGGTCTTTTTGAGACCAGGTCTCCCTGTACCTCCAGCTGTCCTGGAACTCACTATGTACATCAGACTGGCCTTGAACTCACAGAGATCTGCCTTTCTCTGTCTCCCGAGTGCTGGGATTAAACATGTGCACTATCATGCCCGGCCAAACCGTTGTTCTTGACACTGAAAATTAAGCAAAAAACCAACCACACTAAAAGAACAATATGTATGGTGAAACACACCTCTGATTGGTCCTAAAAGGACACATCTGGAAAGGGTTAACTGAAGATGGAACACCCATCCTGAATGGAATCCCAGACTGAAGGTTCACTGTGGCCAGCTGCCTTGCACTGTTAGGACCAGGTCAGAAAGAGTTCATCGAGTTGAGGCAAGCCTGGTTCCCATGACTACCTTAACCACAAGAATACAGTCTGACCCTGAGTTCCAACTTCCCACAGCTACCTGAGGTCAGGTCAGGATGAACTTTCCCAGCCCTGAAGGAGTGCTTCCTACCCCCTAAGAAGCCGACAGAGTGAAGATCTTCAGCGGCGAGGAAGCTGGAGAGGGTGGTCTTTGCCAACCACCTCTCTACGACCCCCGCATTATTTGGCTAAAATGGGAAGGCTTCTTGTAGATGGTGGTATGAAGCTGGTGCTTGAAGCAGAATGGATGTTTGTATGTGGAATTAGAAGAAAGTGAACCAGGGGCTGGAGAGATGGCCTAGCGGTTAAGAGCGCCGACCGCTCTTACAGAGGACCCGGGTTCGATCCCCAGCACCCACATGGCTGCCGAGAACCGCTGAAACTCCAATTCCAGGAGAACTCCAGTTCCAGGGGAATCCGATACCCTCTTCTGACCTCCGCGGCGTTGCACGACACGGGTGCACAAACTTGCATGCAGACAGTATATTCATACACATACGGAAATAAATAAAATTAATTAAAAAAAAAAAAAAAAGAAGAAAGTGAACCAAATTCAGGCATCAGCCTGAACAGCCTGGTAATTACTCTCTGTAATGGTACATTGGGATTCCTGAAAATTTACATTTACTTTGTTCTGAAAATACACACATATACACATTACATGCATTATATATGTCTATATAATCATTTCTGTGCAGAAACTGAGGTTGTTTTTTTCTTCTTTTTGGGGGGAGGGGTAATTTTTGAGACAGGTCTCCCTTTAGTTCCAGCTGGCATGGAGCTCGCTATTTAGACCAGGATGGCTTTGAACTCACAGAGATCTGCCTGCCTCTGCCTCCCAAGTGCTGGGATTAAAGGCATGTGCCACCATGCCTGGCCAAGATTGTTTTTCTTTGTTGGTGTGTCCTCCTGAATCATGTGGAGATGACTGTGAGGATGTTTCTACCCCCGTGAACTATCTCCAATGAACTGTATCTTCAACGTGTAGAAACTAATTTTGTGACTTCCTTTATAATCTATTCAATTTTCTTGATCTGTTACCGTTTTCTAAACTCTCTGAATTAGCTTTATAGAAAAACTAAACATAGTATGCTAAAACTGTTTCTCCTAAGCATTATTTTGACTAACCCACTTTCTTTGCCTTTCCTGAACAAAAATTTAGAATATATGTTTTGTTTGTTTGATGATGCTGAGATTGAGCCCAAGGCCTTGTGCGGATATTCCACCACCCAGCCTCCATCCTTTATGCTAGAGTCTTTTTTTTTTGTAATGTACAAAAAGAAAATCTCCTAAGATTTGAACCAAGATTGTTTTAAATCCATAGCTTTGATGAGAATGCATTTTTTTGTTGTTGTTCTTTTTGAGACAGGGTCTCCCTGTAGCCCCAGCTGTCTGGAACTCACTCTGTAGACCAGGCTGGCCTTGAACTCACAAAGATCCGCCTGCCTCTGCCTCCTGAGTGCTAGGATTAAAGGTGTGAGCCACCACACCCACCTATGAGAGAATGCATATCTTAAATACAATAAATGTTCTAATTCCTCATACTGGTAAATTTTGTCACCTTAGTCAACATGATTAGAGTTGGTTTTTTGTTTTGTTTGTGTTTCAAGGAACCAGCTTTTTCGATGAAGGTTTCTGGGTTTTTCTTTTTTCCTGTATTCAATTTCTTCCTTTTTTTTTTTTTCTGTTTTCAATTTCTTTAGGTTTTGCTTTTTGGTGTCTCTTTTTATTTGCTTTTTCCATTTTTTTATTTTATTTATTTTTTATTAATTTTATTTATTTCTGTATGTGTATGAATGTACTGTCTGCATGCAAGTTTGTGCACCTGTGTCATGCAATGCTGCGGAGGTCAGAAGAGGGTCTCGGATTCCCCTGGAACTGGAGTTCTCCTGGAATTGGAGTTTCAGACAGTTCTCAGCCGCCATGTGGGTGCTGGGAATTGAACCCGGGTCCTCTTCAAGAGCAGTTGGTGCTCTTAACCACTAGGCTATCTCTCCAGCCCCCTCTTTTTCCATTTTTTTAAGGTAGAAACTATTAATTTTGAAATCTTCTTTTCTAATATGGATATTTCTAAAAATTTCTTTGCATTCATGTGTGTTTGTGTGTAGTACACATGCCCAGGTTTTTAAAAAGTTTTCTTAATTGAGGATTTCAAACATGTATACAATGAAATATGATCATATCTACCCCTCCTGCCCTCTCTAACTCCTCTCATTCCCTCCAATAAGACCCCCCCAACTTCATGTCTTTATTTTTTTTTTCTAATCCATGGTTCTCATATGTGCATGGATATAGGGCCATACAGTGAAGCATGAGATACCTACCAGTGACCACACCCTTAACAAGAGCCATTCCCCCTCTGCTAGCAGCTACCAACTGCTGCTAATAGCGCCTCAGTAAGGAGCAGAGCCTGGAGCTCGTCCACCTGACCTATGCAGGAACTTTGCCTGACTTGATCTTCCGGGTCACCATGGGTGCTGTGTGGACTGTGATAACCATGTCCCAGCACTCCTCTTGGTCCTCCAGCTCTTCAATTCTTTCCACCTCCTCTTCTGCTATGTTCCCTGAGTCTTGGAAACAGCCAGGGTGGAGGCAGTTGATGAAGATGTCCCATTTAGGGCTGAGCACTCAGGCTACTTTGACTGCAAATGAAGCTTCTGGGACTGGAGAGATGCCTGGGGTGGGGGTGGGGGGGGATTAAGAACACTCACTGCTCTTGCAGAGGACCTGAGTTCAGTTCCCAGCACCCACTTGGTGGCTTGCAATCTTCTGTAACTTATACCCTCTTCTGGCCTCTATGGGTACTGCGTGCACATGGTACACATATACATGCAGGCAAAACATACATATAAAATAAAAACAAAGTCTGGTTTTAGAAGAAAAGCATTTGTTACCAAGGTTGAGAGCAGCCTAGGCCCTGGATATAAACAAATACTTAGAAGACCAATTTGACAGTATGATCACTTAGCAAAGTAATAATACCAGGCTCTACCCTAAGACCACCCCAGCCCCAGGCTGGGATTATAGGTATGAAATTTCCTCATCTGGAGCAGACCTCAATGCAATCAGAAAGTGGTTAGTTACCCCACAACAAGCATAACGCTGCTGCAGTAGCAGGCACGGCTTGCTGGCAGGTTGTACTGCGATGTGCAGGTTTCATCATGCATACATCCACTGCTGTCTTTTCTCCCTAAGCATTCTGCAGAGACGCTTCTGCTGCTCTGAAACAGTCCCGGCTTTTTAAATGTGGATTCTCAGAATCAAATTCAGGTTCTTATGCTTACATGGCAAGCACTTGACTATCTTCCAGGTCCAAGACTATAGTTTTTTTTTTTTTTCCTTTTTTCTTTAAGATGGGGTCTCACTGTAGCCCCAGCTGACCTGGAACTCGCTGTGTAGACCAGACAGGCCTTGATCTCACAGGGATCAGCCTCTGTGATCTGGAAAGAGTTGTAGAATTATCACCTGCTCTAATTAAGCACCACAGGAAAAACAAAATGACAAAACTACCCACTTTTCTTCCTGCCACCAAAGGTCGAATGAAAGCCCTAGATTTACACTCTTAAAATATTTTGTTATTTTTACTTTATGTGTATGAGTACATTGCTTGCAGGTGTGTAAATGCACCCATGACATGCAATGCCCACAGAGGTCAGAGGAAGGTGTTGGATCCCTCATAACTGGAGTTATGGACAGTTATTAGGCTCCATGTGGGTGCTGGGAAGTGGACCTTTGTAGTGTTTCCTTATAGCTGAGCAACAGTGTAAATCTGGGGCTGGAGAGATGGCTGAGTGGTGAAGAGCGCTGACCAGTATTGCAGAAGACTGAGGTTCAATTCGCAGCCATAAAAAGAAACATAAGATATTAAAACAAATTGGAATTACTAGGATATATTTTGAACTAAATGAAAATAAAACAATCCAAGTCTACCTTGGTGAAAAAAAAAAAAAAAGAAAAGAAAAGAAATGTGTGGGAAGCAGCTAAAGCACTTCCTGATAAGAAATTTATAGCATTTATAAATGGCTGGGGGTGATGGCACATGCCTTTAATCCCAGCACTCGGGGACAGGGGGAGGCCGACCTCTGTGAGATCAAGGTCTGTCTGGTCTACACGGCGAGTTCCAGGTCAGCTGGAGCTACAGTGAGACCCCATCCTAAAGAAAAAAGGAAAGGGGGCTGGAGAGATGGCCTAGTGGTTAAGAGCTCCAACTGCTCTTGCAGAGGACCCGGGTTCGATCCCCAGCACCCACATGGTGGCTGAGAACTGTCTTTGACTCCAGTCCCAGGGGAATCCGACACCCTCTTCTGACCTCCGCAGCATTGCACGACATGGGTGCACAGACCTACATGCAGACAGTACATTCATACACATAAAAAATAAATTAAGGGCTGGAGAGATGGCTTAGCGGTTAAGAGCGCCGACCGCTCTTGCAGAGGACCCGGGTTCGATCCCCAGCACCCACATGGCGGCCGAGAACCGTCTGAAACTCCAGTTCCAGGAGAACTCCAGTTCCAGGGGAATCCGAGACCCTCTTCTGACCTCCGCGGCGTTGAACGACACGGGTGCACAGACTTGCATGCAGACAGTACATTCATACACATACAGAAATAAAAAAAATAAATAAATAAATAAATAAATTAAAAATTTAAAAAAAAAAAGAAAAAAGCAAAAAAAAAAAACTATAAAGTCTTGTACCTGGAAGATAGTCTAGTGCTTCCCATGTAAGCATAAGAACCTGAGAGAGAGGAGAGGATAGAGGAGAGAGAGGAGAGAGAGGAGAGAGAGGAGAGAGAGGAGAGAGAGGAGAGAGAGGAGAGAGAGGAGAGGAGGAGAAAGAGGAGAGAGGAGGAGAGGAGAGAGAGAGGAGGAGAAAGAAAGACAGGAGGAGAGAGGAGAGGAGAGAAGAGAGGAGAGGAGAGAGAAAGAGAGGAGAGAGGAGAGAGGAGAGAGGAGGAGAGGACAGAGGACAGAGGACAAAGGACAGAGGACAGAGGAGGAGAGGAGAGAGGAGAGAGGAGAAGAGAGGAGGGGGAGGGGAAGGAGCTAGGGACAAGATATACCATAGTTGTTTTACCCTCCCATAATGCCAACAAATATGAATCAATCAGTGGATTAATTCTCAGAGAAAGTTATTACCTTACAGTCTAGGCTCTTCTCAGAAACTGGCAACCAAGCCTTTAACACATTAGCTTTTAGAGAGGGAGATACTCATATTCAAACCATAATGGATTTATTTTAAAATATGCAATGTGTTAATTGTTCAAACATAGACGCATCTTGGAAATCTGACCATGTAATTAAGACTAATTCTGTCGCGTTTTCAGTTTACTGTGAAAGTAACAGAAATTTCTATTCAAAATCACTTGGGTTCTTTATAGATGACAGGAAGTAGAAAGAAAAGTGGAGTAACAAAGGGGAAACAGTGGGTGGAGAGGGGGAAGCGTCAAACAACACGATGTGATGGTGTGAGACGGCCACGAAACCCATCACTATGTACCATGACTATACAGCAATTAAAATTGTATATGAAGAACATGAACCAAGCCAGATGTGGTGGTGCACACCTTAATCCCAGCACTTGGGAGGCAGAGGCAGGCAGATCTCTGTGAAGTCAAGGCCAGCCTGGTCTACATAGCAAGATCTAGGCCAGCTAGGGCTGCAGGGAGACCCTGTCTCAAAAAGACCATTTTTTTATTTTTTTCTTGATGGTTCTAGGATATATTTTGTGCCTTTACAGGCCCAAGAGGCTCTTATATCCTGTGTTCAGGGTTGGACAGTGTTATTGTTGATTGTTTTGTTTTGTTTTATTTTACTGGGAAGGACAGGAAAGTTGTATTTGTTTTATTGGTAGATGTCAGCTACAGTCTTCATTGAAATTATTTTTTAAAGGAAAATTAAACCACTGCAGTGACATTAATAGTTTATGTTGCTTAATAAGGACTTGTGCTTCCATGCAGAGAATAAGCAGTGCCTCTGATGCCTGTGGTCAGTTTGCTGATTAATGAGTCAGCCTACTTGCAGAGTAACCCTGCTAATTAGCTATTCTTTGTTCAATAACTCTTATTATGTCATCTGAAATAAAGCCAATAAAAACCAAATGCATTCCATTGATTTTCCTCCAAGGAATATTTCTTGAAAAAAGTGAATTTATATGTTTATTTCAAGTCTCCGAACAAGGATTTCTCACTTAAAAAAAAAAAAAAAAAAAGAAAAACAGAAGAGTCTTGTGACTGCTGAAAGTTCTGATTAACTTCTGGGAAGGGAAAGTCCCAAACTATTTAAAGTGCTGGAACTGTATTTATAGCCCCGCGAAACAAGAAGGCAATGGAAAGGTCTGCAGTTTTGTGGTCTGTGTTACAAGGAAAACAAAAGCCACAGCTTTGATATTGATTTTACAAACATAAGTATCTAATTATAATTTGTGTGCATTTTCAACCCTCTCATTTCTTTTTGTCTATGTACCCCCCCACCTATGCAAGATCCAGCCAATTTTCCATTTAAGAACCGTTGCTGTAGACTTTATATTTCTTTGTATTTCTTTTTCCTCTCTAACTAGTATGACTATATCAAGTTATTTGGTAATTTCCCAATTAAAGCTTTTCTATTTGTAAGCCAATATAAGCAATGTTCCAGTAAATATTCTAAATATGCCTGCAGGTCAAAACAGACCAGCCTCTCACATAGTTTTATTTGTGTAAGCATATTAACTGAAGACCCTCAAGTCACACACACTCTTAAGCTTGAGGGTTCAGTTCTTTTTATTTTTTGCAATAACATAGGGTTTTATTTTACTTAATTTTTTAAAATTGCTCTATGCATGAGTGGTGGGGGGTGAAAAGGGAATTGGGGGCAGGATGGGGGCTGCAGGATTTTGTCCTTCACCCCCAGCAAGGTGACCTCTTCTAAAGCCGTAGACTGGCACATTCCAGAATGGATGATTCCTCTACTGAGTCTGTTCAGTGTAGGAGGAGATGTTGATCTGGTCAGGCAGCTCACTGATGTTGACCTCAAAACGGTGCTGCACATCATTGCTCGGGTCTGAGGCAAATGTGATGGACAAGCCCTTGGTACCAAAGCGACCTGCTCTAGCCACTCTGTACAGGTAGGTGTCAGAGTCCTGGGGCATGTCGTACTTGAAGGCAATGTTCACACACTCAATGTCCATACCTCGGCCAAACAAGTCAGTAGCCACAAGAATTAGCCCCTGGAAACATTTGAACTGCGGATAGCAAGAAAGCCTCTCCTCCTGGACCTTGGCTCATGGGATGGCAGTGGCTGGGAAGTTCTGCTCCTCACAATGATCACCACCTGGTTGAACTCCATGGCATCGAGAAGGTCAAAGAGCTTCCGGTTCTTCTCATTGTCCTTCAGTTTCACATAGTATTGGTGCAAGCCTTGCAGTGTCAACTTGGTCTCATCATCCACAAGGACTTCCACGGGATCTTGCATGAACTTGAGGCACACTGGCCGGATGGCTTTGCTCAAGGTGGCACTGAACATCATGACCTGCTTCTCATGGGGGGTCAAGCGAAAAATGTCCTGGACATCCTGACACATGTCCAGCTGGTCAAGCATCTTGTCACATTCATCCAAGATTAAATGTTTCAGGCGTTTGAGGTTGAGGCTCTTCTTTCAAGCTAGGGCTAGGATAGGGCCAGGAGTGCCCACAACGATATGCGGGCAGTTCTTCTTCAGCACCTCTTCATCCCTCTGGATAGAAAGACCACCAAAGAACATGGCCACCTTAACTTCCAGCATGTATTTTGAGAAGCGGTCATATTCCTTACTGATCTGAAAAGCTAACTCCCTAGTGTGACATCACCAGCCCAAACACCTGCCCACTACCTGGCTCCAGCTGTTGCAGTGTGGCCAAGACAAACACTGCTGTCTTCCTTCCCCATGCCCGACTTGGCCTGGCACAGGACGTCCATGCCCAGCATGGCCTGAGGGATGCACTCATGCCGCACTTCTGATGGATGCTCAAAGCCACAGTCTACAATGGCTCGCAGCAACTGTGGCTTGAGCAGGAAGTCATGAAAGCCAGCACTGTTGATAGAGACATAGGAGCTCGAGAAGGGGAGGAGACTCAGGATGAGTGCTCCCAGAACACCAGAGAAGATTATCCTGAAAGAATCCTGGAGAGGAGTATCCCAGCAAGGTCTGCAGAATGAGAGGGTTCAGTTCTTTATCCAATCAAAAGCAAGCTTACCCACAATATTATTTTGTCATTTCTGGGAAGCCATCTTTATATGCAAAGAGAAAGTGTAGCTCTTTAGTAAGAAAAAACAGTAACATGGCTGAATTATAGGAATAAACTCTGATAACTGTGGATACTGACAATATTTCAAAATAACTAATAGAGAAGGATTTGAATGTTCCCAACAGAAAAAAATGAAATGATAGATGTCTGATGGTAGATATGCCAGTGACCTCTGGATGACATGTCATACCATTCCCCAGAAATACATGCAATTACAATGTCAATTAAAAATACATTAATATGAGGGGCTGGAGAGATGGCTCTGTGGTTAAGAGTGAGTGCACTTGCAGAGGATGTAGGCCAGTTTTCATCACCTACCTATAACTCCAGTTCCAGGGAATCCAATGCTTCTGGCCTTGCATACACACACACACACACACACACACACACACACACACACACACACACACAATTTTAAATGCAGTTAAAAAATTTTTTTTGTCTTTTCGAGACAGGGTCTCCCTGTAGCCCCAGCTGTCCTGGAACTCGCTCTGTAGACCAGGTTGGCCTTGAACTCACAATGATCTGCCTGCCTCTGCCTCCCGAGTGCTAGGATTAAAGGTGTGTGCCACCACACCTGGCAAATGCAGTAAATTTTAAATGAATATGTATATATTAATATGGGTGGGTGAGATGACTGAGCAGGTAAACATGATGACCAGAATTCGATTCCCAGGACCCATATGGCGAGAGGAGAAAACCCGTTTCCACAAGTTGTCCCCTGACCTCCACATGTGTGCTATGGAACATGTGCCATACACGTAAACACATACAGAAAATCACAGTTAACAAAAAAGATGGTAAGTGCTAATCAAGTATACGCTATTTTCTTTTATGAATGAGATTGTAAAAGTAGGTGACATTAGATTTGATGGTGACATTTTAGTTACAATACCAAAAATCATGATCCATGGTTAAAAACAAAATTTGGCAAACTGGCCATTAAAAAATAAAGCCTGATAGTATAAATCTAAGAACCCATGTCTGGGAGCTCACAGGCCCCAGGGGTGAACTTACTACTATTTTTTACTAATGGACATAGTATCAAACTGCCCTCTAAATATGTGTTTATGTCTATAGATTCCTGCCTGCAGCTGTCATTCCTCATCAGAGAAGCAGTGGACAGCAGTTAATACAGAAACTCAAAACTGGTCAGACTGCAGAGAATAAGTGTGGAATGCTCAGCCATAAATAAGACATCTAGATCCCAATCCTTCTACCCAAGGCTAAGGGAAAGATTTTAACAGCCAGAGGCCTAAGGGTTAATATGACCAAAACACATTTTATACATGTATGAAATTCTCACAGTAATGCCAAGCATGGTGGCGAATGCCTTTAGTCCCAGGAGCTGGGAGGTGGAAATAGGCAGATCCCTGTGAGTTCAAGGCCAGTCTGGTCTGCAGAGTGAGTGTCAGTCTAGCTGGGGCTATAGAGAGACCCTGTCTCAAAAAGACCAACAAAACGTGGACCAAAGTATTCCCAGTGCTAAACGACTTTAGATGCCAACCCAGACTACTATACTCAGCAAATATGTCAATTATAGCTGAAGGAGAAAGAAAAATCTTTCATGACATAAACAAGATGAAAGAATACATGTTTATAACACCAACACTTCAGAAAATCCTCAAAGCAATCCATAGAACAGAGGATAGACCAAGAATGCAAACAAAAAATAAGGTGAAAGGAAGCAATGCACATCTCTCAATAATAACCTTAAATATTAATGGTCTAAACTCCTCAATCAAAAGGCATAGACTAGGAGAATGGATTAGGAAACTGAATCCTTCTATATGCTGTCTACGAGAAACCCATCTCACCCTCGAGGACTGACACTGCCTTAGACTGAAAGGATGGAAAAAAATATTCTAAGCAAATGGTACCAAGAAACAATAATAATATCAGACAAAATAGATCTCAGAGTAAAATTAATCAGAAGAGACAAAGAAGGCCATTACATCCTTATCAAAGGAACAATTAACCATGAAGACTTCACAATCCTAAATGTCTATGCACCGAACTCTGGTGCAACTAACTTTATAAACACTACTCTGCAGGACCTCAAGACACAGATTAATCCCAGCACACTAATAGTGGGGGACTTCACCCCACTGAGCCCCTTGGATAGATCAACAGGACAAAAAACAAACAGAGAGACATCAGAACTGAACAATATAATACACCAAATGGACCTCACTGCTGGTGGGAATGTAAACTCCTACAACCATTATGGAAAGCAGTGTGGAGAACTCAAATTGAGCCTACCACCTGACCCAGCCATACCACTCCTGCGTATATACCCACAAGACTCGTCCTACCAGAAGGGGAAGGGAAGAAAGAAAACAAAGGAAACTAGGAAGTAGCTCAGTAGTAGTGTGTGCTTAGTAGGCATGTGGTCCTGAATATGATACCCAGCGGGGTGGGGGAAGGAAGCAAGCTATAAAAAAATATTGCATAACTTAAGTGTGGATTACTAAGTGAAAAGGCCATTCTAGAAATGGGACATGCTGTATGATTTTAACTATTTGACATTCTGTAGAGGGAAGAACTATGGAAACAGTAAAATCATCTATAATCAACAACACACAAAAAGCCCAACTCAAAAATAAGCAATGGACTTACATAAGTGTTTCTCTTAGAAGATATACAAATGTCCAGTCAGTACATGAAAATATGCACATTTAGCCGGGCATGGTGGCACTTGCCTTTAATCCTAGCACTTGGGAGGCAGAGGCAGGCGGATCTTTGTGAGTTCAAGGCCAGCCTGGTCTACAGAGCAAGTTCCAGGCTAGCTGGGGCTACAGGGAGACCCTGTCTCGAAAAGACCAAAAAAAAAAAAAAAAAGGAAACAAAAGTTAGTACTCTCATACTGGTCCAGCAGTTCCTACTCCAAGGTAAATGCCCAAAGGAAAAGCAAGGCTTTAAAAAGATATTTGCACACCAATGTTCAAGTAGCAAATTCACAATACTCAAAAGGTAGAAACAACCCAATGATCAGATGAAAGGATTTTTTAATGTAGGGCATACATATTATTTTTTTCATAGAAGAATAAAATTCTGACTCATATTGTGACTTAGATGAACCTTGAGGTCATATTAAGCAAAATAAGCAAAACACAATAGAACAAGTATTGTATGACTTTACCTAATATGGGATACCTACAGTAGCAACTTAATAGAGACAGAAAGTAAAATGCAGTTACCAGGGCCTGGGCTGAGGAGGAGGAGGAGGAGTAAATTATTGTTTAATAGCTACAGGGCCTCTCTTTGGAGTGATTTAAAAGTTCAGGAAGGGGCCTCAGCTCACAGCCTGCCGCCCCAGTGTGGGAGGGTGAAACCGAGGCTCAGACAATAGAAAAAAAAAAAAAAAGGTTCAGGAAATAGTGGTAATAGTCCCTCAACATTGTGGATATACTTAATGCCACTAAATTCCACACTGAAAAATGACTGAAACTGGACCAGAGAAATGACCCAGGGTTAAGAGCTCTTGCTGGGACTGGAGAGATGGCCTAGCGGTTAAGAGCACCGACGCTCTTGCAGACGACCCGGGTTTGATCCCCAGCACCCACATGGCGGCTAAGAACCGTCTGTAACTCCAATTCCAGGAGAACTCCAGTTCCAGGGGAAACCGAGACCCTCTTCTGACCTCCGCGGCGTTGCACGACACGGGTGCACAGACCTGCATGCAGACAGTACATTCATACACATACAAAGATAAATAATTAAAAAAAAAAAAATTAAAAAAAAAAAAAGAGCTCTTGCTGCTTTTGTAGAGGATCAAAGTTTGGTTTCCAGCACCCATGCAGTACAGCACATAACTGTACAATGTACTACAGCCCCAAGGGACCTGAAGCCTCTTCTGGCCTCCATAGGTAACACACACACACACACACACACACACACACACACACTTATACACATAATTAAAATAAATTAAATGGAGCCGGGTGTAGTGGCACATGCCTTTAATCCTAGCACTTCGGAGGCAGAGGCAGGTGGATCTTTGTGAGTTCAAGGCCAGCCTGGTCTACAGAGTGAGTTCCAGAATAGCTGGGGCTACAGGGAGACCCTGTCTCAAAAAGACAAAAAAATAATAAATTAAATGAAATGGTGTACTTATTATTTTATGTTTTACCATAATTTTTTTTAAAAAATCAGTGATTCCAGGGGACTGTGGGAAAATATGGAATGGATAGATGGAACCCAGAGGCAGTGAAAATAATCTGTATGGTACTGAAGTGGTAGAGACATGTTACTTCCCATTAGTCAAAACCCACAGCAGGACAATACCAACCTGCCAGGCAAGATATATGCACTGGTGCAGTGGCACCACAGCTGTTGTGGGGTAGCTGAGTGCTTTCAGATTGGATTTTCAGCCTCCTCCCTAGGAGGGAGTTTCATGCTTGCTGTTGTAATCCTGGTCAAAAGCCCCATGAACGGGGAGGTCATAGGCCCTAGGGTAGAACCTGGAATTGCCACTTGGCTAACTGGTCATTGTGGTTTGAATAGGAAATGCCCCCATAGGCTCAAGCGTTTGAACGCACTGTCCCCAAGTGCTGCTGCTTTGTGGCACCTGAGGAGCTGGAGCCTTGCTGGAGGAAGGACTTCACTTGGGCTGGCTTTGAAGATTTATAACCTGGCCCCATTTCCTATGCCCTGTGTTTCCTTCATGTGGTTGAAGATCAGCCATCTTCCCGACGGCCAGGAGAAACTCAGGGTCCTGCTGCCTTCCTCTCTGTGATGGGCTGGATCCCCTCTGCGATGGGCTGGATCCCCTCTGTGATGGGCTGGATCCCCTCTGGAACTGTACGCCAGAACAAATCCTTTCTTGTCTAAGTTGGTTTTTGCCAGGTGATTTTTATTATTGTAACAGAAAAGTAGCTAATACTTCTTGTCAAATTGCCTTCTAAATATTTACATTTGTACCAATAGACCTGGGCTGCTCTCGACCTTGCTCAGATAAGCTTCTTTTTACACTGGACGGCAGTGAAAGCAGAGATACATAACTGGTCAAAGTTCTGAGAATAAGAGACGGAACGCTCAGCCCTAAATGGGACATCTTTAGCAACACCTCCCATCCTCTCCCCCACTGCCAGGAACATTGCAGAAGAGAAGGTGGAAAGACAGTCAGATCCCGAGGCTGGGAGGGTGCTGTGAATCATGAGCACACAGCAGCCATGGCTGCCTATACAAGGCCTGTACAAGGTCAAGCCAGTAACAAGCCCAGCACAGACTGGGGAGGTGCTCTTCAGTTGAGAGGGAGAAATGTGTGGGGAGCACTGGAGAGGAGAAATGAGGGAGATCATAGTTCATTGTACACCTGTATGAAAGAAAAAGAAAGAAAACCCAAGTGCAGGGCATGGTGGCCCATGCCTTCAATCCTAGCCCTGGGTGGATCTCTGTGAGTTCAAGGCCAACCTGGTCTACATAGTGAGTTCCAGAACAGCTGGGGCTACAGGGAGACCCCATCTCAAAACAAAAACAAAAATAAAAAGTTAAGAAATAAACTCTACAGCTTGTATAAATAACACAAACAGGAACTTCTGACCAGTGGGAATGGCCCAGGAGGAGAAGCCAGTACAGCCCAGAGCTGCCATTCAGCCCGGCAGGAGCGTAGTCACGGCCAGGCGTGGTGGTCCACACTGTAATCGGCGGGAGCGTAGTCACGGCCAGGCATGGTGGTCCACACTGTAATCGGCAGGAGCGTAGTCGCGGCCAGGCATGGTGGCCCACACTGTAACCCAGCACTGGCGAGGCTAAGCAGGAGGACCATGAGGTCGAGACCTTGTCTCAAAAGAGAACAAAATCAAAAACACAAGGTGATGATCTTGCCAAAGCACCAAGACTTCGTAGCAGAGCCCACGGAGCAGAAAAGCCAACGTAGAGTGTGGCCAGCATTGAAAAGTCCTGGACGAAAAGCAGGATGAAAGGGGCTCGGCCGAGGCCTGTGTGGTCTTCCGCCAGTTTCCAGTTGTAATCGGACATGATGATTTCTCCAAAGAATGGATGATGCATGCATGTAGCGCCGCTTAGTCTCGGGGCTGCTCTGCTTGTCTTCAGACTTGGGCAAAGCTTCCTCATGATACTCTCTGGATATCCCTCAGCCTCCATGTCCATTAGAGAGTCTCCTGAGGCTGCGGCCGTGAGGGCTCCTCCTTGTCTTCTACAAAGGAAAGCTTGCTGTTTCCCCACTTTTCCTCCAACTACTGCAAGGTCTCTTGGGAGTTCTCCCAGAACCATTTCAACCACTTTCGAATTCTTGTTCTTGTAAGCAGCTCTCTTTGCCTCTGGTGACTGTTACCAGGTTTTCCAAGTGGAGTCCTGGCCCCTTCCTGATGCCCCCTATCTTCGCCTTTGATCTATTTGGTGCCATTTGGTCCCATTTTGCCAAAACAGTCAGTGTCCTTGTAAAAATTTTTAGATCAATAAAGCCAGTGACCTTAGAAAGCAAAAGTGAACTGCAATGCACAGGATGGACTTTGGTAAATATTAATGCATCGATATTGTTTCCTCAATTGTAAGAAAGCTATCACACTACAGTAATAAGAGAACCTGTTTACCAAGGGCAGTTTTTCTGCAAATCTCAATCTTCTTTTTAAAAATGTAAAAGGCGATCAGATGAATTTGTTTATAAATTGCTTTCTAAACTGCCATGACCAACCACCATTAACATCTTTGCAGCTTGGTCAGGCAAGGAGGGCAAGACCAGATGGCAATGTTAGGTAAGGCAAAGAGACAAAGTTGCTGAAGGTGAGAGTCGGATGATATGGGAATTTATGAGCCGGGGCTGTTTTACATGATGCGAATAGACAATAAGGACCAGAATTTGAGTGGATAGGTGGAGACAGGGTCCCCTGAGTCTGAGATCTCCCACAAGATGAGATGTTTGAATAGGGCAGAGAATTTCTGCTCCTGATCAGAGTCCCAGTTGCCTGCTGACAAGAAGCTGGCACAACAGGGTTGAACAAAGCCAGGAAATGATATGTCACACATTCTTCCCTGCGCTCTACATATCCTCTGACCCTTCCTTCTAGGGTGGAATAGAATCGGGACAGTGCACAGGTGTGGAACACATGGGCATCAGTGGCCTGCATTTACTATGACATAGGAAGGAACAGACGAAAGCCTTGGGAGGGACTGGGAAGAAGCTGTCCCCTTCCCACCCAGGAGATGTATGCATTAGCTCGCTTCCCGCCACAGCCAGCTGTGACTTCTCAGAAACCCCTCCATTCAGACCTCACTCTACTCTCCTAGCTCTGTGGCTTTCTGCCCAGCTCCCACCAGGCAGAGAGGATGCCTGTCACAAGACCTCCTTTGATCTTTGGAGATGCGTCAGGAAAACACCTGCAGAGCTTTGGCTCAGCAAGCACCGGGCCTTGTGTCTCTCTGCTTTGGGGAACAACTAGGAGCTGGGTCTTCCTTCCTTTCAGCACAGAATCATCCTTGGGGGGGGGGGGGGGGGTCTGAGATCTCCCACAAGATGAGATGTTTGAATAGGGCAGAGAATTTCTGCTCCTGATCAGAGTCCCAGTTGCCTGCTGACAAGAAGCTGGCACAACAGGGTTGAACAAAGCCAGGAAATGATATGTCACACATTCTTCCCTGCGCTCTACATATCCTCTGACCCTTCCTTCTAGGGTGGAATAGAATCGGGACAGTGCACAGGTGTGGAACACATGGGCATCAGTGGCCTGCATTTACTATGACATAGGAAGGAACAGACGAAAGCCTTGGGAGGGACTGGGAAGAAGCTGTCCCCTTCCCACCCAGGAGATGTATGCATTAGCTCGCTTCCCGCCANAATGACATACACATCCATGCTTTTTCCCATCTGAGCTGTCTACATCCTGCTAGCAGTGAACACATTGTGGTAAACAGTAGGATGCTATGACAGGACCGTCAGCACTTCCTCCTGGGTTGATGGGATGGTGACAGATCCTGAATTTCCTTAGGAACCAAAAGCACTCCATCCACGGTCTGCCCTCATGCCACATCGCAAGGAAGCCCAGCGCTTCCTGTCTTCGCTCCAGCCCTTCTGTGTGGTAGGCTGAAGGCCACCGTAGAGATGCCGCATGCCTTCTGAGAGCTGTTAGGTGGGCCATGGGGATCCCTCCCATCCACTCAAGAAGAGCCTTCCGTAGAGATGCCGCATGCCTTCTGAGAGCTGTTAGGTGGGCCATGGGGATCCCTCCCATCCACTCAAGAAGAGCCTTCCTGCCTCCCAGCTTGTTTTCCCCTAGTCCACTTCCAAACCCTACCTGACCTGTTGCTGACACTACGATGCCCCTGCCCTGTTTCTGTCTCCAGTCCTTGCTCTTCCTCGGGCTTCCTGTATTCAAAGCTTTTTCTGAGATTTATCCTGCCGCTCCCGGTTCCAAGGACCCCCGCTTCACACCTGTGATCAGCAACGTCAGCCACCTTTCCATACCTATCCGGGCTCTCACACTGTCTCCAACTCCTTAGATGCTGATGGGAGTTTTCTATGGTAACTTCCACAACCCTCCTCCCCTCCAGCTCTGCGGCTTCCACTCAGGGCCCTTCCCCAGCTCCTCACTCACACTCACGTGTATGTGGGAGAAGCTTTCTCCTATTAACCTTCATTAACAACACCACCAGCAAAACGTGACTTTAGCCGCCTCTTTGACACTAGGTGCTTTTCTGCACCTCAACATTGTTCTAGAATTCTTCACTTCCTTCTCAAATCATTAATTTATCTCTCTTGACTCCATCTTTTTCCATCGACAGACAACAAATTGTTTCTCGTCTTTATATTTCTTTCTTTTTATTATATGCATATATTCTCTGCCTGCACTTAAGTGCACAGGTGTCCTACAATGCCCTCAGAGAGGGTGTCGGATCCAACCAGTTACAGATGGTTGATAGGTACAAGTGGGTGCTGGGAACTGAACCAGTCTTCTGCATGAGCATCTTACTGCTCTTATTGTAAACCATCTCTCCAGCCCCATTTTATCTTTTTTTTTTTTTTTTTTTTTTTTTATTTTGTATGTGTATGAATGTACTGTCTGCATTGCAGGTTGTGCACCATGTCGTGCAATGCCGCGGAGGTCAGAAGAGGGTCTCGATTCCCTGGAACTGAGTTCTCCTGGTAATTGGAGTCACAGGACGGTTCTCAGCCGCCATGTGGGTGCTGGGGATCGAACCCGGGTCCTTGCAAGAGCGTCGGGTCTGCTCTTAACCGCTAGGCTATCTCTCCAGCCCCTCCCCATTTTATCTAAAAACAATAAAATCAAAACAACTTGGCAGAGAGTAGTCTTGTTATTTGCTGGGCTGCTGCCTCATGATGTAGTCCTCAAATACCTATTTTCTTCTTTTCTTTTCTTTAGTGTTTTGAGACAGGTTCTCCCTGTAGCCCAGCTTCTGGAAACCACTATGTAGACCGAGCATGGCCTTGAACTCACAGAGATCTCCTGCCTCTGCCTCCTGAGAGCTGGATTAAAGGCGTGCGCCACCACGCCGGCCTAATAAACCTATGTTTCTTAAACAAAAACAAAAAACCTCTTTTGGGATCCCAGTTCCCCTCCCATGATTACACATCTATGAAACAAAATTCGTTGAAGGAAGGCTGATGTTTTTTATGAGTTCTTCCAGCCAGCTGTGACTTCTCAGAAACCCCTCCATTCAGACCTCACTCTACTCTCCTAGCTCTGTGGCTTTCTGCCCAGCTCCCACCAGGCAGAGAGGATGCCTGTCACAAGACCTCCTTTGATCTTTGGAGATGCGTCAGGAAAACACCTGCAGAGCTTTGGCTCAGCAAGCACCGGGCCTTGTGTCTCTCTGCTTTGGGGAACAACTAGGAGCTGGGTCTTCCTTCCTTTCAGCACAGAATCAATCATTGGGGGGTGGGGGGGGGGGGAATGACATACACATCCATGCTTTTTCCCATCTGAGCTGTCTACATCCTGCTAGCAGTGAACACATTGTGGTAAACAGTAGGATGCTATGACAGGACCGTCAGCACTTCCTCCTGGGTTGATGGGATGGTGACAGATCCTGAATTTCCTTAGGAACCAAAAGCACTCCATCCACGGTCTGCCCTCATGCCACATCGCAAGGAAGCCCAGCGCTTCCTGTCTTCGCTCCAGCCCTTCTGTGTGGTAGGCTGAAGGCCACCGTAGAGATGCCGCATGCCTTCTGAGAGCTGTTAGGTGGGCCATGGGGATCCCTCCCATCCACTCAAGAAGAGCCTTCCGTAGAGATGCCGCATGCCTTCTGAGAGCTGTTAGGTGGGCCATGGGGATCCCTCCCATCCACTCAAGAAGAGCCTTCCTGCCTCCCAGCTTGTTTTCCCCTAGTCCACTTCCAAACCCTACCTGACCTGTTGCTGACACTACGATGCCCCTGCCCTGTTTCTGTCTCCAGTCCTTGCTCTTCCTCGGGCTTCCTGTATTCAAAGCTTTTTCTGAGATTTATCCTGCCGCTCCCGGTTCCAAGGACCCCCGCTTCACACCTGTGATCAGCAACGTCAGCCACCTTTCCATACCTATCCGGGCTCTCACACTGTCTCCAACTCCTTAGATGCTGATGGGAGTTTTCTATGGTAACTTCCACAACCCTCCTCCCCTCCAGCTCTGCGGCTTCCACTCAGGGCCCTTCCCCAGCTCCTCACTCACACTCACGTGTATGTGGGAGAAGCTTTCTCCTATTAACCTTCATTAACAACACCACCAGCAAAACGTGACTTTAGCCGCCTCTTTGACACTAGGTGCTTTTCTGCACCTCAACATTGTTCTAGAATTCTTCACTTCCTTCTCAAATCATTAATTTATCTCTCTTGACTCCATCTTTTTCCATCGACAGACAACAAATTGTTTCTCGTCTTTATATTTCTTTCTTTTTATGTATATGCATATATTCTCTGCCTGCACTTAAGTGCACAGGTGTCCTACAATGCCCTCAGAGAGGGTGTCGGATCCAACCAGTTACAGATGGTTGATAGGTACCAAGTGGGTGCTGGGAACTGAACCCAAGTCTTCTGCATGAGCATCTAGTGCTCTTAATTGCTAAACCATCTCTCCAGCCCCATTTTTATCTTTTTTTTGTGTCAATTTACTAAAGCTGAATATGTGACTATCAAAGGATCCCTATGTAATCTTCCCCTCTGCACACTTCCTAGAGATCCTTACACCTACACAAAAGTACTGTTCCCAGCAACATTATTCATACTAGTGAGGCTGGAAACAGCCAGATGTCATCAATTATAGAATATTTGTAAATGCATGCATNCAGCCAGCTGTGACTTCTCAGAAACCCCTCCATTCAGACCTCACTCTACTCTCCTAGCTCTGTGGCTTTCTGCCCAGCTCCCACCAGGCAGAGAGGATGCCTGTCACAAGACCTCCTTTGATCTTTGGAGATGCGTCAGGAAAACACCTGCAGAGCTTTGGCTCAGCAAGCACCGGGCCTTGTGTCTCTCTGCTTTGGGGAACAACTAGGAGCTGGGTCTTCCTTCCTTTCAGCACAGAATCATCCTTGGGGGGGGGGGGGGGGGAATGACATACACATCCATGCTTTTTCCCATCTGAGCTGTCTACATCCTGCTAGCAGTGAACACATTGTGGTAAACAGTAGGATGCTATGACAGGACCGTCAGCACTTCCTCCTGGGTTGATGGGATGGTGACAGATCCTGAATTTCCTTAGGAACCAAAAGCACTCCATCCACGGTCTGCCCTCATGCCACATCGCAAGGAAGCCCAGCGCTTCCTGTCTTCGCTCCAGCCCTTCTGTGTGGTAGGCTGAAGGCCACCGTAGAGATGCCGCATGCCTTCTGAGAGCTGTTAGGTGGGCCATGGGGATCCCTCCCATCCACTCAAGAAGAGCCTTCCGTAGAGATGCCGCATGCCTTCTGAGAGCTGTTAGGTGGGCCATGGGGATCCCTCCCATCCACTCAAGAAGAGCCTTCCTGCCTCCCAGCTTGTTTTCCCCTAGTCCACTTCCAAACCCTACCTGACCTGTTGCTGACACTACGATGCCCCTGCCCTGTTTCTGTCTCCAGTCCTTGCTCTTCCTCGGGCTTCCTGTATTCAAAGCTTTTTCTGAGATTTATCCTGCCGCTCCCGGTTCCAAGGACCCCCGCTTCACACCTGTGATCAGCAACGTCAGCCACCTTTCCATACCTATCCGGGCTCTCACACTGTCTCCAACTCCTTAGATGCTGATGGGAGTTTTCTATGGTAACTTCCACAACCCTCCTCCCCTCCAGCTCTGCGGCTTCCACTCAGGGCCCTTCCCCAGCTCCTCACTCACACTCACGTGTATGTGGGAGAAGCTTTCTCCTATTAACCTTCATTAACAACACCACCAGCAAAACGTGACTTTAGCCGCCTCTTTGACACTAGGTGCTTTTCTGCACCTCAACATTGTTCTAGAATTCTTCAACTTCCTTCTCAAATCATTAATTTATCTCTCTGACTCCATCTTTTTCCATCGACAGACAACAAAGTGTTCTGTCTTTATATTTCTTTCTTTTTAGAATGCATATATTCTCTGCCTGCACTTAAGTGCACAGGTGTCCTACAATGCCCTCAGAGAGGGTGTCGGATCCAACCAGTTACAGATGGTTGTAGGTACCAATGGGTGCTGGGAACTGAACCCAATCTTCTGCATGAGCATCTATGCTCTTATTGCTAAACCATCTCCCAGCCCCATTTTATCTTTTTTTTTTTTTTTTTTTTTTTTTTTATTTTTGTATGTGTATGAATGTACTGTCTGCATGCAGGTCTGTGCACCCATGTCGTGCAATGCCGCGGAGGTCAGAAGAGGGTCTCGGATTCCCCTGGAACTGGAGTTCTCCTGTAATTGGAGTCACAGACGGTTCTCAGCCGCCATGTGGGTGCTGGGGATCGAACCCGGGTCCTCTGCAAGAGCGTCGGTGCTCTTAACCGCTAGGCTATCTCTCCAGCCCCTCCCCCATTTTTATCTTTAAAAACAATAAAATCAAAACAACCTTGGCAGGCAGTAGTCTTGTTATTGCTGGGCTTGCTGCCTCATGCAGTGTCCTCAATAAACCTATTTTTCTTTTCTTTTCTTTTCTTTAGGTGTTTTTGAGACAGGGTCTCCCTGTAGCCCCAGCTGTCCTGGAACTCACTATGTAGACCAGGCTGGCCTTGAACTCACAGAGATCTGCCTGCCTCTGCCTCCTGAGAGCTGGGATTAAAGGCGTGCGCCACCACGCCAGGCCTAATAAACCTATTTTCTTAAACAAAAACAAAAACCTCTTTTGGGATCCCAGTTCCCTCCCATGATTACACATCTATGAAACAAAATTCGTTGAAGGAGCTGATTGTTCTTGCTACCACCACCTGTTCCTTTCCTGTCGGTCTGTTTGAATCCATGCAAGTCATGTCTGTTCCTTTGTCACTCACTTGAAGCTGCTCTCAGGCTATGGATGATCTCTGCATTGGGCAGTCTAAGGGCCAACTCCAAGTCCTCATCTTGCTTGACTGACTGAGCATTTTTCATTTGGTTGCTAATTTTCTCCTTGAAATATTTTCCTCTCCTGGCTTCCAGGATACCACACTCTTCTGACAGTCCTACCTCACTGACTATTCCCTCTGAGTGCCCTCTGATTACTGGTTTCTCCCCAGTTTCTTTCTACCTTTTTTTCTTCTTCCTTTCTTTTCTTTCTTTCCTTCTTTCCTTTCTAATTTCCAAAATATTTTACTGAGTTTCTGAAGTACATGAAGTGCTCATTTGAGTAGAACAAACAGAATAAGTAAATTGTAAAAAGAGATTATACATATTTTTAGAGGAAAGGTAGGTAGCTCATTTCTTCATAGAAAAACACAACAGAATTCAAGCCTGATCTCCACCTTCAGCGTACCTTAAACAAGGAGGCCTTTGGGGCCTGAAGAGATGGCTCAGCAGTTAAGGACACTTACTGCTCTTCCAGAAGGCCTGAATTCAGTTCCCAGCATCCACATCAAGCAATACCCAACTTTGTGTAACCACAATTCCAAGGGTTCCTATGGCCTTTTCTGGCCTCTGGAGGCATTTCATGCATGTGCTGCACTTAACATACGTGCAGTTAAACACTCATACACATAAAATAAAAACATAAATGACTCAAAAATGTAAATGAAAGCCTTAAAACAAACTTAAAAACAAGTGTCTTTCCTTCACTTCATAGGAGTTGTGTGGAGTGCTGAGTCATCTGAAATGAAAGGCAGATATAAGCTCCTATCCCACACAATAGCACTTTCTACTTTACCACATATAACAAGGAAAACAAGAAGAAAATACAAGTAGCTCTTTGCTTATAGGTATAGAGTATATTTGGACAATACTATACCTTACTTACATGTTAATGGAAATGATGGTTGACAGCCTTTGTTAGGGAGAAGCAGAGGCTTGGGAATCTACAAACTCTTTTTTGCTTGAAATGTATACTCTTCTTGTGTAAACTAGTGCCTTCTGCTAAGGTGAGAGTTAAGATCTGAAATATATTTCTTAGCTAGATGATACAAATCAATTATGGACAATTTGTGAAGGAGTTGTGAAGTGGGGCAGGCCCCAGTGCTGGTCAGACTGGAAGGAGAGCTCTGGGGCTCTGTAGGCATCAAGTCAAGTCAAATGGTCTTCTTAGTAGGTTGAACCTTTAGGTGATTTATGGTCTCTGTGCTAGCTCCGTACTCTTGGTATGAGATACAAGTTTGACTCTTCTCAGCCTCTTTTGTCTTGGGTGTGGCCACTATCTCAGAGTTAGAGTGGTGAATGGGATCTTCATGTCTTTTACATTTCACTTCAGGGTTAATCCAGTATGAAAAGAATGTCATCTTGGTCTTCATTTCAATGCCTGAAGCTGGAAAGGTAGAGCTCTGATGAGTATAGTCCTCCCTTATCAGACCCTCCAAGTCTTTGCCCTGAAGATTCTGGTCCCACCAAGTTACACCCTCTAAGGTACCACCTGGAATCAATTCACCTTGAAAATTTTGTATTTAAAAAAATGTGGCCCCCATACAAATGTTCTCTATAATTTCTCTGTTGTACAGTATCACCTTGTAGCATTCTCTTTAAGATGATTTAAAGCAAAAATTAAGTTTGCTTCCCAAGTTAATCATATATAGTCACCCAAAACAGCATGGGTGAATTTGATGAAATCTGTGCCTTGATTCCACCCTATAGTTATGTATAATACAACTGTCTTCTGGAGACTCATGGGTTAAAAAAAAAAAACAAAAGGGGGGGGGCGGTACAGACCGACATGAAACCTTCTAGTCAAGACACCTTGCAATTCAAACAAATTTAAAACTAACTATGGGAAAGATTGTTTGTTCCAACAGGACAAAAGTCACCAACTTAATGGCTGAGAAAGAAAAAGATACAGCTTTGCATGAGTAGGATGTACCAAAAAGTGGCAACTGAAAGGTTGACCCGTTTGAACATGAAAGGAAGAAAGCCTCAGATTGCCATAACATCGAACCCTTCTGTGGATCCTACATGTAACAACTATCTATAATGAGTCCTAATGAAACTTATACCTTCTAGGTGCAACAAAGGTTTTGATATGACTTCTTGCCTCCCCCCCCATAGAACAGGAGAAATATGATGATGATGATGTCATTTTTCCAACTGTAAATTGGAGACAACTATTATAGAGGTAATCTCTTATAAAACCGAGTAAAAAATTGCTTCTTTAATTGACTAATGACATAAGAACTGTGCAAAAGGATTATACTCTGTTCAGAACACAAATATAATACTAAATTCCTTGGGCTATGCACTTAGGCACAAGTATATTAAGCCAGGAGCTCTGACATCCGAATGGATTTTCTACCAGCGTGGCTTGTTGGCCCAGCGGATCCCAAGGCCCCATCAAAAGGTTAAAGGCTCCTTGCCACTAAGCTGGATACCTGCAGGAGGAGAGGCGATAAGACCTGCTGCGCGAACCTGACCGTTAACCGGGAGGGATGTATTGGGACCGCACATGCAAGGGTTACAGATGCTCGGTCTGAATGCTGAGAGTGTTACCAAAGCCACTAACCAATAAACAAATCCGGAGTCCTCCCTGAGTCACCAAGACTCCCCGTCAGCACCCGCTACACTTCATCTGGCCTGAAACTACTGTGCAGCAGAGGCAGCCTCATGATGCTTGTATATCCCACACTCTAATGGCTATTGGTATCTCTTTGGAGGAATAACCATGGCTGATGCCACAAGCCTACATCCTCTACAGGTTAGGAGATGTCATAAGCCACCGTAGAGTAACCTGTTTATTTATCAGGGGTAAAAATCTATTCATGAATTAACACTATCATCTAACATGTGTCTATGCCAAAATAAACCTACCATAACTATTAGTGCTTTAAATACCAAATTATCTAATTGCTGTGTTCTTAGTAGATTAGGTGAAAGGTTACGCTCCTGAACAAACTTCAGCCCATGAAAGGAAACAGCCCCGATTATGACCAGACATCCAGAGTCCAACAGCCCAGAGAGAGGAGGACAGTTTTACTTCTCATCCACCTTGTGCCCCTTTTCACGCCTTACGGGAACAATCTGCGGAAAGGGGTGGTTGGTAGTTAGAAGTAAAGGCTGCGATTGGGTGAACCGGTGAAACTACAGCGATGTAGTCTGGAACACTCATTGATCAATGAATGAACAAACAACTGTCAACCCCCACTGATGGTGGGATGTGGGGGTTGGGCACAACAGTCTCATAGATTTGTTTTGCACGAAGGGTGCTGTATCTCATGGATTATCACTTCGAGATACAACAATGAAAAAAAAAAAAAAAAAAAAAAAAAAAAAAAAAAAAAAAAAGAATACATGATCTGGGAGGGGTTGGGGGGGGGGTGAGGAAGGCGAATACGGCGAAATATGCCTGATCTGAATTGGGAAAATGATGTATAAAATGCACTAACCTATCAATAAAAATTAACAAAAAAAAAAAAAAAAAAAATGTGGCCCCTTCAAATACTTGATCTTGCAAACGTTGGGTGATGGCCCAATAAGTTGGTATTATAAGGTCTGGCCCTATAAGACCTCGGCACCTCGGGCTGAGCATTCTCAGGAACCTTTGTTTGGGTGAGACCATTCATCTACAGACCTTTTTTTTTTTTTTTTTGGTCTTTTCGAGACAGGGTCTCCCTGTAGCCCCAGCTGTCCTGGAACTCACTCTGTAGACCAGGCTGGCCTTGAACTCACAAAGATCCGCCTGCCTCTGCCTCCCGAGTGCTAGGATTAAAGGTGTGCGCCACCACGCCCGGCATCTACAGACCATTTTTATCTGGTCTTTTGTCCCAAGGAATCCTAAAAGGGTGCTCTGAGAATTCTAAGTGAAGAAATTGGTGAAATTGTTGGCAGACCAGTAAGCTGAAGAGAAAGAGATGGCTGCACTACAGATGGAAAGAGATCCTGCCCAGTCCCTACTCACTGAAGGTACCACCTTGCCTAAACTAAAAGTCTATCTGAAAAAGATCCTGGAGATACATTTAGAGAGTCAAGGAGCTGTGCAGTTCTGCTTAGAAATCCTCTACCGACCTCAGCCAAGTGCGTGTTTGTGCTCTGTGACTTTTGATGGTTTGAACTTCATTGGGATCTGTTTTCTCTGCTGGGATAAGGACTGGTCTTCACCCTGGTCTGAGGGGCCCAAAGGTCTTCCAGGTTAAATTATTCACTTTGGCATCCAGCTACAAACAAAGACCCTGTCATATCACTGGACTGTGGGATGTCAGAAGCCCAGAACTTTAGGGCAGTACACCCAGTCTAGGTTGCCTTTGGCTGGGCTGCGCTATCTACCCCAGCTGAAAACTCCTCTTCTAGGTACATTTATTCTAGATCTTTGGGACCTGGAATACTGGACAGGATAGAAGTTACTAGAGCAACATTTTTATTTGTTGTTGTTTTGCTTGCTTGTTTGTTTTGGCTATTTGGATTCCTATGTCTCCTATGTAGAGATATCTTGGGGATGGCCAAAAGTACTGCCTGAACTCTTATTTTTATGAGACGCCTCCACATGTGTGTGTCTCTGAGGATTTTCTTTTTCAGGATGAAATTTAGTTTGGGGAACATGAGTGCTTTGAGGATCATTGGGTGTCAGAAACCATCCCTCTAGAGGTTCCCTCTGCACTCAATTGTATTTCAGCCTGGAAAATCTATATTGTACATATTCTTCACAAGACTCACTGGCACTTTGAACATATGGCCAGGATTTAGTATACCTCTGTTCAAGTAAGATTGAACCAGAGATTCTAATTAGCTCGGGCACCATCTCTGTAATTCCATGTTGGCTAAGATTTCCAGGGTAACCACCCAGAGAGAGTCATAAAATAGCAAGCAGACCAGGTAGGAAAACAAACTTGTTTCCAGCTTCCCACTGCCTACCAGGAACAAGGTCTAGGCAACTCAGAGTCATCAATAGCAGCATCCAGTGAGATTTGCTTTCCAGAGGACAGGGGAACCAAGGTGGTACCAGGATTGCCGGAACACTGTAGAACAGTGGTTTTCAGTCCCAAAAACTATATACGGGGACAGGGATGGTGCCCTGGCAGATCTCCCTATGTACGTATAATTTATGTTACTCTGCCACAATGCTTTTGCCTGGGCAAGCAACTGTGGACTAGTCCGGCTGCCAGTGCTTGCTGGGGCTTAGACTGAAGGAAACTCATCAAAGGTCAGGGCTCTGCTGCTTCAGGACAGGAGCTTCTGGTCAGCAGGGGAGAGGAACAGCTAGACAGAAGATCCCAGCAATGGTACAGCAACCTGCTGTTACAACTGCTTCTGTGGGTGGAGCTCCAGCAGCCTGCAAGCACACTCCAGGACAGTGCTGCCACTCTCTTGAGATCTGAGACAGGCTGCACTGTGTATCTAGGGGTTTACATTGTATGACTGTAGATGAACCTCTAGAGTTCTCTCCGCAAGAGCTAGGCCCACTGGCACTAAAGCCGCCACAGTCAAAAGGGTTACATCAAGACTTTTCCCCAGATGTGAGATACTAGTCTGGGCTTATCAGTAGAGATGCCCAAATCTGGGAACAAGGGCAAAGTAGAGGAAATTTTAGGCAGTACAGAGATGAAGAAATAATTGAATACAAAGGGCCCATGGCTCCCCTAGTGTGGAGAGAGCTGGAGGCGGACCAAAATCTCCTTGTGTAGAAGATAAACAACAGAAATGGACCAAGAGATGGCACACGGAGGCCTCAGTGTGATTTCCCTAGGTGATGGACAGAGACCACTTAAAAGCTGATATATGCCCCATATAGAGCCTGAATCACAGGCTGGGGTTGGAATCTTCTCTGCAGTGGCCTCCTGTGAATGCTAGAGTCGAGAGGATGAAAGCCCGTCTTTTCAATAGAAGTAACATTAAGGGTAAAAGAAAGGCTATTGGTGTTGGTTTCCTGAGCTTTGAAAACATAGGAGCTCATGAAGTGATGTGTTGCTATTTGCTGCCCAGGAGCTCTTCCGAAGATCAAGGAAGAGCACAGTGAGAACAGGTATGCATTTATACCCTCCCATGCTCCCAGGCACCTCGGGGTCTTTTGGACACAGGAACAGCAGGTGCAGGAAATGGGACTTGATGGGGTATTGCTTTAGGTTCAGGAAGTTCTGGGTCTAGGGAAAAAGAAGAAACCTAGTACTCAAGGGCTACTGACCTTTTTTCTTCAAGATACTTGAGTTACGGTTCTTCCTCCTCTTTTGCAATTTTGCAGGAGTCCCAGGCTCTTCAAGACTTGAAGAAGACCAAGAACCTGTATCCTGGGACCCTTTTGACACTTGATAGTTGAGACAGTAATACTGGACTTTGGCCTCATCTGTTGATGGAGCCACTGACTTGTTTGAAGATTTCTGATCTGTTAATTGTGATGTGTGGACAGCTGCTGGTAAAAGGTCTCTGGAGGGCTGGGAACAAAACTCCTGACTCTTCGAAAACAACACTTTGGATGTGGACAATGGCCCCAGGCAAGAGGAACTCTGTGATGGCTTCAGTGAACTAGGGGAGGTCTTTTTGTTCTCGTACCCCAACAACTGATGAACCTCCAGAGCGACAGCATTGCAGATTTGGCAGCAGGGATCTGTGCAGAGGAGCTGCCGCACACTTCCCTCCCGAGAAGGCCACCTCTGTCTAGGAAGCAAAATGGCAACCATTAATGACATCTTGACACCTGTCTCCTTGGAAGTGGCTAAAGATTGCTTCCCTCCCCAGCTCTGCAAGCCCAGGGCCTATAACCTCTGTTGTCCACCACTCTGCTTTTCTTTCTAGGAAAATTCCAATTGGTAAGGTATGGTGAGTTCAGTTGGGAGTCTGGAGAAAGGTCTCAGAAAAACTGTCAGAGAAGATGACTCTCAGGATTAGAAACTTGGGTCAGTTCTCTGCTGACCTTGGGTCAGATGTCTGCCAACTTTGTTGAGAACCTGAAGTAGAAGAAAAGAGCCAGGCAGATAGGGGTGTCAAGGGGTTAGCTGATAGGGTATCAGTTATGACCTGGAACAGTTTCGCTTTTTTTTTTTTTTTTTTTTTTTTTGGTCTTTTCGAGACAGGGTCTCCCTGTAGCCCCAGCTGTCCTGGAACTCACTCTGTAGACCAGGCTGGCCTTGAACTCACAAAGATCTGCCTGCCTCTGCCTCCCGAGTGCTAGGATTAAAGGTGTGCACCACCAAAGAAAAGAAACTTGCTGCTTTGTAGTCAGTGTCTCTAAATTGTGGGAAATGATGACCTCATTGTAAGAACAATAGTATATCCCTGGTGTACCCAGCAGGGAATAAATCTCATTTTCCAGAAGTCACAAAAAAAGTATAAGATGGTAGACTGAGGGTGTCCCAGGAACTGGCCTCCTTGAAGCAAGACTACAGGAACTGCTGTGTCAGCAGAGTCTAGCCAGAAACAGGGTTCTGCCCTTGAAAGGGTAAAGATCTATGACTGAGGTGTGGTGGTGCATGCCTGTAATCCCAGCACCTGAGAAGTGGAGGTAGATGGATCTCTGTGAATTCAAGGCCAGCCGGGTCTACGTAATGAATTTTCCAGACCCTGTCTCAAAAAAAAAGATATGTGATTGATGACTTCTTCATGCAGCATCCAACCTCTTGATTAAATAACCTGCCTCATTGCAGAGAGTGATACCAGTAACATCTTTTACAAATTAGGCACTAGTCAATTCTGAATTGCAGCGTGACTAGGCCCCAAGTATGGACTAAAATTAGGTAGCTCTTTCCTCTTGAGACATGTTTCCCTCTAAGCTAGTGAACTGATACACCCTATCTCTCTCTTTTAGCCAATATCCCTGTCCTCATCCTTGCCCAGGCCAGGCCAAGAAATCATCCCAGTCCAGGCTGGGAGTCGGGAGCCTTTGAAGAGCAGGAGGTCACCTTTTCATGACAGAGAGCAGCTTCTCAAACTCCTCAGCTTCTTCCTTGGATGTTTTCTTAACTGAGGAAGGGGGAATACAGTGTTAGGTAGAAGATTCGAGGGGCAACCTATAAGAAGCTGAAGGCCTTTGAACAACAGGAGACTTGGAAGTGGCTAGAGATTGCTTCCCTCCCCAGCTCTGCAAGCCCTGGGCCTATAACCTCTGTTGTCCACCACTCTGCTTTTCTTTCTAGGAAAATCCTGATTAGTAAGGACTGAAACCCCAAGAGGCAATGCTCTAAGGTAAGTCTGCTGCAACTTAGCTCTCTATCGTTCTATCCCACACTCAAGCTCATGTGTCTCCACAATGAGATTATCTCCACCCCATTCTATGGGAAAATTCTGTGGGGAATTCTGGAGGCATAAGGGAGAAATGGGACAATTAAAGGATAGGCAATACTAGTAGCCAAAGGCTTTAGCCATCAGAGTCCCTAACTGTCTACGTACCACCCAGAATAATGACTCGAAATGACACTGCAAGTGCTCATTTTAAGGAGGGCAAAGATGGAGATGAAGACTTTCACAGGGCTTTAAAGCTAGCAGATGACAGAATCGAGGACATCTCAGGAAGGTCAGACAGAAATTTTTGAAATATTTTTAGTCTCTGATTTCCCACCCATGTAAATCGTCTTTTAATTGTCATTGAGATTGATTTATATTACAGCCTTCTGTGATTGGAAAGACCTGGCTTCTGAAGCCAGTGATCACAGAGGGTCAGGGTCTATGGAAAGCTTACCCGTAGGAGTAGGGAGTCAGAGAAATTGGGATTTACCTTTTGATATTCTATCTCCAGGCCTTTGTTTGACTCTTCGGTGACACTTAAAAGGAAAAAAAGTTAGAATATGAAGCAGAAACACAATTTTTTCATGTCTCAAATGCTAACAAAATCCGTAAACATTTCCTAATCTTTTTCAGTATTCCATTTTTTTGCTCTTTTCTTTCCCCTTCATACCTTTTCACCCCAACTTTTTTTTCTCTGCTTATTTCCAACCCACTCTGAGGCTTCTGCATATGCTATACCTCCCACCCCATTCTATGGGCAAATTCTGTGGGAATTCTGGAGACATAAGTGGGAAATGAGATAATTAAAGGATGGGAATACTATTAGCCATCAGCGTCCCTAAATGTTTACCTACCACCCAGGATAATGACCCAAATTCAGAGCTTATCTAGGATCCAGTAAAAAAGTTTTCATTTAGAAAATCAAGGAGCAGGGCTGGAGAGATAGCCTAGCGGTTAAGAGCACCGACTGCTCTTGCAGAGGACCCGGGTTCGACCCCCAGCACCCACATGGTGGCTGAGAACCGTCTGTAACTCCAATTCCAGGAGAACTCCAGTTCCAGGGGAACCCGACACCCTCTTCTGACCTCCGAGGCATTGCATGACACGGGTGCACAAACCTACATGCAGACAGTACATTCATACACATACAAAAATAAATAAAATTTAAAAAAAAATCAAGGGGCAAGGCTGGGCGTGGTGGGGCACGCCTTTATCCCAGCACTCAGGAGACAGAGGCAGGCGGATCTCTGTGAGTTCAAGGGCAACCTGGTATACAGAGCAAGCTCTAGGCCAGCTGAGACTAAAGGGAGACTGTCTCAAAAAAAGACCAAAAAATAATAATAATAATCAAGGAGCGGGCATGGAGAAATGACAGAGAGTTTAAGGGCACTGGCTGTTTTTGCAGAAGACCAGGGTTCAATTTCCAGCATGCATATGGCAGCTAAAAATTGTCCTTAACTCCAGTTCCAGGGCATCCAACGCCTTCTGTGGGCACTGCATGGATGTGGTGCACTTATATATTATATGCAGGCAATACACTCAGACATTTCTTTTTAATCAAGGAGTAAGGAAGATGGAGAGATTGCTCAGTGGTTAAGAGCAATGGCTGCTTTTGCGGAGGACCCAGGTTTCATTCCCAGCACCCACATGGCGGCTAACAACCATCTGTACCTCCAGTTCCAGGGGATTTGATGTCCTCTTCTGTCCTCCATGGGCACTGCAGGACATAGGTACACTTACATACATGCAGTAACACTCATACACATAAAAAAATAAAGTTGGGTTTTTTTTTTTTTTGGTCTTTTTCAAGACAGGGTCTCCCTGTAGCCCCAGCTGCTCTGGAACTCTGTAGACCAGGCTGGCCTTGAACTCACAAAGATCCTCCTGCCTCTGCCTCCCGAGTGCTAGGATTTTTTTTTTATTGGTCCTTTGTGCATTTCATACATCATTTTCCAATTCAGATCAGGCATATTTCCCTTTCCCTTCCCCCCTACCCCCACCCCATCCCAGATCATGCATTTTGCCATAACTGTCCTGCATCTTCCTTTCAGTTTTTTTTTTTCATTTTTTAGCTATAAGTGATGATCCATGAGTACAAGCATCCTTCATATGAAACCAATTTGCAGGTTGTTGTGCCCAAACCCCCACAGCCCCACAGGATTAAAGGTGTGCGCCACCACGCCCGGCAAAAAAAAAAAAAAATAAAGTATTTTTTTAAGAAAAATCAATTGGTAAGATAATCAAGACACAGTGGAGATAAAAATCTTCTTGTAGGAGGTGTATTCAGGCCTGGCTGTAGTATTTCCCTACCTTCCAACAGTTCTTAACAGGTCCTAACCTTAATCCTTGACGGTTCCTTTTTACATGCCAAATAAGTAATACAATAATAAAGATGGATCCATAGGTATATAAAGGATATCCCTTATCCCAGAGAACAAAGGTGGGGGTCAACATGATCAAACTTCACTATCCATTCCTTTTCTTAGGCTTTCTGGGTATTAGAATTTAATGCCTCTGGATTCTAGACTTTGTCATCCCTGCCTCACAGAAGATACATCCAGGCCACCAAATTACATCACAAAGCCCTCTTGTTGTACAAAGTAGCCATAGAATTATAAACCTTTATCTATCTTAGAGAAACTCATGTGGTGATTGAGTGTTCAGATGTAGAGTGTAGTTGTCTCTAGGCCGCAGAGCTGGGGTAAAAGATGCCATGATCACAGGTGGCATATACCCTTTACACCTACTCCTTGGACCTGCAGTTCTCTGTTAACTCAACAGTCCGATATCTTTCTCTAGATAACTGAGCCTTCATGCACATTGAGTATACTTTAAGCAAGATAGTGCCTAAGTCAGAGGAATACCATGAATTACATTATCGGTACTGGGAAACTAACTGAAAGTCACACAACAGACAGGGTAGGCATCAGATTGCTAAATCTTGGAATCATACTTTTAATATCATAGGCATTTATGGGTAGGTTCAGGAAGAAGGTTGTATAAATGAGTCGTAAAAACATAGAAAGCTGTAGACCTTTGAATTATTTCTCCACATTTCAAGGGCTCATCCTAGGTTGTGTAGTCTATCTTGAAATGGGAAAATAAGATGACACACTCTATGGAAGCACGAGAATGAGACTCACTTCTTTTTTAAAGAAATATTATTTTTATTTTATGTGTATGAGTTTATTGATTGCCTGCATATGTGTGCACCCGTGTCCCACAGTACCTGCAGAATCAGAGGAAGGTGTCAGATTCCCCTGGAACTGGAGTTACAGACACTTGTTAGCTGCCATGTGGGTACTGGGAGTCAAACCTAGGTCCTCTCCAAAAGCAGACAGTGCTCTTAAGCACTGAGCCATCATTCCAGCCCCTAGACTCACTGCAGGAGCCCTGGTCAGGGCTCAATTCTGTATAATTGCCTTTACAAGTCTGGTAGCACTTGGCCCATTTCTTGAGGTAGGTTATGACTTTGTTAATACTACCGTGATTAAAATATTTGACTGAAAAAACTTTTTATAAAAAAATTTGTCAGCCGGGTGTGGTGGTACACGCCTTTAATCCTAGCACTAAGGAGGCAGAGGCAAGCAGATCTTTGTGAGTTCAAGGCCAGCCTGGTCTACATTGAGAGTTCCAGGCCAGCTGGGGCTACAGGGAAACCCTGTCTCAAAACAAACAAAAAATCTGAATGCCCTTATTCATAGCAGGATTTCCCCCATTCAACTCCAATATCTACCTTTCCTATGCCCACAGATTCACATACTAACATCAACTTCATGGTCCCTGCAAACATTTACCCAAAAAAATTATTTTAAAATGGTAAATGTATTTAATGTTAAGTATATGTACCAACATTAAAAAACAACAAAAATGGTTATGAGGATATTTTTAAGTATCTTATTATTTTTACTTTATGTGTATGGTGTATTGTCTGCATGTATGTAAGTGCACCCAGGTCATGCAGTTTCCACAAAGTTCAGAAGAGGGTGTTGGATTCCCCAGGAACTGGAGTTACAGACGGTTGTTAACCACCATGTGGGTGCTAGGAATCAAACTCAGGTCCTCTGCAAGAGCAGCCAGTGTTCTTAACTACTGAGCCATCTCTCCAGCCCCAATGAGGATTTTTTTTTTATTAGTTATAAGGTAGAATATTCTAGAAATACAGTGTTAAGGTTTGAATCTGGAATGGCCCCATAAACTCATGTTTTGAAGCTGGGAGCCTGTGGAGACTTTAGGAGGCGGGGCCTGGTTGGCAGAAGCAGGTTACCAGGGACTGACCTTTGAAGGTGATCCCGTAGCTCTGGTTCAATCCCCCTTTCTGGATTTCCTGGCCCACCACCATGGGAACAGCCACTGATGAATGTTCCCATTGCCACAGGCTGAGCCACCCACCACGCTTTCCAGTTATGAACACAAGACTGTAAGCCAAAATAAACCTAACCTTTGTTTCTGTCAGATATTTTGTTCACACTATAACTAACAGTCTGCTTGTGTCAGCTATTCAGTAGTAGGCTAATATGTCTACAAAGTAGCTTATTTCGTTTACACTAAACTCCATCATCTGAAACTCAAAATGTTCCCAAACTTAAACATGTTTTACTTCTATCATGATGCCATACATAGAAAATTCCCTATCTGACCTCACACCACAGGTCATAGTCAAAAGACAAGCACGTTAACCTTGAATCTACATGTATACAGTGTATATGAAACCTAGTGAATTTCATGGAAAGACTTGGGTTATATCACCCCTTTATCTCATTATGCATAGACAAGCATGTTTAAAAATCAAATTAAGGGGGCTGGAGAGATGGCTCAGCAGTTAAGAACACTGGTGGTTCTTGCAGAAGACCCGGGTTTGAATCCCAGCACCCACATAGCAACTAACAACTGTAACTCCAGTTTCAAAGAATCCAACATCCTCTTCTGTCCTCCGAGAGCATTGCACGACAGGGGTCCACTTACATGCAGGGAACACACACACACACATAAAATAAAAATAAAATATTTTTTAAAAAACAAAATTAAAAATATTTAAGGCTGGGGGGGCTGGAGAGATGGCTCAGATGTTAAGAGCACTGGCTACTCTTCCAATGACCAGGGTTTGATTGCCAATACCCCCATAGTGGCTAACAATCATTTGTAACTCCAGTTCCAGGAGATCTGGCACTCTCTTCTGGCCTCTGTGAGAACTGCATGACACAGCTGCACTTATGTACATGCAGCCAAAACACTCACAGTCATAAAATAAAAAGAAATAAATTAATTTAAAAATCCCAAATACTTCTGATCTCAAATCTTTCAGGTTCTCAATCTGTGTAACTTTTTTCTTAAGGCATCAGGTCAACATGTTGCCCAAGCTTGTCTCCAACTCTCATGATCAAGAGATCACCCCACTTTATATTTCTAAGCACTAAGGACTGCAGAATGCTCTCCCCCACGCCCACCCGTGCTTACTACTCCCAGATGACCAGCTCTGGCTTGTAGCAGCTTCTGTTGCCCTCTAGGCTCCTCCAGCTGTTCTTACAACTGTCCTTAGTCTTCATTTACCTGACTTCTTGCTCAGGCAAAACCCAACAAATTCTGAAAACCTTGCACCTGCTCCCACTCTAGTGCACTGTCTACCATACAGATAACTCAGCACTGTCATGCCACTAAGCCATTAAGACTTCCTGCTGCAAACTCCTCTCCAGCAACCCCTCCCCACTCCAGCTTGCTCCTCTGTCTATGAGCTGATGAGTTAGAGCAAAATCCTCTCATATTTTTGCAAAATAGCCTTTAGCATAGGCTTATGGCAGAGGGGTTAAGTCTTCATGCAGTGGACACAGACAGGCCTGCCAGTTTCAGTCATGTCTGTATGGATCTTCACATCTGCCCTTCCTGCCCTATGTCGGAACAACAAACAAGAGAGAGGAAGCACGGGAGAAGCCTCTGTGGACTCTGGAGGGCTGCACTACCATAAAGGAGTCTTCCTCATTTGTTCTAGGAAGGGTGCTTAAATCAGACTCTACTTCTGAAATGATGCTGCAGAGGCACGCTTATTGCCAGCAGATGTCTTCAGGAAGCTGCTCGTGGCTATCAGTTCACAGGTACTATGTATATCGTATTGGATTTCTCCAGTGGTCAGCTTGACACACCCAAGTGGAGGGAACCTCAACAGAAGAATTTCCTCTATCACATTGTCCTGTGGCCATGTCTTGGGGCATGTTCTTGATTTTTTTAATGATATGGGAGGCCCCAGCCCATTGTGGGCAGTGCTACCCCTGGGCAGGTGGTCCTGTGTTGTATAACAAAGTAAGCTCCAGGCTGGAGAGATGGCTCAGAGCACTGGCTGTTCTTGCAGAAGACCCAGGTTCGAATCCCAGCACCAGCATAATGATTAATAATCATTGGTAGCTCCAGACCCGGAGGATCTGATGCTGTTTTCCATCCTCCCTGAGTACTGCATGACACGGGCGCACTTACACACACGTAGGCATAACACTCATACACTCATACACATGAAATAAAAATGAATAAATTTAAAAAAATAAAGCTGACCATGGACCAGAGATGCAAGCCAGTAAGCAACATTCCTCCGTGGTCTGTACTTCAGTTTCTGCCCTGCGCTCCTGCCCGGGTGTCCCTCCATGTGAACCGTAAGCTGAAGGTGGCATAAATCATTTCCTCCTCAAGTTGGTTTTGGTCAATGTTTTAGCATAGCAATAAAAAGCTAACAAGACAATCATATAACCTTAATTATTTTTAAGTATTTTGTTTTATGTGTATGAGTGTATTACTTGCAGGTATGTAAGCACACCCATCTCCTGTAATGCCCATGGAGGTCGGGAGAGGGCGTCAGATCCCCTAGAACTGGAGTTGTCAATGCGGGTGGTGGGAATTGAATTCAGTCCTCTGCAAGAACAGCCAGTTCTCTTAACCGCTAAGCCCTCTCTCCAGCCCCATATATCCTTGTTTATTAAAAGTCCAACAGACACACCAGTGATATGAATGTTGTCTTTCCACACACGCCTTTGGAAAGAGTCACACTCAAAAGATGATTAGTGGACACTTGCGATGCTACAAGGTTCTGGAGACAGAGACGTATGACCACTTTTATACAGGAGCGCCTCTGTTGATTACTCTCGCAGCTTCTGTTGTCAACTTGACACACTTGGAAAGGAAACCTCAGTTGAGGAATTTCCTCCATCTGGATTGGCTCGTGGGCATACCTATGGGCCATTTTCTTGATTGCTAATTGAAGGAGGAAGGCAGCAACCACTGTGAGTGGCACAAGCCCTGGGCAGATGTTCTGAGTTATATAGAAAAGCTGCCTGACGGAGCGCGGGTTCCCCCATGGTCTCTGCTTCGGTTCCCGCTTCCAGACGCCCACCTTAAGTTCCTGCCTTGGGTCCCTCCACGAGTGACTTAAGCTGTAAGATGAAATAAGCCCTTCCTCCCTAGCAAGTTGATTTTGGTCAGTGTTTTATCACAGCAACAGGAAGCTAACCAGAACAATGCCTAAGAGCTGACATTTCCAGGGAGGCGGACAGGAAGCCGAAGAGACACTAGAGGGCAGCACTAGCCTACCCAATACTCCTAGTCCTAGGCAGCGTCCACAGTGACGGAATCCTGACAAGATCATCGGCTCCTGTGGCTCTCAAACGATCTCCTTACACTGAATCCAGGGAAGATAGTTAAAAATATTTCTTTTTCAGGAGGCAGAGGCAGGCGGATCTTTGTGAGTTCAAGGCCAGCCTGGTCTACAGAGTGAGTTCCAGGACAGCTGGGGCTACAGGGAGACCCCGTTTCGAAAAAGACAAAAAAAAAAAAAAAAAAATTCTTTTTTTTTTTTTTTTGGGGGGGGGTTTTTTGTGGGTTAAGGCCCGGCCTGGTCTACAGAGTGAGTTTCCAGGAACAGCTGGGGCCTACAGGGAGACCCTGAAAGCAAAAAACTTTTAGCAGAAGCGATTCTAGTTAAAAGAGGTCTACAGTGAGTGGAGCTGCTATAGGAGACGTGTTAAAAATCCATATTATATATATCATATATATATATATATATATTCTTTTTTTTTTTTTTTTTCGGCTTAACTCAGACCTAATGAATTGTCTCTCTAGAGGCAGGATCCCTGAACCTCAAATATATTAAATTAGTATTAAAATCAATCCATAAACCATAGGATATTAGGCTACCCTATATGTATCTGGTAGCAACTGACTTTTAAAAACCAAATTTGGCGGTAGGAGTGTGGTGCATCCCTTTAACCTAGCCTCAGCGAGGCAGAGGCAGGTAGATCTTTTCCCTTTTGAGTTCAAGGCCAGCCTGGTCTACAGAGTGAGTTCCAGCCCAGTGTGGGCTACAAGTAAACCCTTGTCTCAAAAAAGATCCAAAAATATAATAATAATATAATAAATTAAATAATAATAATCACAGTTTGGGGGCTGGAAAGATGGCTCAGTTTTTAAGAGAACTGGATGCTCTTACAGAGGATGGTTGCTATCTCAACACCCACATGGACAGCTAAGAACATTTAAACTCAGTTCAGAGGAATCCAACGCCCCTCTTTGACCTCTGTGGCCATTGCACAACAACAAGGTGCACCAAACCTACATGCAGACAATACACTATACACATAAAATAATAATAACAAGGGTGGAGAGATGCTAGTGGTTCAAGAGCGCGATCCTCTTGCAGAGACCGGTTCGATCCCCAGCACCCACATGGCACTGAGAAACCGTCTGTAACTCCAATTCCAGGAGAACTCCAGTTCCAGGGGAATCCGACACCCTCTTCTGACCTCCGCGGCATTGCACGACACGGGTGCACAGACCTGCATGCAGACAATACATTCATACACATAAATAAATTAATAAAAAAATAAAAATTTTAAAAAATAATAATAATAATAACACAAAAAAACAAAATAATAATAATAAATATATGTTGAAAAAATAATAAAAACCACAGTTTGGGGCTGGAGAGATGGCTCAGCAGTTAAGAGCACTGACTGATCTTGCAGAGGACTCAGGTTTGATTCCCGGCACCCACATGGTGGGTAAGAACCATCTTTAAGCTAACACTTGGGAGGCAGAGGCAGGTGGTTCAAGGCCACCCTGGTCTACAGAGTGAGTTCCAGTCCAGCAGGGGCTATCGAGAGACCCTGTCTCAAAAAGGCAATAAATAAATAAATAAATAAATAAATAACACTTCGTTATTATTGTTTTTTATGTGTATGAATGTACTGTCTGCATGTAGGTTTGTGCACCCGTGTCATGCAATGCTGCAGAGGTCAGAAGAGGGAGTCAAATTCCCCTGGAACTAGAATTAAAGATGGTTCTTAGCCGCCATACGGGTGCTGAGAATCAAACCCGGGTCCTCTGCAAGAACAGTCAGTGCTCTTAACCACTGAGCCATCTCTCCAGCCCCAACAGTTCATTATTATTAGAGATTGATGAGACCCTGATAAACTATGTCCTTATCTGCACATTCAAAATTTGACTTAAGGGGCTGGAGAGATGGCCTAGTGGTTAGGAGCGCCAACTGCTCTTGCAGAGGACCCGGGTTCGATCCCCAGCACCCACATGGCGGCTGAGAACCGTCTGAAACTCCAATTCCAGGAGAACTCCAGTTCCAGGGGAATCCGAGACCCTCTTCTGACCTCCGTGGCATTGCACGACACGGGTGCACAGACCTGCAAGCAGACAGTACATTCATACACATAGAGAAAAAAAATGTGACTTAAGCTTGAGGCATGGACTTATTCGTGGACACCCTGGAGAACGAAAGGAACCTGGTAAAGTACTTTGAATATAGTCAAAGACCACAGCTGGGAGACGAGATCCTCAATGAGGCCAGAGTCCTTAGATAACTGAGAGGTTACAGAAAAATAAGGGAGTAAGAGGGGCCACAACTACCAGTACTAAGAATGTAAGCAGTGACTAACCACAAATACTGAAGCTATTAAAAGGGTAAAAATCTGTAATATGAAATTTGAATGTCTATAAGTTGACTGCTTAGAGAAAATGGACTTTTATGGCTTGTGTGTCCCCTCAGAATTGGTGTATCAGAAAGTTAACCCTCAAGGCAGTAGCATTAGGAGGTGTTAATGCCAGTCCTATAGGACTTGCACTGCGGTCACACAGCATCTACCCATAGTGGTGCTCTCTCCTGCTTTCTGCCTGGTGGGGATGTAGTATCTGCTTTTTTGGCCTCTTACTGTCTTTCCCGAGGACACAAGAAGGTCTTCGAGAATGTTTCTTTGCTTTATAAATTACCCAGTTTGTAGTAATAGCAGCACAAAATGGGTTAAGAGGTTAACAAATTATTTGAAAATAACAGAAGGCTCAAAATGTAAAAATAGATAACTGAAATAGCCTTACATCTATCAGAAAGAAATCATAATTATATTTTAAATCTTATCACAAAAAATTACTACTACAGAGAATATTCCAGGCACCTGTTTCTTCACTGATGAATCCTACAAAATATTTAAGGAATAAATACCAATTCTACACAAATTCTTTCAAAAATTTAAGGCAAAAGGAATACCTCTTGATTCGTTGCATTACATTAATGAAAATCCAAAGACATGACGAGAAAAACACAGAGCAATATTTTTCATGGACAAAATGCAAAAACTTGATATTTCAGCAAACGTCATCTAACATTAGAATTTATAATTCATAATGAGAAGGGGAGCTTCTCCCAGAAATGGAAAATGGTTTAATATTTAAAATTAATCACTTCAATAAGGAAAACCACACACAAAAAAAATTAATCACAACATTCGCCATGTCAAAAAACTAAGAAGGAAAAATAAGATATATGCTCTGCTCAATATACACAGAAAAAGCATTTATCCAGTACTCTTTCCTCATTAAAATTATTAAAAACCTTAAAATAAAACAGAACTTCCACAAACTAATAAAGACCATCTCAAAAAGACATATCCTGAGGGGCATGGTGGTGCACACCTTTGATCCCAGCACTCCAGAGGCAGAGGCAGGAAGATCTCTGTGAGTTCAAGGCCAGTCTGGTCTACATTGTGAGTTCTAGGACAACTGGAGTTACAGGGAGACCAAAAAAAAAAAAAAAGTCATATCTTAATCATTAAAAACTAAACCCTTTTTACCTTGGGGTCAAGGAAATCCAATCAAATAATTCTTTTTTTAATATTTCAGTTATTTTATTTTATGTATGGTACTATATTGTCTTCATGTATGTAAGTGCACCTGTGAAGTGCAATGCCCTTGGAGTTCAGAAAAGAGCATTGGATCCATGGAGCTGGAGTTATGACAGTTGTTAGCTGCCATGTGGGTGCTGGGAACCAAACCCAGGTCCTCTGTAAGAGCAGCAAGTGCTCTTAACTGCTGAGCCATCTCTCCAGCCCCAATTATTCTTTTCCTTTAAAAAAATTTTAGCAGGCTGGAGAGATGGCCTAGCAGTTAAGAGCATTGACTGCTCTTGCAGAGGACCTGGGTTCGATCCTCAGCACCCACATGGCGGCTGAGAACCGTCTGTAACTCCAATTCCAGGAGAACTCCAGTTCCAGGGGAATNTGCCCTGCCTCCCAAGTATGTGCCACCATACCTAGCCAAAAAAAAAAAAATTGACAGGGGCTCCCTAGTCTCAGCCCACCTGGAAGTCATGATGTGGACCAGGGTAGCCTTGATCTTGCAGAGATCCACCTGCCTATGACTCCTGAAGGCTGGGATTAAAGGTGAGTGCCACCATGCCCAGTGTAAAACAAAATTTTATTTTATTTTTTTTTGTCTTTTTGAGACAGGGTCTCCCTGTGGCTCCAGTTGGCCTGGAACTCTCTATTAGACCAGGCTGGCCTTGTACTCATAGAGATCCTCCTACCTCTGCCTCCCAAGTGCTAGGATTAAAGGAGTGCGCCACCACGCCAGGCCATATTGTGTTCGTATTCATCCTCCCTCCCCATCCTGCTGGTCCCCTCTCTCCTCCTCAATAAACATTTCTGCTTTCAGGTCATATGTCCTCCGTTACCTTCTTTCTTCTCCCCTTCCCTGAGATCTCTTTTCCCTCTCAGGGTATCCTTTCTGGTTTACACACACACACACACACACACACACACACACACGTCTAGTTTCCACATATGAGAGAAAGCATGTGGTATTTTGAGTGTGGCTTATTTCTTTTAACATAATGATTTCCACTTCTATCCATTTTCTTACAGATGTCATAATTTCCATTTTCTTTATGGCTGCATGAATCATATATATATATATGATTCATGCAGCCATAAAGAAATCATATATATATAGAAATCATATATATATATACATAAAGAATCATATATATATGATATATATATACATATATATATACATATATAAGTATATATATATATACATATATATATATATAACATTGTCTTCATCCATCTCCCTGTTGACAGACATCTGGGCTGGATCCATTTCTTAGCCATTGTGATTAGCACAGCAATAAACATGGCTGTGCAGATATGTTAAGGCAGGTCTTGGAATCCTTCGGATCTCAGAGTGGTACAGCTGGGTCATATGCTGGATCTATTTTTAGGTTTCTAACAATTCTTTTCAGTGTTGCCCAGGAAGTTCTGGCGGGTTCACTCAGGCAGCAAAGAACCAGAAGGTGACGTCAGAAAGGAAGAAGTAAAATGGCCTAATGTGCAAATTGCTTGAGTGAGTAGAAAATGCATGTCAAAAAAAAAAAAAAAAGCTACTATGACGAATAGATGAGCTTAACAAGGTTGAAAGATATATGGTCACTATAAAAAATCAATTGGATTTTTATATAATTTTTAATTGAGCATTTGGACAACTCATACCATGGTTCCAATCAAACCCAGAAACTTCCCCCATGTCCCAACCACTCATCAGAACTCATGCATTACAATATCCAAGCTAAGCCCCAACCAGTCAAGCTCCCAAACCCAGGTGTCCTGTGCAAATAGATCCACTGGAGTCTAGTCAGGACATCTAGGAATCCTAGTTAAGGCATAACGTCCTCACCCAACAGTACTCAGTCTCTTCTCAGTCCAGGCCAGTCCCTCACCCATTTCTCTTGCTCCACTCTGAGACTTTGTCCCAGTTGCCATGAGTCCCGTGTCTGATGGTGACATTGCCACAAGTTCACATGTGAAAGCTTACAGTCAACTGTAAACCACTGCTTCTCTATGTTCATGCACCAGTACCCTCTTCGCAATGATCCCTGAGCCATAGTTGAGTGAGGTTTAACATAGGAGCCCCTATATCAGGGGAGGCAGAGGCAGGGGGATCTCTGTGAGTTCAAGGCTCCAGGACAGCTGGGGCTACAGGGAGACCCTGTCTCGAAAAGACAAAAACAAAACAAAACCAAACAAAAAACCCTTCCCAAATGGATAAACACACATTCATAGGTCAGAAAACCTAACATTATTAAAATGTCATTGTTCCTGAAATTATCTAGAAACTGTACAATCCTCAACAAAATTCGAGCAGGAATTTCTCATGTACAAATTGATCATCATCTGACTCTAAAATTCATGGTAGTGCAAAGGATCTAGGAAAATTGACTTTGAAAAAGACTATGGGGGCTGGGTGTGGTGGCGCACTGCCTTTAACCCTAGCATTTGGGAGGCAGAGGCAGGCAGATATCTGTGAGTTCAAGGCCAGCCTGGTCTACAGAGCAAGTTCCTGGACAGCTGGGGCTACAGGGAAACTCTGTCTCAAAAAGGCAAAATAAATAAATATCTAAAAAGTAAAAAAATTCCTACCCTTGAGCCCATCTCAGGGGCACCCAGAGACAAGCACGTGCTCAGCCCCTCCCAGTGGTTACATATTCATTGTCAGCCAGGAAAGGGGAGAGCGCCTCTCCCCCAGCTCGCTGACAGGAGGCCAGAAAGGCTGGAAAAGGCAGACAGGCTTTGGCGGCCAATACATCGGCAGTTTCGGCCCCAGCATGGAGTTGGAATAAACAAGTGACTCAGCAGCAGATGGAGCTGACAGCCCCACACACGTGTGTGCACACACGCAGTCACATGCCACCCCAGGCCCTGCATTCCGTTCCCAGATGCCAGCACTTATCTCCTGGGGTGTCTGCTACTATGATGGGTGAAGGGGAGACTCCAGAGGGCCTATGCCAAGGGAGAACATGTCTCTCCCTTTTTTCCCTCTGCCCAGAAACTAGGGCCAGTATTAATATATTGGGCTTCAAGCCGGGTGTGGTGGCACACGCCTTTAATCCTAGCACTTGGGAGGCAGAGGCAGGCGGATCTTTGTGAGTTCAAGGCCAGCCTGGTCTACAGAGTGAGTTCCAGGACAGCTGTGGCTACAGGGAGACCCTGTCTCGAAAAGACCAAAAAAAAAAAGAAAAAAAAAACAAAACTGAGCTTCAGGCTGCCCACATGCCTTCCTCTCTGCATGGGTGCAAATGAATCTATGTGTGCATGGTTCTCTCTCTTGAGTTTTNCTGTCAGGTATTTTGTTCACACTATAACTAACAGTCTGCTTGTGTCAGCTATTCAGTAGTAGGCTAATATGTCTACAAAGTAGCTTATTTCGTTTACACTATAACTCCATCATCTGAACTCAAATGTTCCCAAACTTAAACATGTTTTACTTCTATCATGATGCCATACATAGAAAATTCCCTATCTGACCTCACACCACAGGTCATAGTCAAAAGACAAGCACGTTAACCTTGAATCTACATGTATACAGTGTATATGAAACCTAGTGAATTTCATGGAAAGACTTGGGTTATATCACCCCTTTATCTCATTATGCATAGACAAGCATGTTGTTTAAACATCAATTAAGGGGGTGGAGAGAGGCTCAGCAGTAAGAACACTGGGTGCTCTTGCCCGACGACCCGGGTGTTTGAAATCCCCAGCACCCACATAGCAACTAACCATCATCCATAACTCCAATTCAGGAGAACCCCAGTTCCAGAAGAATCCAAAACCCTCTTCTGTCCTCCGAGAGCATTGCACGACAGGGGTCACCTACTTATATGCAGGGAACCCACACACACATAAAATAAAAATATCAAAATATTTTTAAAAACAAAATTAAAAATAAAAAAAAAAAAAGGCGGGGGGGGGCTGGAGAGATGGCGCAGATTGTTAAAGGCACTGGCTACTCTTCCAATGACCAGGGTTTGATTGCCAATACCCCCATAGTGGGCGCAACACTCATGGTACTTCCAGTTCCAGGTAGATCTGGCACGCGCGGCTGGCCTCTGTGAGAAGCATGACCACAGCTGCACTGCTGTTACATTGCCGCCCCAAACGCCACAGTCAGAAAAATAAAAAGAAATAAAGGACTTTAAAAAATCCCAAATACTTCTGATCTCAAATCTTTCAGGTTCTCAATCTGTGTAACTTTTTTCTTAAGGCATCAGGTCAACATGTTGCCCAAGCTTGTCTCCAACTCTCATGATCAAGAGATCACCCCACTTTATATTTCTAAGCACTAAGGACTGCAGAATGCTCTCCCCCACGCCCACCCGTGCTTACTACTCCCAGATGACCAGCTCTGGCTTGTAGCAGCTTCTGTTGCCCTCTAGGCTCCTCCAGCTGTTCTTACAACTGTCCTTAGTCTTCATTTACCTGACTTCTTGCTCAGGCAAAACCCAACAAATTCTGAAAACCTTGCACCTGCTCCCACTCTAGTGCACTGTCTACCATACAGATAACTCAGCACTGTCATGCCCCACTAAGCCATTCGACTTTCCTTCTGCCAAACTCTCTCCAGCAACCCCTCCCCACTCCAGCTTGCTCCTCTGTCTATGAGCTGATGAGTTAGAGCAAATCCTCTCATATTTTTGAAAAATGCCTTTACATAGGCTATGGCCGATGGGTTTACGTCTTCATGCATTGGAACCGACAGGCCTGCCAGTTTTCATTTCATGTCTGTATGGATCTTCACATCTGCCCTTCCTGCCCTATGTCGGAACAACAAACAAGAGAGAGGAAGCACGGGAGAAGCCTCTGTGGACTCTGGAGGGCTGCACTACCATAAAGGAGTCTTCCTCATTTGTTCTAGGAAGGGTGCTTAAATCAGACTCTACTTCTGAAATGATGCTGCAGAGGCACGCTTATTGCCAGCAGATGTCTTCAGGAAGCTGCTCGTGGCTATCAGTTCACAGGTACTATGTATATCGTATTGGATTTCTCCAGTGGTCAGCTTGACACACCCAAGTGGAGGGGAACCTCAAACAGGAAGAATTTCCTCTATCACATTGTCCTGTGGCCATGTTGTCTTGGGGCCTGTTCTTGATTTTTTAATGATATGGGAGGGCCCAGCCCATTGTGGGCAGTGCTACCCTGGGCAGGTGGTCCTGTGTTGTATAACAAAGTAAGCTCCGGCTGGAGAGATGGCTCAGAAGCACTGGCTGTTCTTGCAGAAGACCCAGGTTCGAATCCCAGCACCAGCATAATGATTAATAATCATTGGTAGCTCCAGACCCGGAGGATCTGATGCTGTTGTCCATCCTCACCTGAGTATACTGCATGACACGGGGCACTTACACACACGTACTGGCATAACACTTCATACACTCATACACATGAAATTAAAAAAGAAAAAAAAAGTAATGGAATAAAAGAGAAAAAAAAATGTGAGAGTTGGAGCAAGCCAGTAAGAAACCTTCCTCTGTGGTCTGGTACTTCCAGTTTTGCCCTGCGCCTCCTGCCCGTGGTTGTCCCTCCCTGCTGAACCGTTAAATGAAGGTGCATAAATCATTTTCCCCTCAAGTTGGTTTTGGTCACTGTTTTACCTTCTAGCAATAAAAAAGCTAAAAGACAATCCTTCCAAACCTTAATTCTTTTTAAGTATTTTGTTTTATGTGTATGAGTGTATTACTTGCAGGTATGTAAGCACACCCATCTCCTGTAATGCCCATGGAGGTCGGGAGAGGGCATCGGATCCCAGAAACTTGAGTTGTCAAGCGGGTGGTGGGAATTGCATTCAGCCTCTGCAAGAAAGCCAGTTCTCTTAACTACTAAGGCCTTCTTCCAGCCCATAATCCTGTTTATTAAAAGTCCAACAGACACACCAGTGATATGAATGTTGTCTTTCCACACACGCCTTTGGAAAGAGTCACACTCAAAAGATGATTAGTGGACACTTGCGATGCTACAAGGTTCTGGAGACAGAGACGTATGACCACTTTTATACAGGAGCGCCTCTGTTGATTACTCTCGCAGCTTCTGTTGTCAACTTGACACTTGGAAAGGAAAACCTCAGTTGATGAATTTCCTCCATCTGATGGTCGTGGGCATACTCTATGGGCCCTTTTCTTGATTGCTAATTGAAGGAGGAAGGCAGCAACCACTGTGAGTGGCACAAGCCCTGGGCAGATGTTCTGAGTTATATAGAAAAGCTGCCTGACGGAGCGCGGGTTCCCCCATGGTCTCTGCTTCGGTTCCCGCTTCCAGACGCCCACCTTAAGTTCCTTGCCTTGGGTCCCTCCACGAGTGACTTAAGCTGTTAAGATGAATGAAATAAGGCCCTTTCCTAGCAAGTTGATTTTGGTCAGTGTTTTATCACAGCAACAGGAAGCTAACCAAGAACAATGCCTAAGAAGCTGGACATTTCCAGGGAGGCGGACAGGAAGCCGAAGAGACACTAGAGGGCAGCACTAGCCTACCCAATACTCCTAGTCCTAGGCAGCGTCCACAGTGACGGAATCCTGACAAGATCATCGGCTCCTGTGGCTCTCAAACGATCTCCTTACACTGAATCCAGGGAAGATAGTTAAAAATATTCTTTTCCGGAGGCAGAGGCAGGCGGATCTTTGTGAGTCAAGGCCAGCCTGGTCTTACATAGTGAGTTCCAGGACAGCTGGGGGCTACAGGGAGACCCCCGTTTCGAAACGACAAAAAAAAAAAAAAAAAAATTCTTTTTTTTTTTTTTTTGGGGGGGGGTTTTTTGTGGGTTAAGGCCCGGCCTGGTCTACAGAGTGAGTTCCAGGAACAGCTGGGGCCACAGGGAGTCCCTGTCTTCATAAAAGACCAATATATATTATATATATATATATCTATATATATATATATATATTTTTTTTTTTTTTTTTTCCGGCCTTTAACAGACCTAATGAATTCGTTCTCTCTAGAGGCAGGGATCCCTGAACCTCAAATATTATTAAATTAGTATTAAAATCAATCCATAAACCATAGGATATTAGGCTACCCTATATGTATCTGGTAGCAACTGACTTTTAAAAACCACAAATTTGGCGGGGAGTGGTGGTGCACGCCTTTAACCTAGCACTCAGGAGGCAGAGCAGGTAGATTTCTTTTTTTTCCCTTTTTGAGTTCAAGGCAGCCTGGTCTACAGAGGAGTTCCAGCCAGTGGTGCTACAAGTAAACCCTTTGTCTCAAAAAAGATCAAAATAATAATAATAATAATAATAATAAATAAATAATAATAATCAACAGTTTGGGGGCTGGAAAAGATGGCTCAGTTTTAAAGACGCTGGATGCTCTTACAGAGACCTGGTTCGGCTTCTCAACACCACATGGAAGCTAAGAACCATCTTAAACTCCAGTTCCAGAGGAATTCCACGCCCCTCTTCTGACCTCTGTGGCCTCACAACAAACACAGGTGCACCAACCTACCATGCAGGACAATACACTATACACATAAAAATAATAATAACAGGGTGGAGAGATGGCCTAGTGGTTTCAGAGCGCCGATCCTCTTGCAGAGGACCCGGTTCGATCCCCAGCACCCACATGGCACTGAGAAACCGTCTGTAACTTCCAATTCAGGAGAACTCCAAGTCCAGGGGAATCCGACGCCCTCTTTGACCTCCTCTGCATTGCACGACACGGGTGCCAGACCTGCATGCAGACACTACATTTCATTACACATAATTAAATAATAAAAAAATAAAATTTTAAAAAATAATAATAATAAATAACACAAAAAAACAAATAATAATAATTAAATATATGTTGAAAAAAATAATAAAAACACAGTTTGGGGCTGGAGTGATGGCACAGCAGTAGCGTTAAGAGCATTAGCTATTTGCAGAGGACTCAGGTTGATTCCCGGCACCCACATGGTGGGTACGAACCATCTTTAAGCTAAACACTTGGGAGGCAGAGGCAGGTGGTTCAAGGCCACCCTGGTCTACAGGTGAGTTCCCGTCCAGCAGGGCTTATCGAGAGGACCTGTCTCAAAAAGGCAATAAAATACATAACAATAAATAAATAACTAAACATTCGTATTATTGTTTTTATGTGTATGGAATGTACTGTCTGCATGTCGGTTTTTTGCACCCGTGTCATGGCAATGCTGCAGAGGTCATGAGAGGGATTCAAATTCCCCTGGAACTGAATTAAAAGATGCGTCCTTAGCCGCCATCGGGTGCGGTTTATCAACTCCGGGGTCCGTCTCGCTTTAAGTTTATATACTTTCTTTCATTGTTCTTTCTTCTTTTTGAATCGTTCTTGTGTTTTAACCACTGAGCCATCTCTCCAGCCCCAACAGTTCATTATTATTAGAGATTGATGAGACCCTGATAAACTATGTCCTTATCTGCACATTCAAAATTTGACGTTTACGGGTGCTGGAGAGATGGTAGTGGTAGGAGCGGCCAACTAGCATCTTGCAGAGGACCCGGGTCGATCCCCAGCAACCCACATGGCGGTGAGAACCGTCTGAACTCCAATTCAGGAGAATCCAGTTCCAGGGGAACCGCGACCCTTCTGACCTCCGTGGCATTGCACGACACGGGTGGCACAGAACCTGCAAGCAGACAGTACATTCATACACATAAGAAAAAAACAATGTGATGTGACTTAAGCTTGAGGCATGGACTTATTCGTGGACACCCTGGAGAACGAAAGGAACCTGGTAAAGTACTTTGAATATAGTCAAAGACCACAGCTGGGAGACGAGATCCTCAATGAGGCCAGAGTCCTTAGATAACTGAGAGGTTACAGAAAAATAAGGGAGTAAGAGGGGCCACAACTACCAGTACTAAGAATGTAAGCAGTGACTAACCACAAATACTGAAGCTATTAAAAGGGTAAAAATCTGTAATATGAAATTTGAATGTCTATAAGTTGACTGCTTAGAGAAAATGGACTTTTATGGCTTGTGTGTCCCCTCAGAATTGGTGTATCAGAAAGTTAACCCTCAAGGCAGTAGCATTAGGAGGTGTTAATGCCAGTCCTATAGGACTTGCACTGCGGTCACACAGCATCTACCCATAGTGGTGCTCTCTCCTGCTTTCTGCCTGGTGGGGATGTAGTATCTGCTTTTTTGGCCTCTTACTGTCTTTCCCGAGGACACAAGAAGGTCTTCGCGAAGTTTTTGTCTTTATACCTTACCCAGTTTGTAGTAAATAGCAGCCACCACAAAATGGGTTAAGAGGTTAACAAATTATTTGAAAATAACAGAAGGCTCAAAATGTAAAAATAGATAACTGAAATAGCCTTACATCTATCAGCACGACAATCATAATTATATTTTTAAAATCTTATCACAAAAAAAATTACTATTACAGAGAATTCCAGTCACCTGTTTCTTCACTGATGAATCCTACAAAATATTTAAGGAATAAATACCAATTCTACACAAATTCTTTCAAAAATTTAAGGCAAAAGGAATACCTCTTGATTCGTTGCATTACATTAATGAAAATCCAAAGACATGACGAGAAAAACACAGAGCAATATTTTTCATGGACAAAATGCAAAAACTTGATATTTCAGCAAACGTCATCTAACATTAGAATTTATAATTCATAATGAGAAGGGAAGCATCACAAAAGACAACAAAAAAAAAAAAAAAAAAAAAAAAAAAAAAAAAAAAAAAAAACCCACACACAAAAAAACCTTAATCACAACATTCGCCATGTCAAAAAACTAAGAAGGAAAAATAAGATATATGCTCTGCTCAATATACACAGAAAAAGCATTTATCCAGTACTCTTTCCTCATTAAAATTATTAAAAACCTTCACTAAAACAGAACTTCCCCAAAACTAATTAAAGGGACCATCTCAAAACGACATATCTGAGGGGATGGTGGCTCACACCTTTGATTCCCAGCACTCCAGAGGCAGAGGCAGGAAGATTCTCATGTGCGTCTCACAGGCCAGTCTGGTCTACATTGTGAGTTCTAGGACCACTGGAGTACAGGGAGACCAAAAAAAAAAAAAAAAGTCATATCTTAATCATTAAAAACTAAACCCTTTTTACCTTGGGGTCAAGGAAATCCAATTCAAATACTTCTTTTTTTAATATTTCAGTTATTTTATTGTATGTATGGGTACTATATTGTCTTCTGATGTAAGTGCACCTGTGCAGTGCAATGCCCTTGAGTTCAGAAAAGAGCATTGGATCCATGGGAGCTGGAGTTATGACAGTTGTTAGCCTGCCATGTGGGGTGTGGGAACCCAAACCCAGGTCCTGTTTGAGAGCAGCAGTGCTCTATAACTGTGAGCCATCTCTCAACACCCAATTAATTCTTTCTGCTTTAAAAAAATTTAGCAGGCTGGAGAGATGGCCTAGCATTTAAGAGATTGAGACTGCTCTCTGCAGCGAGACCCTGGGTTCGGATCCTCAGCAACCACATTGGCGCTGAGAACCGCTGTAACTCCAATTCCAGGAGAACTCCCAGTTGCCAGGGGGAAATTTGACACCCTCTTTCTGACCTCCACAGGCATTGCACGACATGGTGCACAGAACTACATGCAACAGACAGTACATTCAACGCATTAAAATAAATAAATAAATTTAAAAAATAAATAATTTTTTTTAGCATGCAGGGTAGTTTCATTATGGCATGTTCATCCATAATATATTTGGGGTGGTTTGTTCTTTTTTTTTTTTTTTGGGTCTTTTTGAGACAGGTCTCCCTGTGGCTCCACTGGGCCTGGAAAAACTCTCTATGACCAGGCTGCGCCTTGTGGACTCATAGAGACGCTCCATCCTCTACTCTGCCTCCCAATGCTAGGCTTAAAGGAGTGCGCCACCACGCCAGGCCATATTGTGTTCGTATTCATCCTCCCTCCCCATCCTGCTGGTCCTCCCTCTCTCCTCCTCAATAAACATTTCTGCTTTCAGGTCATATGTCCTCCGTCCACTTTTCTACAACCTGCTCCTACTTCTTTCTTCTCCCCTTCCCTGAGATCTCTTTTCCCTCTCAGGGTATCCTTTTCTGGTGTTACACACACGAACACACACAAACACACACACCACACACCAGCACGTCTTAGTTTCCACATATGAGAGAAAGCATGTGGTATTTTGAGTGTGGCCTTATTTCTTTTTAAACATAATGATTTCCCACTTCTATCCAATTTTTAACAGATGGCATTCAATTTCCATTTTCTTTATTGGCGCATGAATCATAATATAAAATTGATGCATCGCATAAAGGAAATCATATATATATAGAAATCATATATAATATACATAAAAGAATCAATTATATGATATATATATACATATATATATATATGATATTTATATTATACATATATATATATATAACATTGTCTTCATCCATCTCCCTGTTGACAGACATCTGGGCTGGATCCATTTCTTAGCCATTGTGATTAGCAACAGCAATAAACATGGGTGTGCAGATATGTTAAGGCAGGTCTTGGAATCCTTCGGATCTCAGAGTGGTACAGCTGGGTCACATTCTGGATCTTATTTTAGGTTTCTAACAATCTTTTCAGTGTTGCCCAGGAAGTTCTGGCGGGTTCACTCAGGCAGCAAAGAACCAGAAGGTGACGTCAGAAAGGAAGAAGTAAAATGGCCTAATGTAGCAAATTGCTTGAGTGAGTAGAAATGCATGCAAAAAAAAAAAAAAAAAGCTACTATGACGAATAGATGAGCTTAACAAGGTTGAAAGATATATGGTCACTATAAAAAAATCAATTGGATTTTTATATTTTTAATTGAGCATTGGACAACTCATACCATGGTTCCAATCAAACCCAGAAACTTCCCCCATGCCCAACCACTCATCAGAACTCATGCATTACAATATCCAAGCTAAGCCCTATAAGTCAAGCTCCCAAACCCAGGTTCCTTCTGTGCAAATAGATCACTGGAGTCTAGTCAGGACATCTAGGAATCCTAGTTAAGGCATAACGTTCTCACCCAACAGTACTCAGTCTCTTCTCAGTCCAGGCCAGTCCCTCCCCCATTTCTCTTGCTCCACTCTGAGACTTTGTCCAGTTGCCATGAGTCCGTGTCTGATGGTGACTTGCACACAAGTTCACATTTGAAAGCTACAGTCCAACTGTAAACCACTGCTTCTCTAATTCAACACAGGCCCTCACCTCTCTTTGCAATGATCCCTGAGCCATAGTTGAGTGAGGTTTAACATAGGAGCCCCTATATCAGGGGAGGCAGAGGCAGGGACTCTGTGAGTTCAAGGCTCCAGGACAGCTGGGGCTACAGGGAGACCCTGTCTCAAAAGACAAAAAACAAAACAAACCAAACAAAAAACCCTTCCCAAATGGATAAACACACATTCATAGGTCAGAAAACCTAACATTATTAAAATGTCATTGTTCCTGAAATTATCTAGAAACTGTACAATCCTCAACAAAATTCGAGCAGGAATTTCTCATGTACAAATTGATCATCATCTGACTCTAAAATTCATGGTAGTGCAAAGGATCTAGGAAAATTGACTTTGAAAAAGAACAGGGGGCTGGGTGTGGTGGCGCACTGCCTTAACCCTAGCATTTGGGAGGCAGAGGCAGGAGATATCTGTGAGTTCAAGGCCAGCCGGTCTACAGAGCAAGTTCCTGGACAGCTTGGGGCTACAGGGAAACTCTGTCTCAAAAAGGCAAAAAAAAAAAAAAAAAAAAAAGACTAAAGTTGGAATTATTTTCAAGATTTCTTATGCACAGTATCAAAACTGTGACGTACAGGCATAAAGGCTGGCCAACAGGTTTGTGAAACTGAGACAGAAGACCTTATTCTCTGTCATGCACTGTTAAACACTGTTAGGACTGTTAGTTTTATGTTGAGGTTTCTTAGGTATTGTGGGCATCCTATGTTTTTCCCCGAGTGCTAGGATTAAAGGCGTGCACCACCATGCCCCGCTAAAGTATTCTTTTTTTTTAATTTTATTTATTTTGTATTTGTATAGAATGTACTGTCTGCATTCAGGTTTGTGCACCGTGTGTGCAATGCCGCGGAGGTCAGAAGAGGGTCTCGGATTCCCCTGGAACTGGAGTTCTCCTGGAATTGGAGTTTCAGGCGGTTCTCAGCCGCCACGTGGGTGCTGGGGATCAAACCCGGGTTCTCTGTAAGAGCGGTCCGCGGCATTGCACGACACGGGTGCACAGACCTGCATGCAAACAATACATTCATACACATACAAAAATAAAATAATAAAAAAAAAAAAAAAATTAAAAGAGCGGTCGGCGTTCTTAACCGCTAGGCTATCTCTCCAGCCCCAAGTATTCTTTTTAAAAACATTTTATTCATGGCTGGGCGTGGTGGTGCACGCCTTTAATCCCAGCACTCGGGAGGCAGGGGCAGGCAGATCTTTGTGGGTTCAGGCCAGCCTGGTCTACAGAGCGAGTTCCAGGACAGCTGGGGCTACAGGGGCCCACAGCGAGCCCCTTTCCAAAAAAAAAAAAAAAAAAAAAAAAAAAGAAAGAAAGAAAAAAGAAAAAGCCATATGGAAACCCATTTTGTAAGCTAATTTCAAAATATAATTAAGAAAAATAGAAGGGGCATAGCAGGCATGGGTAGTTAACACTGCCCCCAGAGTGTCAGTTGTAGGAAACCTCCTTATGAGTTGTTGGTCAGAGAAGCTAGGAAGCCGCCAAAACAACACAAAGGTATTGTCATTGCTCTTGGTGGCCCCCAGAGCTAGATGCTGATGCCCTATTACTTCAGCTGCAGGACATGGAGAGATCAAGCTGGAAGGAGCCAGAAGGAGCTGGAAGGAGCCGGCGCTGGCTCCCTGCTGGCTGGCTTTCCCAGGGCCGCTGAGAGAGAAGAGTCATCCTTGGCTCCCTCAGCTGCGAGCTCTGGGAGCGGCAGCACTAAGCTCCAGCAAAGATGTGCTCACTGCTGCCGTGGTGTCATGACTTAGTCGAGGTAACCAGCCACTTTCTGATTGGATTTTAGCTTGCTCCGTAGGAGGAATTAATACCAGGTACTATAAATCTGGTCAAAAGCCCATGGGTGGGGGGGGGGGTCATAGGCACAAAAGGGGGAGTCCACTACTGTTGTTTTGCTGAGTGGACACGGTGTCAAGTTGCCTCGTAAATATTTATGTTTGTAGCCATCTGTTAATGCTGCTCTCCATCTTAGTCAGCAGAGGTTCAGTTGGCAGTGAGCGGCAGTTAAGGCAGAGCCTTTTCACTGGCTAAAGTGCTAATAAGTGACTGTTGAGTGGTTAGCCCTAAATGAAACATCCATTCCATCCCCTCCAAGGCTCAGTGCAAGGAGGGACGTCACGCGAGGAGGGACGTCACGCAAGGAGGGACATCAGGAAAGGAGGGACATCACGCAAGGAGGGACATCACGCAAGGAGGGACGTCACGCGAGGAGGGACGTCACGCGAGGAGGGACGTCACGCGAGGAGGGACATCAGGAAAGGAGGGATATCACGCGAGGAGGGACATCACGTGAGAAGGGACGTCATGCGAGGAGTGACATCACGCAAGGAGGGGCAGAAAGAATGTGAGAGCCAGAGGATGGAAGGAGTGCCATGACATGGCTGTTGCCCCATGAACTCCCAGCACCCAGGCTACCTTGGACAGACCTGCACATGACTGGGCCCATCAACACCCCATCATGAATGGGGGTGGGCTCACAAGGTCCCTCGTGTCTCTGAGGAGGTACAGGTGGTTAACAGCTCCTTGGGAGGAATTATCTTCCTCATTAGTAAGTTGCCCTGCTTAGGCTGGAGGGATGGCTCAGTGATCAGGAGTACTGGCTACTCCTGTAGACGCCCCCCAGGTTCAGTTCCCAACACCCACATGACAACTAACAACCACTGATAACTCCAGTCCCAGGCAATCCAACACCCTCCTCTGGCCTCCATGGACACTTCATGCATGCAGGCAAAACATCACACAAGTGAATAACTCCCTGACCTACGTCCATGCAGACAACCCTAATTGACCACACTGGGCCACACACAAAAGGCAGCAAAGTGGGAAGGAAAGTTGTTGGGAAGAAGGGGGATGCTATTAGCTTTCTGTTGCTACGGTGAAACATGGACCAAACCAAGTTGAGGAGGCAAGAGTTTATTTCAGCTTACAAGTCCATTATCGCAGGAAGCCAGGACAGAAACCCAAGGCAGGAACCTGGAGGCAGAAACTGAAGCAGAGAACATGAAGAAGTGCTGCTTACTGGCTTGCTTCCCAGGCTTGCTCAGAGATGGCGCTGCCACCCACAGCAGGCCGGGCCCTCCTCCATCAATCATCAATCAAGAAAATGCCTAACAGACATACCCGCGGGCCAGTCTGCTGGAGGCAATGCGTCAGATGAGGTTCCCACTTCCCCGGTGACTCTAGGTTTGTGTCAAGTTGACAGCTAACCTAACTATGACATCCCACCCTTGTCAACTTTAACACACAAACACATTACTTAAATCATAACCTTTCTTTTCTTATTTGTCCCCAAGATCTCACATTACTTATAATACAAAGTACAGTTCAACTTTAAAAGTTTCAGTTTTACAGTTTTCAACACTTTAAGATTTTAATGTCTCTTTAAAAATCCTAAGTCTCTTACCTGTGGGTTCCTATAAAATCCAAAATAAGTTACAGACTCTTTTATTCCAAAAAGGGAAAACCAGGACACAGCTACAATCAGACCAAAGTAAAGCCAAACTCCAACAGCATAAAAGTCCAACCTCTCACAGCTTGTCAGTAGGCTCTGGCTGGCCTCACTTCACATCTGCTGCTTGCCTTAATGGGCATTCCAGGACTGGAATCTCCAATATGCTGAGGTCTCCACTGAAATCAAGACTTCACCCTCACAAGTAGCCTCTCCTGATCTGTTCAGAGACTCCCGCCATGGCGCCAACCCTCCCTTATTCTCTATGACCCCTGCAGTCCTGTAATTCCCACTGAAACTGGGGTTTCATCCTCACCAAAGGCCTCTCCTGGCCTCTCTGCAGGAAGGCTTTTACCCTGACACAGAATAGCCTCAGCTGCTCTCCAGGACACCTTCATGCATTCAAAACCACTACTATGTGGGAAACTCTTATACTTTATTTGCCAAGTTCTGCTGGCAGCTTGATGTGTAGCCTTGCCCCCCAACACACACACACACACACACACACACACACACACACACACACATACACACACACACTTGACCACAGCTTCTGTGTGCTGATCCTAAGGAAATACTTCCCAGATTTCACCTCAATGTTGCTGGTCTCTTATTAACAAGCTGGGTGTTTTGTTTTGTTTTTTGTTTTGTTTTGTTTTGTTTTGTTTTTAGCTAACCGGCATTGATTGTCCCAATAAAGCAAAAATTCCAGTCATTGGTGCCGGTCTCTTCAGCTCCAGCTGACAAGAAGCCACAGATCCTTACTTCAAAATATCACACAAATGACCCCAATAGTCTTCAGGGAACTCTCAGACTGCGCCCTGAAGTTTCACAAGCCAAGCCTCCATTGTCTACATTGCTCTCAGCGTGATCTTCCAAGTTCCCACACCAGCTCATTAAGCTCTAAGCACTTAACAGCTTTTCCATCCCAAAGTCCCAAACACTTCCACAAGCCACTCAAAACTACACAATCCTGTCTGTCACAGCAACAACCTCACTCTCTGGAACCAACTTCTGTCCTGGTTTTCTTTCTGTTGATGCAATAAAACACTGATCAAAACTTGGGAAGAGAGGATTATTCCCTCTTACACTTTACATCATCAAAAAAGCCAAGGCAGGCACTCCAAGTAGAACCTCCAGGCTTGAAGCAGAAACCATGGATGAATGCTGCTTACTTAAGGCTTCCTCAGCTACCTCTATTTTAATTTATTTATTTATTTATTTATATTTATTTATTTTGGTTTTTTTGAGACAGGGTCTCCCTTTAGTCCCAGCTGGCCTGGAGCTCGCTCTGTAGACCAGGTTGGCCTTGAACTCACAGAGATCTGCCTGCCTCCACCTCCTGCATGCTGGGATTAAAGGTGTGCACCACCACACCTGGCTCCTTTTTATTTTTTATTATTTTTTTTCAGCTACCTCTCTTTTAATTTTTTATATGAATATGATTGTACTGTCTTCATGTATGTTGGTGCACCGGTGTCGTGCAATGCCTCGGAAGTCAGAAGAGGGTGTCGGATTCCCCTGGAACTGGAGTTAAAGACGGTTCTTAGCTTCCATGTGGGCGCTGGGACTCGAACCGGGTCCTCTGCAAGAGCAGTCAGCGCTCTTAACCACTGAGCCCTCTCTCCAGCCCCGAGCCACCTCTCTTATATAGCCCAGGTCCACTTTCCCAGGGATGGTGTCACCCACAGTAGGCTGAGCCCCTCTACATCAATTAGCAACAAGAAAATGTCCCACAGGCCAGGATGATGGAGGAAATTCCTCTTCCCAGTATGTCTAGGTTTGTGTGAAGTTGACAAAAGCCAAAGAGCACCAAAAGGGTTTGGTGAGAGAGGGGAAGGGAATAAGATAGGAAATGGGGCTGGAATAGATCAAAATACAAAGTAATGGAAGTATACATGTACACATCAGGCTCTTCCTATAGAGGTGCACATCGTGCACTACAGATTTAAATAATGGCAGGTGGGTCATTTAAAAGTTTGTATGTTTTCATATATACTGAGGTATTTGCTTATATACTTAGGATCTACTTTAAATTCATTGGGTGGAAATGCTGAGGAGGACAATACAGAAGAAACAGAACTGGCTAAAGGTGTTTAAAGTTGAAGGTAGACGATAGGTATATAAAGGGCTGTTAGTCTGTTCAGAACTGTAGCATATTTGAAATTTCATTAACAAAAATAATTAAAAACAGAATATTTCAAGCTAACATGCCTTAAAATATTTTGCTAAGAAAACAAAAACCACCAAAAGAGCATGTTTCAAATAGACATAAACAATGGATTGCAAACTTTTATAATTAAAAATATTTGTGTGTGTTTGTGTTCTGCCTGCATGTATGTAAATGCACCATGTGTGTGCAATGTTCTGAGGAGTGAGAAGAGGGCCTCAGAACCCCAAAACTTGAGTTATGGATGTGGGTGATGAGACCCAAACCCAAGTCCTCTGCAAGAGCAGTCGCCACATCAGGTTACCCAGTAGATGTTTTTAAAAAGAGGGGAAAAAAAGAACCATATTAATGGAATATGAAAATAAAAAACCAGAGAAAGGCCAAAGCCAAAGAACTGAAGGATCCTACAGGTACACACCTAGCCCTTCCTAATAGGTGCACACCCTTCATATACATGTGCACACCCAGCTCATCATATACATGTGCATATGCAGCTATTCTTATACATGTGCATATGCAGTTCTTCATATACATGTGCATATGGAGCTATTTTTTTTAAGTTTTTTTTTTTTTTGTATGTGTATGAATGTACTGTCTGTGTGTAGGTTTGTGCACCCATATCATGCAATGCCACAGGGAGGTCAGAAGAGGGTGTCGGATTCCCCTGGAACTGGAGTTAAAGATGGTTTTCAGCCACCATGTGGGTGCTGGGGATCGAACCCAGGTCCTCTGCAAGAGTGGTCGGTGCTCTTAACCACTAGGCCATCTCTCCAGCCCCTCTGCTATTCTTATACATGTGCACATCTAGCAATTCATATACAGATGCACATCCAGCTCTTCCTATATATGTGGACATCCAAGTTTTTCTATACATGTGCACATCAGGCTCTTCCTATTCAGGTGTACATCCAGCAGTTCCTATACAAGTGCACATCAGGCTCTTCCTTTACAGATGCACATCCAGCTCTTCATATACATGTGCTCATTCAGCTTTTCATGTACAGATGCACATCCGGGTCTTCCTATACATGTGCACATGCATCTCTTAAAATACAGACGCATATCCTGCTCTTCCTATACATGTGCACATCCAGCTCTTCCCATACAGATGCACATCCAGGTCTTTCTATACATGTGCACATCCAGCTCTTCCCATACAGATGTACACCTAGATCTTCCTATACATATGCACACCTACCTGTTCCAGCTCTTCCTATGCCTATGCACATCGAGCTCTTTGTATTAGCTGTCTGTCCTGAATATACAGAAGCACATGCGCTCCATTCCAGTGGCACTAGAGCTGAGATCATTGCACTTACTCCTGTCTTGATTAGAGGTTCATCAGACACAATCTGACTACAGGTTGGCAATAGGCCAAGTCCCTGGAGGTGGCATACCTTTCCCACTGTAAACTAGGAAGTTAGAATTCTGATTTATCCCTCAGTCCCTCTGAAGTTTATTTTCAGTTGCTCCACCCCAAACAAACCATTGGCTCAGGAAACCTCAGCAAAATGATCCTTCTACCGTTAAAGCAGAGGAACTTTGACATCTGCTTGTCCCCAGTCTATCCCTTCTAGTGTCCCCATGTCTCCTCTCAGTTGCCCTCATCTGGATTTTCTCCCTCTGAGATGAAAGTGCTACCCACTAAAATTTATTGACTGTGGAGAACATAAATGAAGTCAGCCCTGCTAGCTTAAAAGTCACATGTTTTGAGGCTGGAAAGATAGCTCAGTCAGAAAGTGTCTGCTCTAAGTACTAGCTTAAATACCTTTATCTAATGACACTTTCCCAGAGTAGTTTAGCCAAAATAAACTCTCTCCTTTTTATAGACTTAAATAGCAGTTCATCTACCAGGTTCACTCTCAAACACTTTCATTATTTTCATTATTGTATGTATGGATATCTATTATTTCTTACTATGTAGAAACAGGTGTGTGTATATATATATATATATATATATATATATATATGTGTGTGTGTGTGTGTGTGTATATATATATGTGTGTATGTGTATCTGTGTATGTGTGTGTGCACGTGTGCATGCACATACAGGTGCTGGGTACACGCTCACATGGATCAATGTATGTTATGGTCAGAGGACAATTGTAGGTGTTATTCTTAAGGTACTATCCATCTTTCTTTTTAAAAAATATTTTACGGGCTGGAGAGATGGCTCAGCGGTTAAGAGCATGGACTGCTCTTGCAGAGGACCCAGGTTCGAGTCCCAGCACCCACATGGCAGCTAAGAACCATCATTAACTCCAGTTCCAGGGGAATCCGACGCCCTCTTCTGACCTTTGCGGCATTGCACAACATAGGTGCACCAACCTACATGCAGACAGTACATTCATACACATAAAAAAATAATAAGCCAGGCGTGGTGGTGCACACCTTTAATCCCAGCACTTGGGAGGCAGAGGCAGGCAGATCTTTGTGAGTTCAAGGTCAACCTGGTCTACATAGTGAGTTCCAGGACAGCTGGGGCTGCAGGGTGATTCTGTCTCAAAAGGAAAAGTTTCTTACTGGTCTGGAACCTGCCGAGTGGGTAGGCTGCTGGCTGGATATCGAGCCTCAGGAATCTGCCTGTCACTCTCTCCCCAGTGCTGGGATTTCAAGAGCTCATCTGAATTCAGTGATTCGGGATTCGGTTTGGTCTTTGTGTGAAAACTTGGGTTGTGGATATCTCCTTGTGGGTGTATTTTTTCTGCCTCACATGAACATAAACTATGGAGACGGGTCTGACCATATGTGTTTCTAGGTATAGACATCTGTGTGGGTGCACTTCTCTAAAGATTTTTTGGTCTTTGTGGATGCGTGCACATGCAGTCCTGAGAGGATGAGAAAAAAGGAGAGGAGGGCTAGAGGGAAGAAGGAAGAGGGGAAAAGGGAGTGAGAATGGAGCCCAGGGGAGCCCCGCCCAGGAGCTGATGCAGCTTCCCCCACACACCTCAGGTAGCGGATGACTGACTGTTCCACAGATCTAAGGAAGTTCTCCTTTAAAATACATTTATCGATAAAAGCCGGTGTGGTGATGCACCTTTAATCCCAGCACTGGGGAGACAGACGCAGGAGGATCTCTGTGAGTTCCAGGCTAGCCTGGGCTACATGGTGAGATCCTGTCTCAAAAGCAACAACAACAACAAAAAACGAAAAACATAATTACAGCAAAAAAGAGGGGCCGGATAGATGGGTCAGCCATCAAGAGCACTGACTGTGCCTGGCGTGGTGGCACATGCACTTATTTTATTTTATTTTTATTTTTGGTGGCGCATGCCTTTAATCCTAGCACTTGGGAAGCAGAGGCAGGTGGATCTTTGTGAGTTCAAGGCCAGCCTGGTCTATAGAGTGAGTTCCAGGACAGTTGGGGCTACAGGGAGACCCTGTCTCAAAAAGACAAAAAAAAAAAGAGCACTGACTGTAAGCCTGGCATGGCGGTGCACACTTTTAAGTCCAGCACTCAGGAAGCAAAAGCAGGCAGATCTCGTGAGTTCAAGGCCAGCCTGGTCTACAGAGTGAGTTCCAGGACAGCTGGGGCTGCAGGGAGACCCTGTTTCAAAAAGACCGAGAGAGAGAGAGAGAGAGAGAGAGAGAGCAAGAGCACTAACTGCTCTTGCAGAGGATCTACATTATTCCAGCACCCACATGGCAGCTAACAACCATCTGTAACTCCAGTTTCAGGGGATTCAATGCCCTCTTCTGACCTCCATGGGCATTGCACAACACAGTGTGCATTATATATATATATATATATAAACAATACATTCATACACATAAAAATAATAAAAATTTTTAAAAAACAGAAAAGGTTTAGTATTTCAAAATGCTTCTCTGCTATGCCTCTTTTAATTTGTCCTTTCTTCGTCTGATCCATCCTTTCCTTGTCATTTCATTTGTCCTTTCTTCGTCTGATCCATCCTTTCCTTGTCATTTCATTTGTCCTTTCTTCGTCTGATCCATCCTTTCCTTGTCATTTCAGTTGTCCTTTCTTCATCTGATCCATCCTTTCCTTGTCATTTCATTTGACTTACTTTTCTTTTCCTTTTTCTTAGACCTCCACTTCTATCCCCTTTCTTCCCTGGAGTCCCCTTTTCCTTCCAGCTTTCAGAACTATCTCCATACTGTTAAGTTCCTATTGAGGGAAGACCCAGCACAAAAGTATACAGGACTCAGATAAAGATGACTTGGGATTTATTTGGGGTGTGACAGCTGGCCTGCCTGTGCCAGGATCAGGATGACCAGGTTAGAATGGTGCCAAAGCAGGAACACAAGGAATGAACACACAAGGAAGTGGGTGCGGGGAAGTGGGGGATAGGGCGTAGGTGGGCCTGTGGCTGATATCAGAAGAAGCATCAGAGAAACCTGGGCCTGTGTTCTTGCCTCTGGTGAGGCATGATCGCAGGACATCACAGCAACCCTTTCTCAGATTGCAGGAACACCGCAAAGAGTGTTTCTCAGAACTCTCCATGGGTTGGCTTTCTGGAATCCATGACTTACTTAGGTGGGCCTTGATCTTACACATACATATTCTAGAAATACCTATTTTTCATTTGTGGATTGACTATGAAGAGCTTGTGGGCCTAGTGAGTGCTTGCACTTGTGAGTGGTGGCTGTCTGCATCTGCACAGGTCTGCTGCACTGGCAGCCTCTAAGTTACGTCGTACCCTCTGTCAGCAACCTGGCTTAAGCTGCATGTTCTCGTGTGCTCTGAGGGCAAGAACACCTTAAAGCCATCTTTCTAGCATCTCTAGGCTGGTGGAGCACCACATGTAAGAGAAAAATATGTGAACCAGTTTTTCATGTTGATCTTCAGGGTAATATTGAAAAAGGTTTTCCTAGAAGAAGAAGAAGAAGAAGAAGAAGAAGAAGAAGAAGAAGAAGAAGAAGAAGGATGTTCAATACTCAGCCAGGCTCTTGTCTCACTGTTGCTGCATAGTCAATTCATTTATTGATTCAACAAATTTGAATCTTGTGCTTTTGTTTGCATTAGAACCATTGGTCTACTAACTGTTAAACAGAAAAAAAAAAAAAAAACCTGAACTACCCTCGAGGGAGCTTCCACTCAGATGCAGAAAGAAAACAAACAAATCAAAACAATATAATATGATGATGCAATGGAGAAGGTCGAGCAGGGCTAAGCAAGAATAAAAGTCAGACTTGGTCAGGTCATCTTAAATAGGGGGCCAAGGGAGATTCAGGAAAGTGATCCTGGAGCAAAGACTGGAAGGAAATGCTGTAACAAATCATGTAAGTCTCCAGGAAAACAAGTCAAGCAACTCCTGCTGGGAGAAGCTGAGGTTTGGTCTCCTAAAAGGCTCCTGTACTGACGACTTGACACCCAGGTGGTGGCACTATTGAGAAGTAATTGGATCTCGATGGTGGACTTAGTCAATGGATCTTTTAGGGGGTCACTAGGAGCATATCTTTGAAGGGAGTGTCTTGTCCCTGATCCCTCCTCATCCCTCCCTTCCACTGTGAAGTGAGCCACTGTGCTTCACCACATGCTTCCTGCCTCACCAGCTACAGCTCAGGTTCTTTGGGCTATGCTTTCCTCCTGTGATCTGAACACACTCCACTTGTGTACAGACCTGTATGTAGCCTTGTAGAGTTGGAGGCTCGCTCGCCTCCTCTCCCTGCAGCATTTCCTCCGCCTTCTCATTCTTTGTTTCCCAAATGCCCCTTTGGCAAATCTTTCTGGGAGAAGGTTGGAATTTCTCTTAATATTGTAGCCATCGGGGCTGAAGAGATGGCCTGGTGGTTAAGATGACCTGGGTTCAATTCCCAGCACTCACATGGCAGCTAAGAACTGTCTTTATCTCCAGTTCCAGGGGAATCCAACACCCTCTTCTGACCTCTGCGGCATTGTACAACACGGGTGCACCAACCTACATGCAGATAGTACATTCATACACATAAAAAAATAAATTTAAAAATATATATTATAGCCATCATCTTACACAGTCTACCTGCTGGTACCACTTTGCCCTCAGGAAAGACCAAATTGTTTGTTTGTGACCCGAGACAACTTCCTTGTGGACCTATGTAGCAGGAACCAATAACAGAACTTCGAGAACAGCCCATCTTTCTTGCCACAGGTCTAGCAAAAGATGAACCCCGAAAGTTAGAGAGAGTGGTGGTCCTTGGTGTTGTTTATCTCTTTTTCGCCTTTGTAAACCATGCCAAGGGCCCATCCTTGTCATGTGACTGACTGTCACCATGACCATGATACAAGAACCTAGTAGACTGAGCGTGAGGCTTCTCCTTGGATGGAGGAACTGGGAGAAGAGGCCCCAGTGCCACCGTGTGATGCAGGGTTCCTATACTTTTTCCCTCTATGGTTTTGCTCTAACTGCTTTGCCCTGAGGAAAGACCCAATTGCATAGAACATGTAAGGATGACTACAATATTAAGAGAAAGTCCAACTTTCCCCAAAAAAGATTTGTAAAAGGGGCCTTTGGGAAACAAAGAATGTGGAGAAAACCCTGCAGTTGAGAAGGGGTGAGTGATCGTACATGACTAGACACAGATCCATACACAAAGCTACGTATGTTCAGCTCACATGAAAAAGCATAGCAAAAGCTTTGAGAACTGAACTGCCATATAGACCACCAACTAAGTCCCAAACTAACCTCCAAGTGATACATGCAACACAGTGAAGGCTGAAAACCAGGACTCTGAGATTATTATTGAGACACAGTCAGAACTTTCCATCTAAACTAACGGGCAGGTGGCTGAGATGGTTCCGCCAATAAAAGTGTTTGCCACCAAGACTGAGTTCAATCCCTGGGCCCCACATGCTGGAAGAAAGGAACCAACTCTTGCAAGCCATGCTCTGACATCTACACCTGTGGGCACACATGCATGCACACATGACTAAGAAAATGTAATTAAAAATTTTAAATAAAGCTGGGCGTGGTGGCGCACACCTTTAATCCTAGCACTTGGGAGGCAGAGGCAGGCGGATCTTTGTGAGTTCAAGGCCAGCCTGGTCTACAGAGTGAGTTCCAGGACAACCGGAGCTCCAGGGAAACCCTGTCTCGAAAAGACCAGCAAAAAAACCAAATTTTTTTTTTTTTTTTAATAAAATTTAAAGGTTGATTTCCTGCTAAAACAAGAAACACCAACATTCTCCAGGGGATTCAACTAGAAATCAGAGCATCAAACTTAATGTACAGAAGGTGTGAGAAGAGCCAGTGGGATGGCTCTGGGAGTTCAAGGCGTGTGCCACCAAGCGTGACAGACCTCTGTTCAAGTCTCTGGACCCACATGATAAAAGGAGAGCACTGACTTCCACAGCTGTCCCTGGGCCTCCACATTTGCTCTGTGACATGCCCACACACATGCACATCTTAAAAGAGAACACAAAAAATAATAGAAAAAATGTGTAAGATAGCTCTTGCAGAAGACCCGGGGTTTCATTCCCAGCACCCACATGGCAGCTAAGAACCATCTTTAACTCCAGTTCCAGGGGAATCCGACTCCCTCTTCTGACCTCCGCGGCACTGCACGATGCGGATGGTGCACCAACTCTTGCAGACAGTACACTCATACACATAAAGAAAAAAAAAAAAGAAAGTATGCGGCATCCACTTGCGCGTCTGCCACACCCACTCCGGTGTCGCTTGTGTAAAGTAATATGAGAAATCATATTCAAAACAGGCGGGGGAGATGTGTCCTGCGGGGCTGGCCCCCCTGGAGGTCCCTGGCAGAATCCGGCTAAGATCAACCCCGAGATTGAGATGCTTTCCTAGGATATTAGGTTTTTTGGTGTTGGACTTAGCATAAAACTGAGCACAATAAAGATCTTTTTTAGGGCCAGCTTATAGATACAAAACAAACTGTTTGAATGTGCCAGTAACTGGCAATTAAAATGCCTCTCTTGGGCAAGGGCTTTTTCCTGGCAGCAAGAATGGTCTGTAAGTCTTGAGTCAAAATAGACTTAAAAATAGACTTTCTCAATATACATTACAATGTAAAGACCTGTGACAAAATTGGGAAACAGAACAATTATATAGTGGTAATGGCTCTATGACTGTCTCTAAAAAAAAACAAGTTCCAGTGATATATGTGTAATAAAACAAGATATATCATTCCATTTAAAATAAGTAAAAACTCCTCTTTAACAATTAAAATAAAAAGACTCTTTAATCCCATTTTCTATTTAAGTAAAGGAACAGGTTAAACAGTTTTCCTAGTTCCTATGCAGCCACTGAATGTCTGAGTCCTGACAAAAGATAAATTACTTTACACCAGCCAATTGTCTTACAAAAACAAAACTGTTAGTTGAATCAACAGTGGAACAGCTCTTAGTTCTCAGGAAAGATTGAAACTTTAGATTAACAGATAGAGTTAAAAAAAAACTAATAAATAAAAAAAATAAAAAAGGTTTACTTTAATAAAAACTTAAAAGAAACTATTAACCTTAGGATATTAAGATATATTTACTCTAGATTTAGAATAGAGATATAAGGCCAATATTCTACTGCCAAGAAACTTTACTGTGACATAACAATTACTACTCGGTGCCTGTAACTTTTCAATTTGACTTGTAATTAAGAGCTAACGAGTAAAAACTAATTGATCATGTTAAAAACTATTGATGCTCCTTTTTTCTTAATGTTATTTCCTTGGTAAAGGTTATCTTAAGATTTCTAACATTTTTACTTCAAAAAAATTTCTTTCCTGACTAAACTTTGTAATGTTTCAGTTTCCTGCTTTGCGTGCCCCGTGTCTCGTCAATCATGAAATAGATAATGAGTTCTGGTTAATGTATGATTTTTGACCTATTAGTAACATATGTAATTGTAAATCTCCACCAAATCCTTTGTTCTGGCCTTCTCCTAAGACTGCTATATAAGCACTGCCCTGTTCAATAAAGTTGCTGTGGATTTGGGAAACTTCTCTGTCTCTCATTTCTGCAAGCCATCAGCTTCTCTGTGTTTTCCTGCCAAAGGGACTCCTCAAAAAACCCACGACCCGACGGAGAGCTAGCCGGGCGGTAACAGTTGGCGCCCGAACAGGGACCTTTGGCCAGGTAAGCTTTCTCTCTCTTTTTCTTTCCTTCCCAAAACACAGGAAATCTCTCGCCAGAGAGCCCGGGTCTCACCGATAAAGAGTAATCGGTTAAGCGCGAAAAATCTTGAAATCTTGGAATCACCATGGGGCACAGTGAGTCTAAACAAGAAGATATGTTTCTTTCTGTTTTTAAACATATGTTGGCAAAAAAAGGGTTAAAAGTTTCAAAAAAGACATTGAGGAATTTCTTAAATTTCATTAAAAAAGTTAGTCCTTGGTTTCCAGAGGAGGGCACTCTAACTTTACCAGATTAACAAAATTAAAAAAAAAAAAATAAAAGGAACATGTGAGACACATGGTGAGGGGGAACTCCCTAATTATGCATATCCACTTTGGTTACAAATAAAAATCTATTAACTAATGGGTCAGATTTTGAGGGGCTTGTGCATGAAACATCAAAAAATAAAAAACAAAAAAGTAATAAAAAAAAGTCATTACAATCTCCTACCTCTACAGAGGGGGGATCAGGCCTATATCCTCCAGTACCAAAACAAGATCAGGGATCAAAGACAATTTTTTTAGGAGACTGTAAATCAAAAAAGTAAAAATAAAAAATATGGACCACAACAGGCCTGGAGCGACTGGGATGATTGTCCTTTTGCCAATCCTCCTCCCTCCACTCCCCCTTCATCATTGGGATGGTCCTCTATTCCTCAGCCCCTATGGCACTCAGGATGGATGCGTGCAGATTAACCCCTATGATGGCCTTTCCTGTTAGACAGACTAGTAATAAAAACCAGAAAAGAAAAAAAAAGTGGCCTTCACCTGCCTTTACTACTCTCCCTTCTGGCTTCCAAAGTGCTATGACAGAGGCAAAAAGAGATGGGGATTGTTCTTTTACTTTCCCTGTAAAAGAGGTGGATGGGGAGCCTGTTTGGGAGCCTCTTCCTCTTAAAGTCTTAAAAGAACTACAATCAGCAGTCAAGGCCTCTGGGCCCACGCACCTATACTATTNACTTGGGAGGCAGAGGCAGGCGGATCTTTGTGAGTTCAAGGCCAGCCTGGTCTACAGAGTGAGTTCCAGGACAGCTGGGGCTACAGGGAGACGCTGTCTCGAAAAGACAAAAAAAAAATTTTTTTTAATAAAATTTAAAGGTTGATTTCCTGCTAAAACAAGAAACACCAACATTCTCCAGGGGATTCAACTAGAAATCAGAGCATCAAACTTAATGTACAGAAGGTGTGAGAAGAGCCAGTGGGATGGCTCTGGGAGTTCAAGGCGTGTGCCACCAAGCGTGACAGACCTCTGTTCAAGTCTCTGGACCCACATGATAAAAGGAGAGCACTGACTTCCACAGCTGTCCCTGGGCCTCCACATTTGCTCTGTGACATGCCCACACACACATGCACATCTATAAAGAGAACACAAAAAATAAATAGAAAAAATGTGTAAGATAGCTCTTGCAGAAGACCCGGGTTTCATTCCCAGCACCCACATGGCAGCTAAGAACCATCTTTAACTCCAGTTCCAGGGGAATCCGACTCCCTCTTCTGACCTCCGCGGCACTGCACGATGCGGATGGTGCACCAACCTGCATGCAGACAGTACACTCATACACATAAAGAAAAAAAAAAAAAGAAAGTATGCGGCATCCACCTGCGCGTCTGCCACACCCACTCCGGTGTCGCTTGTGTAAAGTAATATGAGAAATCATATTCAAAACAGGCGGGGGAGATGTGTCCTGCGGGGCTGGACCCCCTGGAGGTCCCTGGCAGAATACCCGGCTAAGATCACCCCGAGATTGAGATGCTTTCCTAGGATATTACGTTTTTTTGGTGTTGGACTTAGCATAACACTGAGCACAATAAAGATCTTTTTTTAGGGCCAGCTTATAGATACAAAACAAACTGTTTGAATGTGCCAGTAACTGGCAATTAAAATGCCTCTCTTGGGCACAGGGCTTTTTCCTGGCAGCAAGAATGGTCTGTAAGTCTTGAGTCAGAAATAGACTTAAAAATAGACTTCTCTCACAATATACATTACAATGTAAAGACCTGTGACAAATTGGGAAACAGAACAATTATATAGTGGTAATGGCTCTATGACTGTCTCTAAAAAAAAACAAGTTCCAGTGATATGTGTAATAAAAACAAGATATATCATTCCATTTAAAATAAAGTAAAAACTCCTCTTTAACAATTAAAATAAAAAGACTCTTTAATCCCATTTTCCTATTTAAGTAAAGGAACAGGTTAAACAGTTTTCCTAGTTCCATGCAGCCACTGAATGTCTGAGTCCTGACAAAAGATAAATTACTTTACACCAGCCAATTGTCTTACAAAAACAAAACTGTTAGTTGAATCAAACAGTGGAACAGCTCTTAGTTCTCAGGAAAGATTGAAACTTTAGATTAACAGATAGAGTTAAAAAAAAACTAATAAGTAGTTTAGGATGCTATAGAAATAAGGTCTTTACTTTAATAAAAACTTAAAAGAAACTATTAACCTTAGGATATTAAGATATATTTACTCTAGATTTAGAATAGAGATATAAGGCCAATATCTACTGCCAAGAAACTTGTACTGTGACATAACAATTACTACTCGGTGCCCTGTAACTTTTCAATTATGACTTGTAATTAAGAGCTAACGAGTAAAAACTAATTGATCATGTTAAAAACTATTGATGCTCCTTTTTTCTTAAATGTTATTTCCTTGGTAAAGGTTATCTTAAGATTTCTACATTTTTACTTCAAAAAAAATTCATTTCCTGACTAAACTTTGTAATGTTTCAGTTTCCTGCTTTGCGTGCCCCGTGTCTCGTCAATCATGAAATAGATAATGAGTTCTGGTTAATGTATGAGTTTTGACCTATTAGTAACATATGTAATTGTAAAGCTTCACCAAATCCTTTGTTCTGCCTTCTCCTAAGACTGCTATATAAGCACTGCCCCTGTTCAATAAAGTTGCTGTGGATTTGGGAAACTTCTCTGTCTCTCATTTCTGCAAGCCATCAGCTTCCTGGTGTTTTCCTGCCAAAGGGACTCTCCCAAAAACCCACGACCCGACGGAGAGCTAGCCGGGCGGTAACAGTTGGCGCCCGAACAGGGACCTTTGGCCAGGTAAGCTTTCTCTCTCTTTTTCTTTCCTTCCCAAAACACAGGAAATCTCTCGCCAGAGAGCCCGGGTCTCACCGATAAAGAGTAATCGGTTAAGCGCGAAAAATCTTGAAATCTTGGAATCACCATGGGGCACAGTGAGTCTAAACAAGAAGATATGTTTCTTTCTGTTTTTAAACATATGTTGGCAAAAAAAGGGTTAAAAGTTTCAAAAAAGACATTGAGGAATTTCTTAAATTTCATTAAAAAAGTTAGTCCTTGGTTTCCAGAGGAGGGCACTCTAACTTTACCAGATTAACAAAAATTAAAAAAAAAAAAATAAAGGAACATGTGGAGACACATGGTGAGGGGGAACTCCCTAATTATGCATATCCACTTTGGTTACAAATAAAAATCTATTAACTAATGGGTCAGATTTTGAGGGGCTTGTGCATGAAACATCAAAAAATAAAAAACAAAAAAGTAATAAAAAAAAGTCATTACAATCTCCTACCTCTACAGAGGGGGGATCAGGCCTATATCCTCCAGTACCAAAACAAGATCAGGGATCAAAGACAATTTTTTTTGAGGGAGACTGTAACTCAAAAAGTAAAAATAAAAAATATGGACCACCACAGGCCTGGAGCGACTGGGATGATTGTCCTTTTGCCAATCCTCCTCCCTCCACTCCCCCTTCATCATTGGGATGGTCCTCTATTCCTCAGCCCCTATGGCACTCAGGATGGATGCGTGCAGATTACACCCCTATGATGGCCTTTCCTGTTAGACAGACTAGTAATAAAAACCAGAAAAGAAAAAAAAAGTGGCCTTCACCTGCCTTTACTACTCTCCCTTCTGGCTTCCAAAGTGCTATGACAGAGGCAAAAAGAGATGGGGATTGTTCTTTTACTTTCCCTGTAAAAGAGGTGGATGGGGAGCCTGTTTGGGAGCCTCTTCCTCTTAAAGTCTTAAAAGAACTACAATCAGCAGTCAAGGCCTCTGGGCCCACTGCACCGTATACTATTCAGGTGCTGGAAATGGTAGCCAGTCATTGGTTAACTCCTGGTGACTGGCATCAAACTGCCAAGGCCACTTTAAGCCCAGGGGACTATGTACTGTGGAGGACTGACTATAAAGATAGATCTAAACAAACTATAGCCCAATTTCAAAAAAAAAAAAGAGGCCCTAAGCCAACCATGGATATGCTTTTAGGAGCAGGGAACTTTGCCACTAATCAATTACAGACTAAAATTCCCAGGGACATTCCAGAAGCGGTTACCACCAATGCTCTAGAGTCCTGGAAGAAGTTGCCTCCTCCGGGAACCAAGGGATCCACTCTGTCAAAAATAAAACAAAAAACTAAAAAACCTTATCAAAAGTTTGTTTCTAGGCTTGAGGAAGCTATTCACAAAATGCTGCCACAATCAAAAGGAACAAAAATTTTACTTAAACAATTGGCTTGGGAAAATGCCAATACTCTCTGTCAGGACCTCATAAGACCTGTCAGAAAAACAGGGACTCTGCAGGACTATATAAAAGCCTGTGTTGACACCTCACCAGCAGTAGTTCAGGGTATGGCTTTTGCTGCAGCGATGAAGGGTCAGACATATAGCGCCTATGTAAAAAAAACTTATGGAGGAGGACAAAGATCCTCCGAGCCCACATGTTTTAAATGTGGGGAGACAGGACACATGCAAAGAGCTTGCCCTAATGGGGCAAAAGGAAATAAGAGGGGACCCCCTCCTGGGCTGTGTCCCAGGTGCCAAAAAGGCAGACACTAAAAAAGTAAATATAGATCTAAATTCCACAAAAACAAAACTCCTCTTCCAAGGGAGGGAGAAAAAAAAAGACAAATGGTGCCAAAAAACTAGATTTGGGGCAGCCTCTCAGCCCCGTAAAAAAAAAAGGAGAGTGAGCAGGTTACTCAGGGGTTAAACTCTAAAACTCCTGAACTGACTGTTCATGATTTACCCAGGACAACATCGAAAAGTGCAGGGCTGGACTTCTCTGTCTGCCAGGATATAATTTTGTCCTCAACAGATGGAGTGGCGTTAGTCCCCACTTCCACACTGGGAACTCTGCCACGAGGAACTGTGGGTTTGATAATTGGTCGTAACTCAAATTATAATAAAAATTTTAAAGTTTTACCTGGTGTTGTGGACTCTGATTTTACTGGTGAAATAAAAATTATGGTCAGGCCTTTAAAAGAAACAATTCAATTACATAAAGGACAAAAAATAGCTCAATTGTTGTTACTGCCTTATGTAAATTTGCCAAATCCAATTTTAAAACAAAAAAAAAGATCAGGGTCAGTTTGGATCTTCTGATGTAATAGCTTGGGTCCAAGATTTAAATAAAAGCCAACCCTTTAAAATTATAAAAATAAATAAAAAATGTTTTAAAGGTCTTTTAGATACAGGAGCTGATAAAACTTGTATAACAAAAAAAGACTGGCCATCCTCTTGGCCTTCTCAAAATACTTTTTCTTCTCTAACAGGACTGGGCTCAGTTTCCAACGTAGCCCAAAGTTCTCAACTCTTAAAGTGGGAGCTTGATGAAAAGACAGGCTTTATTCAGCCTTATGTCATTCCTTCCCTGCCCTTTTCCTTGTGGGACAGAAATATTATGAGTGACATGGATCTTAAACTGGTAACTTCAGACAACTTAAACGAACAGTGTTTTTCATAGGGGCCATTGGGAGCTCTTTATGTACAGATAAAATAGATTAAAAATCAGATGAGCCTGTATGACTTAACCAGTGGCCCCTGACAAAAAAAAAAAAAATACAGGCTATTGAACAACTAATAAAAAAACAACTTCAAAAAGGTCACATAAAAAAAAGTAATAGTCCCTGGAACACCCCAATATTTGTTGTTAAAAAAAATCAGACAAATAAAGACTATTACAAGACCTCAAAGCTGTAAATGCTACTATAATAGACATGGGAGCCTTACAGCCAGGGCTTCTGTCCCCGGTTGGGGTTCCAAAAGACTGGGACATAATTATAATAGACTTACAAGACTGCTTTTTTACAATCCAATTACATCCAAAGGATTGTAAAAAATTTGCTTTCAGTGTGCCATCAGTAAACTTTAAAAGGCCTTATAGGAGATATCAGTAAAAAGTTTTGCCTCAAAAAATAAAAAATAGCCCAACTTTATGTCAAAAATTTGTAGATCAGGCTTTACTAGCCACTAAAAAACAATATCCTGATACATATATTCTCCATTATATGGATGATATATTATTGGCTCATCCCTCAAATTATACTAACCAACAAATATTGCAATTTACTTTACAACAACTAACTTCATTTAAATTGGTAATAGCCCCAGATAAAGTACAAAAAAATAAGCCTTTAAGTTATTTGAGACAATATATTTATAATGATTATATTAGTCATCAAAAAATGTCAATAAGACTTGATAAACTCTATACCTTAAATGATTTTCAAAAATTATTAGATAATATTAATTGGATCAGGCCTCATTTAAAAATTACTACTGGAAAACTCAGCCCCCTATTTCAAATTTTACATGGGGACTCAGATCCAAAGTCTCCCAAAAAAGTAACACCAAAGGCCTTACAGGCCCTGACAAAAATTGAGGCTCAACTTAAACAAGCTAAAATAAAACAATTGTCTTATTCAGATCCTTGGGATTTAATAATTTTTAAAACTCCATATACTCCTACAGGATGTTTATGGCAATCAGGAATATTAAAATAAATACATTTGCCACATGTACAATCAAAAATGTTGGCATCTTATCCTTATATGTGCTCCCTAATAATAACCAAAGGCAGACAAAAATCTAAAAAACTTTAAAAAAAAAATACATAACATAATAATTCCTTATAATAAAAAACAATTTAAGATATTGTTAACAAAAAGTAAAGATTGGGGTATAGCCTTACAGGGCTTTACAGGACAAATTCAATATCATTATCCAAAACATCCTTTAATTAAATTTTATAAAAAAACAAAAATAATTTTTCCCTCTAGATATTCGCAACAGCCTCTAGAGGCCGCTCTTTGTATTTTCACAAATGGATCATCTAAAAAAAAATTTACAGTTTATGTACAAGATCATGAGCCTTTAGTAAAACAAAAAAAAAAAATTCTGCTCAACAGACAAAAATAAAAACAGTTATTTTGGCTTTTCAAACTTATACAAAAAAATTTAATCTTTTTACAGATTCAAAATTTGTGGTTAGTTTATTCCCGGCTATAGAGACAGCCTTACTGTCTGGAAATTCACGTATTTTGCCTCATTTACAAATACTTCAAAAATTAATTAAAAAAAAACAAAAAAATTTTATATAGGCCACATACGTGGTCACTCTAATTTGCCAGGACCTTTGAGTAAAAAAAATGATATGGCTGATACTTTAACTAAAAATTTGGTTATAAATGTGACAAAGACACAAAAAAGTCATAATTTACATCACCAAAATACGTTAGCATTAAAAAACAATGTTTAAAATAACTAAAAAACAAGCTAGACAAATAATTAAAAATTGTGGGACGTGCCCCCCTGTTTACCATCCACCAAAGATGGGGGTCAACCCACGGGGACTTAAAGCTCTTGTCTTGTGGCAGATGGATGTAACTCACATCCCTAAATTTAAAAAGCTTGCCTTTGTTCATGTGACAGTAAATACATATTCCCATATGGTCTATACGTCTGCTAAAAGTGAAAAAACTGTTAAAAATATAATTCAGCATTTAATACAAGCTTTATGCTTATGGGCATGCCACAAAAGCTAAAGACTAACAATGCGCCTGCGTATGTATCAAAGGCCTTCACAAATTTCTTACAACAATAAAAAATTGCCCATACTACAAAAATTCCTTATAATCCTCAAGGACAAACAATAATAAAAAAAAACACATCAAACCCTTAAAAAAAGCCACTGAATGTCTGAGTCCTGACAAAAGATAAATTACTTTACACCAGCCAATTGTCTTACAAAAACAAAACTGTTAGTTGAATCAAACAGTGGAACGGCTCTTAGTTCTCAGGAAAGATTGAAACTTTAGATTAACAGATAGAGTTAAAAAAAACTAATAAGTAGTTTAGGATGCTATAGAAATAAGGTCTTTACTTTAATAAAAACTTAAAAGAAACTATTAACCTTAGGATATTAAGATATATTTACTCTAGATTTAGGATAGAGATATAAGGCCAATATCTACTGCCAAGAAACTTGTACTGTGACAAAACAATTACTACTCGGTGCCCTGTAACTTTTCAATTATGACTTGTAATTAAGAGCTAACGAGTAAAAACTAATTGATCATGTTAAAAACTATTGATGCTCCTTTTTTCTTAAATGTTATTTCCTTGGTAAAGGTTATCTTAAGATTTCTACATTTTTACTTCAAAAAAAAATTCATTTCCTGACTAAACTTTGTAATGTTTCGGTTTCCTGCTTTGCGTGCCCCGTGTCTCGTCAATCATGAAATAGATAATGAGTTCTGGTTAATGTATGAGTTTTGACCTATTAGTAACATATGTAATTGTAAAGCTTCACCAAATCCTTTGTTCTGCCTTCTCCTAAGACTGCTATATAAGCACTGCCCCTGTTCAATAAAGTTGCTGTGGATTTGGGAAACTTCTCTGTCTCTCATTTCTGCAAGCCATCAGCTTCCTGGTGTTTTCCTGCCAAAGGGACTCTCCCAAAAACCCACGACCCGACGGAGAGCTAGCCGGGCGGTAACAAAAGAATCCTACTGGAAATTGGAAACTAAGAACTACAGGATCTAAAACAAACACTCCCTTGATAGGCTCAAAGAATTGAGAAAATAATCAGTGAGCATGAAATGAGGTGAATAGAAATTTTCATTGTGAAAAACAGAAACTTCCAGATATGATGGTGGTCTATAGGCTGTTTCTGTGTGGAACTATGAAGGAGAGAGAGAGAGAGAGAGAGAGAGAGAGAGAGAGAGAGGGAGTCAAAATAAGAAAAATGACTTTATCTCAGAGAGAGAGAGAGCTAGGCACTGGAAATCCACAAAGGAAGTAAAAAGATACCAGAAAAAAAGTAGGGGGGAAAGACACACAACACATTTAATGAAGCTGACACTCCAGCCAGCTCAGTTCCCTGATGGGGCCACTAATTTGATTCTATAAGCTTTTATTTATTAATTTATTATTTGTATATATATATATATATATATATATATGAAACAGAGTACATTAAATTGGATGGGGGACAATAAGAGGAGGTGCAGATAGAGGATCCAAATACCATCAAATTATATTATATGAAAATCACAAAGATTCAATAGAAACTGAAGATTATTTTAAAAAAAAAAGTAATGTCTTAAAACTGTCCAAATTTAGTGAATGTTGTAAATTACAGATTCAAAGAGCTCAGTAATTCTCAGTCAATGCAAGAAAGCCATGCCTGTTAATGCACCACTATAATCCCTGCTACCGAGGAGGCTGAGCCAAGAGAATCTATCACAAGTTCAAGGCCCACCCGCAACTTATTGACACCCTATATCAAAATAAGGTTTTTAGAAAGGGGGAGCTAGAGAAATGGCCCAGCAGGTAAGAGTATGTCCTACTTTTGCAGAGGACAGGAATTCGGTTTCCAGTATCCGTGCCAGGGCTTGCAACCACCTGTAACTACAGCTCCATCGTGATCTGATGCCTCTGGCCTCTATAGGTAACTGGACTGCTAGACTCATGTGAACACACACACACACACACACACACACACACACACACACATCTTTGCTGGATTTGGTGGCACAGGCCATAATCCCAGTAACTGGGAGGCAGAAGCAGGCAGATCTCTGTGAGTACCAGGCTAGCCAGGGCTACATAGTGAGACCCTGTCTCAAAAGTAAAACAAAGAAACAAAAAATGTTAAATATTTTATTTATTATTTTTACTTTATGTGTATGAGTGTGTTGCCTGCATGTCTGTAAGTACACCCATGCTGTGCAATGCCCAAAGAGGTCAGAAGAAAGAAAGAATTGGATCCCCGGGAACTGGAGTTATGGACAGTTGTTAGCCACCATGTGGGTGCTGGGACTCAAACCCCAGGTCCTCTGCAAGAGCAGCCGGTGCTCTTAACTGATGAGCCAACTTTTCACCCCACAAACAAGATTTTTAAGAGAGGGCTGTGCTAGGGATAGAGCTCAATGGTAGAAAGCTTACCTTATGTGCATGAAGTCCTGGGTTCAAGTCCCAGTACCACAAGGAGAGCAGAAAGAAGAGAGGAAAGGAAAAAGAGAGGGAAGGGGAGAATGAGGAAAACCACACCCCAGCCATGGGGGGCTGCCTGGTTTCCTTTGTCTTTTCTTTTCTTTTCTTTTCTTTTTTAAATGTTTTTGAGACAGGTTCTCCCTTTAGTCCCAGCTGGCTTGGAGGTCGCTATGTAGACCAGGCTGGCCTTGAACTCACAGAGATCCGTCTGCTTCTGCCTCCTGAGTGCTGGGATTAAAGGTGGACGCCACCAGGCCCGGCCTGATTTTATTTTTCTGACCTGAGGAACCAATTCTAGCAAAAGGAAATATGCCATATAATTCACTCAGAGAATTCTATAACTACACACACACACACACACACACACACACACACACACACACACAAAATCCCTCATCTTCATTATCTAGAAAATGTTAGGAGAATAAATAGAATTCTAGAATGGAACTTTGCATAGTTTAGTTTTCAGAAATCCTTTAATTCGTATGGCCCAAGACAGAGGTCAGCTAACTTCTTCTGTGAAGAGCCAGATGATAAATAATTTAGGCTTTTGGATGATGCTGTAAAAAAGAGCCAGACAGTGAATTATTCAGGCTTTGCAAATCCTGTCCTAGGAAAAAGGCCTCTGCCCTCCCCAGGAGGAGAAGCGCTTCAGCTGCGCCAGGTGCTCCTCCCACGCAGTGCCTGCGTTTGTCTGGGGGTCCAGGCTCTCTCCATCAATTTCTCTGGAATGAACCTCTAAATTTGGCCTTCTCAGGGACACAGACTGTTACAACTGTGCAGATTTAGGGATTTGTCTTAATCCTTTCAGTGCACGTCATGCCTTCAACCCCACCTCTGAGATGGCTGCAGTTCCCAAATCCCGGCCTTTCCAGAGCTGGTCTCTGTCCTTGCCTCTATTTCACAGAGATCTGCCTGCCTCTGGGAATGAAAGGTGCTGGAATTAAAGGCATGAGCCACCATGCCAGGCCAAATACATTTAAATTTTAACTGGAAACCTAAGTGCCACTGGAATATACATAAGTCTGATTCTTTGTGTTCTTTGTTAATTTTGCTGGAAAATAGTGAAACATTTCAGCATACAGTTTGAATTCTTTTTTCCACTCAGGAAAGTTTTCTTCTATTATACCTTTGGTTATTACTTCTATTCCCCACCCCTAGAACAAGTCTTTGGTTTCCACCTTTAATTTCTACTCCTCGTGCTTCACAACTGCACCATGGTTTTTGTGGCCTAGAAGGAGTTTGCAAGTACATTTCCACACATTAGGACTCTCATTTTTCCAAACAGCAATAGTACTTCTTACATATTTGTTTCATTGCAGTATATTCTCTCTCAGCTAATATCCTTTTCAACTCTGTCCACAGGATGTTTAAGTTTCTGGTCTTTTCAGATTATCTGGATATTGACTTGAGACCAAACGCCTGCGTTTTACTGAAAACACTTGGAGTAGACATTTTTCAACTTGCTTCTACTCTTTTTAGTAAAAGCATTTCAATGATGTGTCTTTCTACGACTCCAGTTCTCTTTAGGATGTATGTCATCAAAGGTCCATGATGAATCGCTTTTCTCATCCTTGAATAAAAATCGAAATGGAAATGAACAACAATCCCAGCTGAGTGTGGTGGCGCATGCCTTTAATCCAGAGGCAGGCAGATCATTGTGAGTTCAAGGCCAGCCTGGTTTACAGAGTGAGTTCCAGGACAGCTGGGGCTACAGGGAGACCCTGTCTTGAAAAGACCAAAAAAAAAAAAAGAAAGAAAGAAAGAAAACAATCCCATTAAAAGCCAAACAATCAGAAGAACCAAAACAACCACACCAAGGTTGAAGGAGAGAACCCAGAAGTCGTCCTCCAACCTCCACACATGGCAGGAGCTCGACCCCCACATCACTCCCTCCCACGACCCCCACATCACTCCCTCCCACGACCCCCACATCACTCCCTCCCACACACACAGTAAATAAATTTTAAAAACAACTTTTTAAAAAAAGAAAACAACCAAACAAAAAGGACATGAAAACATGAAGGACCTGCGCTGTCTGTCTTGCTGCTGGACTTTGGTGCTGGCTCATCCTGCTAACTCCTAGTCCATCCCTGTGCATCACTGTCCGCCCTTCCGTCCACTTAGGGATGTAAAGTACTACCACCAGAACTCGGGGAAGAACTTCCATTGCTGCTACGTCCCGGTGGCCCAGAGGTCTAGTGGTCTTGCCATCTTCTCAGTGCTCTGGGGCCACAGTAACCTTTGAGGCCTCATCCTAGATACACACCACTGAGAACCCAGTATAGCTTTGGGAGCTGTGACTTCATACATGCCTTTGTATGCTAGAGAGCTTCTCCTTGGCTTGTACCCTCTCCCAGGTTGCCAGTCCTCTGTCTAAATCCTTCTGCTGCCCAATCCCAACTTCCTACCCCTACTCTCAGTGAAAACACTGTTGTTTTTCCATTTCACTTTTTCCTCTGAAAGGAGTTTCTCTTCTATCATAATTGTCCCTCTTTAAAGTGAGGGTTGTATTTGTAGGAATGCTACAGGGATGTAGGATCATATTTGGAATATATGACTTGGATTAGGCTGTCCATGAAAAAAAAATCCACATTGGTTTATTCTTAAAATATTATCCCCTTAAGAGACTTGCTTGTTGCCTCTTGCCACAACAAGATATGAGACTCGAATGCATGAGACTCCCTTGTCTGTTTTCTTTACTGCTGTGTCTCCAGAACCTAACACAAACCCTGTTACACAACCCAGCGCAAGGCTTCTTAGCAAACAGATATTTGTAGAAAGAATGAAGGAGTGAGAGGAGCAAACCAAGGAATGGTGTCTGCTTTGCCGACACCAGGATCCTGTGGACAGTGTAAGCAAAGGCTGGAAAACTCCAATGTACAGGTTGGGAAATGTGTTCAAACCGATGTGATCCTCGCAATCAGCAATGTGCATTAGCTCCATCCAAAGCAACAGCTATTAAACTCGGTCTCAACTGCATGTGGTGCAATAGGAGAATTCACCACTGTAAATATTCAGATCCATGAAACAGCTGCCTGCAAGGAGCAGAGCAGATATCACAAAGCTAAAAGGGCCTGCCTTTCCCTTCGCCTTCCCTTGGCTCATCCTCCTTCCTGAGCCTGGGAGCCTTCAGTCAGCATAGCTACCTAGCCCTATCTGACTCTCAACTATGGCGGGATCACTGCATCCCTCTGCAGGGTAACTGCACTCTGTGGGTAGTGTGTAACATTACAAACAGTCCTCCTCCATTTCTACTGCTGTAATAATAAAGAATACTATCTTGGAACTTCACTTTTGTCAGTGAAATTAGCATTTCCGTGTAAAATTGGAGAAAAAAAAAAGGGTTGGTCATCTTCCTAAAATGTCTGGGTCTTACCCAAGCCTGTAGTTTAAGTCCTCATCGTCAGGAAGGGGCCCACTGCTTGCCTTGGTTTTTCGATGCAGGATAGCTCATGCTTTGGTTTTTCTGTTTTGTTTTGCTTTGGTTTGGTTTGGTTTTGGGGGGGTGTTGTTGCTCATTTGTTTGTTTGTTTGTTTGTTTGTTTCATGTCAGAGGCTGACCTGGTTGGCTTTTCCTAAAATAGAAAGAAGCTGATAGCTCACACACTATCTGGGGCTTGTCTCTCAAAATGCTTAGCATCTCTTGCTCAGAAGGCCAGGAACAGAAGCTTCTTTACCCAAGGTTATACCCAGAATCCTATAGGGCTAATGTCCAAAATAAAGAGAGTCAGGGGCTTTGTGGCTAGTGCCCACCTCCAGAGCAGAACCAGGAGAGATGACGGGAGAGGGCTAAAGATGCAATTTCAGAAAGAACAGGGAAATTTTACCCATGGTACTTATGAAATTTTTTAATAAACATGTTACTGTTATTTTGTGGAACTTACCATCAGGAAACTAACAACTTAGGCAGAACAAAGAAATAAATGAGCTTTTTTTTTTTAATTTTTTTTTATTAATTTTATTTATTTCTGTATGTGTAAGTACTGTCTGCATGCAGGTTTGTGCACCCGTGTCGTGCAATGCCGCGGAGGTCAGAAGAGGGTGTCGGATTCCCCTGGAACTGGAGTTCTCCTGGAATTGGAGTTTCAGACGGTTCTCGGCCGCCATGTGGGTGCTGGGGATCGAACCCGGGTCCTCTGCAAGAGCGGTCGGCGCTCTCAACCTGCTAGGAAGCCATCTCTCCAGCCCCAGAAATGAAATGAGCTTTAAGGATAGGCCCAGGACAGGAAGAAACAGATATAGAAAGCCTTTTGGACATATGTTTCGTATTTTTTAATTTGTTATTAAACTTTTTCAAAAACATAAGTCATTCATCATTTCTCAATCAAATCCAATTAGAGTCATTTCCCCTTCGATGCCCCTACCCACCTGATTTCATACACTCTGCCATATATGTCTGATCTTTTTTCTGAGTCCTTTCCAGAGTTTGTTCTTTTTTTATTTTTTTTTTTTCTTTTTTTTTAGTCCCTTTCCGAGAAATGGTCTCCCCTGTAGCCCCAGCTGTCCTGCAGAACTCGCTATGTAGACCAGGCTGGCTTGAAGTCACAAAAAATCCACTGCCTCAGCCTTCCGCCAGTGCTACGATTAAGGGCATAGTGCCACCGACGCAGCTCTTGTGACTTTTTTTTTTTTTTCAAAGCAGGAGCTTATTGTTTTGGGAGAACTTCACTGGTTCACTCAGTTTTTTTCCCGAAGTTCTTTTGTTGTTGTGTTCTCTCCACCTTGTATTGTATATATATATTATATATATATATATATAATACATATATGCACATACCATAAAGTATATAAATCACATACATACATATAAATAACACCTGAATTGGAGGATTTTCTTTTCTTTTTTTTTTTTTTTTTTTGGCTAAAAGATGTCATGTTTTCCTTAAGGAAGTGTTTGAAGGCTCCTCCTTGGGAAGCCCAAACAACCATCAATCTTGCCCTTGTGCTCCACACTGGGTTTTTCCCTTCCCATGGTCACCAAATGAGGTCCAGGAAGTACCACGTCCTGTCTTGATCCTCCTGTACTGTTACAACCTGGGTAGTACAACAATAGCAGTCTATATTCTGAAGAAGTGGAAACCCCAGTAGCTGCTCAGTCCACAAGTTGGATGTCTCAGCAGTCCCCATCTGGCATTGAAGGTTTGGAGGCTTCTTGGAGAGACATGAGTCTTCAGTCCATATTGGAAGGTTAAAAAACTGTGTCTCATGTCTTGAAGGATGGCAAAAGCAGTGGCAGCCACAGAGTAGATGCACTTGCCAGTAAGAATTGAAGACAGGCAAAACAACAGTGCTCTCTTTTTTATTTTATTTTACTTTTTGCCTTTTTACTAAGATCCCAAGTTTTATATCTGAAGTACAATTTCTCAGGCCTTACTGATTATTTCTAGTTATACTTTCCTTTTGGATGTTTAAAGCCACACAGTTAGCCCAGATTAATCAAAGTTTTTGTTTTCTCAAGGTCAGTTGAGGATCTGGTCCTCAGGGGTCACTCAGGTTTGTTTGATTGGGTTTTTTTGGGGGGTTGGGAGCCCCTTGCTCCTTGAACATATTTTTCAAGTTTATAATTTTAATGTTCATAAATGTACTTCATTGTCAAGGGCGAGAGCTAAATTGGGAATATATCTAGGCAAGAACCCAGCCTGGAAAGAATTGACAGAAGCTGAAGAGCAAGAAACAAACCCTTTTTCTCTAGAACTCAAAGCTTAAGCCAATACTGGAAAGGAAAGTATAGGCCTTTATGTTATCAGATACAGGCGCTAAGCCCCTAGAAATTCCCTGAGGATGAGAAGAGCCAGAGAGCCCCCTAGTGCTCCTCTCAGCTCTGGAACCTTCTCTCTGAGTCTCAGGCACTGGATAAAGCAATGAACCCAGCGGCAGTCTATGCATCTGCATCTGCTTTATTTCTGTGCTTTTTTTTCCCTCCCACCACTTTATCTCAAAACTCCAGGGGACACCCTGGCCTGAGGAAGTTCAGAGTGCCCTTGTGTGATCCTGTCTCCCATTGTGATCATCTCTGAGCTATCCACACTTCTAAATCATGCCCAACATTAGGAAACAAGCCCAAGTTCCTCTGCAGTAAAGCAGCAAGAGCTCCAGAGATACTAGAGGTTCAAGCATGGAAAAGGAGCCAGGCTTTGACTAATTCCACCCCTGAGGCTCTGTGCAGGACAACTAGGCAAGCTTCCAGTAGCTGTGTTTTTCTAAGATCCTACTTTACCAGATGCCAGGGAAAAGGGCATAATAATTTCCTTTGAGATAAGTTTAGCCAGTATCTCAGTAGCCTAACCTCACCACTGCTTAAATTCACAGAGATTAGAGGCCTGGTGCATAACAGGTGCTGAGTAAACTATACAATCAATCTAAAATAAATAATACTTCAAACTATACTACAGGGCTATAGTCATAAAAACAGCCTGGTACTGGCACAAAAACAGACCTGTTGACCAATGGAACAAAACCAAAGGTCCAAACTTGAACACATACAATTTCAGCCATCTCATATTTGACAAGGGGGCCAAAAAGACACAATGGAGAAAAGACAGCATCTTCAGCAAGTGGTATTGGCAAAACTGGATCACCACTTGTAGAAGAATGAAATTAAACCCCTACCTCTCGCCCTGTACAAAAGTCAACTCCAGATGGATTAAAGACCTCAACATGAAACCCCAAACTCTGAAGGTGATAGAAGAAAAAGTTGGCAGCAGACTACAAGACATAGGCGTAGGAAAAGACTTCCTAAATCAGACAGCAGCTGCACAAGAATTAAGATCGACAATTGACAAATGGGACCTCATTAAACTCAAAAGCTTCTGTACATCAAAAGAAACAATCAAGGAAGTGAAGAGAAATCCCACAGAGTGGGAGGAAACCTTCACTGCAGATACATCTGACAAAGCATTGATTTCCAGAATATATAAACTACNCAACAACAACAACAGAAAGGACTGCATCAAAGAACTGACTGAAACAGTGAACTTCTGCTCAAAACAGTCAACTTCCACATGGAGAATATTGAGAAAGACTGAGAAAGAGATGAAAAGCATGTTTGGCAGAATGCATGAGCTCTGGTGGGGTGGGGGCATAGGGTGGGGAACATGGGTCTAGATTTGATAATCTTGTACAAAATATGTATTAAAAAATAAATAAAAAAAGAAATTAAGATGATATAATGACAAGCAAACTTTTTTGTATGACTATTTTTAAATTATTTTATTGTTATTAAACTCTTTCATATACCAAAAAAATAAATAAATAAAAGAAATAATACTAGTAATGAAATCTTGGGTGATTTTCCAGGCTTACAAATTTCCGTACAGTAGTGTTACCCAGTTTTCTTTACTATAACAAACAGCTGAGATAATCAACATATAGAGAAAAAGGGTTATTTTGGCTTACAGTTTCAGAGATTGCAGTGTATGAACAGTTGTCTGTGTTGCCTTTTGGTCTGTGCCAAAATAAGCACATCATGGTTGGGGAGGATCTCGTGGAAGGAACCAAACCACTTATCAACAGGAAGTGAAAGAAGAGTTCTATATACTCCTCACAGAGGGCAAGCCCTCGACCTAAAAACCTTCCACTTGAGCCCACATCTTAAAAGTTTTCACTACTGGGGCTGGAGAGATAGCCTAGCGATTAAGAGCACCGAGTGCTCTTGCAGAGGACCAGGGTTCGATCCCCAGCACCCACATGGCGGCTAAAAACTGTCTGTAACTCCAATTCCAGGAAAACTCCAGTTTCAGGGGAATCGGAGACCCTCTTCTGACCTCCTTGGCATTGCACGACATGGGCGCACAAACCTACATGCAGACAGTACATTCATACACATACAAACATGAATAAAATTTTTTAAAAAGTTTTCACTGCCTCCTATAATCCTCAACTGGGGACCAATTCTCTAACACATGGGCCTCTGGGGTGTGGGATAGAGTGTATCATCTTTGAAATGGATTTATTTGAGTGTCCGGAGCTTAGATCAGGAAGGGACTTCCCAGGACTACTTGAAACACAGAGTAAGCCACACACACACACACACACACACACACATACACACACACACACACACACACACACACACACACACACCGCCCCAGCCAACTGGAACTGCTGAGGGAGTGTCCAAGTGGATTTTTTGGAGAACCTTCAGAACAGAAAGGGAAGAGTGAGTTAGACCTCCCATATATATAAACAAAATTGAAAGCCTGAAACCTAGACAAGTCAACACTCCATAAACAAGGAGAAAAAAAAGGCATCTGAAGGAGACAAACAAAGCAAACCTTCAGCATAGTGAAGAGGCATTTGTGATTCTCATTGGTATACAGGCAAAAAGGGAAACCCACATGCCAAGGACATGACAAAGGGACAACATGGGAAAGGTGCAGGATAATTCCACATCAAGCTCTACC
>VZQC01002447.1:1656552-1674701 GCA_009823505.1 Rhizomys pruinosus | reverse complement strand
CCAAAAAAAAAAAAAAAAAAAGATTTATTTTATCACTTATAATGATGTGGATGTGTGTGGAAAGGCTCCCCCAGAGGCTAGCGCTCTTAGAGCCCCCCGAGCTGGAGTTACAGAAGGTTGTGTGCCACCCAACATGAGCTCTGGGAGTGGAACTTAGGTCTTCTACAGAAGCAGCTCTTAACCTCTCTGCCATTTCTCCAGCTCCAAATCTGTATAACTCTCTCCAAAGTCAGGAATACTCAAGCAATTGAGTAGGGACAAGGAGAATAAATATAATCACAGATTTTCTTACACAATTTATAACGACAAATGCTTATTATGCTAGGGTTTATGCTAAGCACTTGACTTATGAAAATTCTGACACAGACCCTATTATTAATTTTCTTTTTAAAAATCCTGCTTAAGTTTGGAGAAGTTAGTGCTGTCAGTTAGCTACCTACCTAGGATTTCTTTTTCTTTTAATTGAGTCTGGGTCACCTTCATGAGCCATTCTTCACATACTAAAGTCACAGCATGAAACCATATTTTCATTTTCTTCATTGGGCTTCTCAAAACACGCCAGTGAGTAAAAGGGTTGAGATGAGGATTTGGATTCCTCAGTCCTGGCATGCTCTGCAGTGCAGATTCTTCCCACATGACAAACACAAACACTAGTCCTGTGCCCGAGTCACAAGGCTATGGAGAGGGAGCTTTAATAAGTGATTACAAAATTCTTTGTAAATACTGGGTACCATAGAAATGCAAAACATCTACGACAACAGTAATTAGTTCTAATTACTATCTCTGTTCTGTGTGCAGCTGCCTCTCAAAACCCACTTTGGGAATTTAATCATCCCCATCAATAAAGTCACCTCCCTCTTTCTCAGGCCTGACGAGCTGTCCTCATCTTCCCTCTGCCCACCCCCACCGCACTGACTGGTTTCCTCTTTGTCCCCCTTCTTGCCCCAAGGCAGTCGGCACAGGCTAAATACTAATATTAATGTGGGAGTTTCTGCCTGAGCCTTGGGCCTTTCAAATCCCTCACTTTCAAATAAAATTGTACACAAAGGCCTGGAGAAGCATTTGCTCCTTTCAGACCGCCATCCCCTGCCCTCCCACACAGCAAAGGAACATTTCCTCTGAAATTCTAGTAATGCTCGGATGAGGCTATAGTCTGGATCTTGAATGTCCCCTGAAGGGACATGTATTGATGGCTTGATCTCCAACCTCTGACACTATTCAGAGGCAGTAGAACTTTTAAGAGGTGGAAGGAAGTTAGCTGGACATATACCTTGAAGGGGTTCTTGGGACCTGGCCTCCTAGCCATCACGAGGTGAACAGGTCTCCTACTCCACATGCTTCTACTGTTATATACTGGGTGTTCACAGGTCCAAAGCAACAGAATCAAGTGAATACATACTGAAACTTCTGAAAATTGCAAGCTTAAAAAAAAAAAACCTTTGTTCGCTTTCAGTTGATTCTCTCAGACATTTTATCACAGTGATGGGAATCTGATTTACAGAGGTAACTATGGTGAAACACTAAGCAAACACATTATTATTTACTTAGTAATGTAAGGCATGTATGTACTCAGGGCTGAATAAAAGTCCCAATCCCAACGATGATCATTTCAACATTCACATAGACGTCTAGTTTCTTGAATAGTTGCAATCTAGATCATATGGCTTGCAAAACCAAAAAAATCTTTAGTCTATGGCCCTTGAAAGAACTAATTTTCCAGATGAATCCAGAGAGAGGAGAGGTCTATCCCTGGGTCAGCTGGCTGTCACCAGTTTACCAGAGCTAGCAGAAGAAGCAATTCATGATATAGTCATGTATTGTTGGGTCCATTTTATAATCCAATTAAGGGATTAAAAGGCATGGGGGGGGGTCTCATGCTAGTAGAGAACACAATCAAACAGACTTTCTCTTTCCCTCAACATTAGCTATCGCTTTCTTTAAGCCTCTAAAAAATACTCTATCCCACAGGGTTCTTACTAGAGTGTTAAATCCTGGGGGGTTGGGGGTTGGTATTCACAGTCGCTGAGTTCTTTCATCCAGTCTTATAATCCTCTTGGGAAATCACCTCAAAATACAACCTCAGATATACCATCTTGCTTCTGTCAATATATATTTGCTAATTATTTTAGTTCCTAGTGTATACAACATCTTTCCTCCCTTACTAAATACAATTCTTACTTTCTAGGTTGTGCTGATATTTAACCCTGAGTCATTGGCCTGACAGTCAGGAGAAGAGGTAGAGTTCCAGAGGGGAACACTTGTTCCCTCATGGGAGAAAGGACAGAATCTGAAACATCTATCAAAATGCAAGAGGCCAGCCTGGTACATATAGTGACTGCCAAGCAGGAGGGGAATAGGGAGACCCTGTCAAAAAAAACATGGAAGTATCAGCTCTTACTAAAGAACATCAGGCCACTTCTGTAAATTCTTAGGGTTCAGAGGGTCTTCAGAGCCGATATCCTCAGAGGCATTCATCCAGATTTGTTTTCCCTATGTCAGGGTCCAGGTTTTTCAGTCAGGACTCTGAGGTCAGCCTAACAGATTTACCTTGACTAATAATCTAAGTGTCTGGAGCTCTGCCATCCTAACTTCCAGGCAATCTCCTCCCTGCTCATCTCTGTCCTCTTTGTAACAAAATACATAAGGGTTTTCATGCTTCGACTTTAATTCTTAAAATTATGTTAATAGCCTTCTGTGGTGGTTTGAATGAGAACTGTCCCACATAGCTCAGGTATTTGAACACTTCATCCCCAGTTCCTGGAGCTGTTTGGGGAGATTTAGGAGGCGTGGCCTTGCTGAAGGAAATATGTCACTGGGGGTGAGCTTTGAGACTTGATAGCCTCCCTACTTCCTGTTCACTCTCTCTGCCTCATGTTGAAGACAGGCTCTCTCGGCTTCTGCTCCAGCATCCTGTTACCATGCCTTCCCCACCATCACAGACCCTCCCTCTGGAGCTATAAGCCCAAATAAGTCACTTCCGTAAGACATTTTCGGTCCTGGTGTTTTATTACAGCAACAAAAGGAACACCTTCTGATTGTCATTGTCCCTCTGCACAACAGGGACTAACGTAGCAGGAGCTAACCACTTCTGCTGATTTCATGTGCATTGTTCCTAGCACACCAAATGTTTCAAACAGAAGAACCACTGCACTAGCAAAGGCAATGCTTTTAATCATGAAATTTTCCGGGGTTATCTTCAATGACATCTTTGTGCCAGGGGCTAGCTATGCTCCATACACCACCTAAGAGGGAATATCTATGGCTCTTGGTTTTGCCCACCAAGAAATGAGTGAACCATGAACTTATCATAATATTTATTTTTTGGACCATGTGGACCAAGTAGATATCAGAATGAAATAAGATACACAAGAGATTTATGATAGGGTCAGGATGAATTTCTGTGAGGAAAGATAGGGAGAGATTCATAGAGGCCTGAGAGGTCTCAGAACCTGGTGCAAGTTTGAGTTCTACATAGAAAGAAGGAAAGTTGTTGGGAAGAATATTAGACTGCATGCAGTTCTAAGCAGTTTGACAAACTGCTGTCAAAGGGATCCTGCCCTAGGGTCACTGCTGAGATCACTGTCTGCTGAGAATGTGCCAGAAAAAGTGTGGCCTGGATGTAAATGCAGAGGGTTCAGAGTGCATCAAGCTTAACTTGCCAATCAATTATGCTTTGCAATAGAAAATATGATATGAGCCAAGTGTGGTGGCGCACACCTTTAATCCTAGCACTCAGGAGGCAGAGGCAGGTGGATCTTTGTGAGTTCAAAGCCAGCCTGGTCTACAGAGTGAGTTCCAGGACAGCTGGAGCTACAGGGAGACCCTGTCTCAAAAAGACCAGAAAGAAAGAAAGAAAGAAAGAAAGAAAGAAAGAAAGAAAGGAAGGAAGGAAGGAAGGAAGGAAGGAAGGAAGGAAGGAAGGAAGGAAGGAACTCACAGGATTATTTTGGAAGATTAAGTAAAATATCATACATAAAACATTTTATCTAGTACATAGCAAGCACTTAACACATGAATTGTATTTATTGGAGTTATAATCAATCGTCAATGCCCATCTTATTGCTAATACAATATCGCATTGTGCCAACTACTTAGACACTGCCTCCATAGCATGAACACCTTCACATTCTAGACTAATATAAACATTATTCCTATGCTGTCCACCAAGATTTTAAATTTTGGCTTACTTTTTAAATGATGCTATTTTTCTAGTAATATTCCATAACCTAATTTCCATTCTCATGCAAACAATGTGCATATGCTGTTTTATAGTTCTATAGGAACAATTTTATATTAATCTAATAAAAACCAATAGATTATATATCAAAAATCATACTTCTTTGTGGAGTATCCCTTGACATATGAGAAAGGACCTTTAAAAGCATATAAAGGTTGGCCAGGCGTGGTGGTGCATACATTTAATCCCAGGACTCAGGAGGTAGAGACAGGTGGATCTCTGTGAGTTCAAGGCCGGCCTGATCCACATAATGACTTCCGGGCCAGCTGGGGCTACAGGAAGATCCTGTCTCAAAAAGACCAAAAACAAAACAAAAAACAAACAAACAAACAAAAGCATATAAAGGTTAATAAATGCTGACAAGTCACTTTTATAAGAATTGTGACAAAGTTAGTGGTTTAGGAAATTGCTTTTAAGGACTGAAGAGATGGTTCAGCAATGAAGAGTACTTGCTACTCTTCCAGAGGACACGAGTTCAGTGCCCAGCACTCATATTGGGCAGCTTACAACCACCTGTAACTACAGCTCCAGGAGATCCAAGACCCTCTTCTGGCCTCCGTGGGTACACCACTCACATACATATGCATACATATAAATAAAAATAAATCTTTTAAAAAAATAAGCTACCTTTAGAGAGCTATGTGTGGGTGGCTCAAGCTACAGCCTCAGCCCTTGAGAAGCTTCGATGAAAAGATAGCTGCAAGCTCAAGGCCAGCCTGGGCTATATAATAACTTCCAGGCCAACTTTTGCTACAATATGAGACTCTGTCTCAAAAAGAAAAAAAAAAAAGCAGTCACAGTTAAATACAGACTTCCTGAACCTGGTGTCATAAAGGCAAAGCAGGGGCTGGAGAGATAGCCTAGCGGTTAAGAGCACCGACTGCTCTTGCAGAGGACCCGGGATAGATCCCCATCACCCACATGGCAGCTGAGAACTGTCTGTAACTCCAATTCGAGGAGAACTCCAGTTCCAGGAGAATCTGACACCCTCTTCTGACTTCCGCAGCATTGCATGACACAGGTGCACAAACCGACATGCAAACAGTACATTCATACACATAGAAAATAAATAAAATTAAAAAAACATAAAGGCAAGGCAAGGAGGGTGCTTTGAAGGTCACTGACACATGTGTGGGTGAAGCCATGAAGCACTTACGAGAGCTAAAACAGCGTTTGGAATGGGAAAGAAGAGGATGAGAAATGCTTAGAAGGAAAAAAAAAAATCATCAAAAACTCATGATTGATTTGCTCCAGTAGATAAGGTAAAGAAATTAACGTAAAAGAATCAAAAGTTCCCAGGTCCTAAGAAAGAAAATGAGCCCCTGAAAGCGTAGAAAAGACAGGTGGTGTGTTGTGCTTTTTTGTTTTGTTTTCAATCTGCCCATTAATTGCTTTCCTTTCCACTAAGTGCAATGCCCTCATCGGGAGAGCTTCCCTCACCCTGCCCCACGTGGTTCTCATGTGGCAGCAAGCTATCGTGCTCATGAGACCCAGATCTAACTAAATGTACAGTCCCACCCTTTGGCCCAGTTAGTTGTCCCAGTAAATGGGTACATGACCCACATCATCCACTCCGCCTCTTTCCCTTAGATTTTATATGAAATGTGGTAGAGTTGTTTTTGTTTTTTTTTACTTTTTCCATCTGGAGCTCTTATTGGGATCACATAAGCCTGCTCACAGCCATGTTGTCAGTGGTTTCTTATATTAAAATGTCAGGCTGCAGTAGGAATGAAAGGGACAAAAAAGAAAGAAAATCACAGAGCTTGGAAGATGGCAGTGCAAGTAAGAGCACTTCTGTACAAGTACTTCTTGCAGAAGATCTTCGTTTGAATCCCAGCATCACATGGCAGCTAACAACCGTCCCTAACTCCAGTTCCAGAGGATCCGACACTCTCTTATGACCTCTACAGGCACTGCGCAACACAGTGCATTTACACACATGTAGGAATAACACTCATACATGAAAAATAAAAATAAGTAAATCAAAAGATTTTTTTTTTTTAAGACAGGGTCTCTCTGTAGCTTCAGCTGCTCTGGAACTCACTATGTAGACTAGGCTGGCCTCAATCTTAGAGAGGTCTGCCTGCCTCTGCCTCCAAAGTGCAGGGATTAAAGGTATGTGTTATCACACCTGGCCAAATAAACACTTTTTTTTATTTTTTTTATTTTTTTATGTGTATGAATTTGCTGTCTGCATGCAGGTTTTGTGCACCCTTGTCGTGCAATTCTGTGGAGGGCAGAAGAGGGTCTCGGATTCCCCTGGAATTGGAGTCAAAGATGGTTCTTAGCTGTCATGTGGGTGCTGGGGATCAAACCCAGGTCCTCTGCAAGAGCAGTCAGCGCTCTTCACCACTAGGCCATCTCTCCAAATAAACACTTTTTCATTAAAATAAATAAATAGTCAGCATAGTGGTACACACCTTTAATCCCAGCACTTGGGAGGCAGAGGTAACTCTGTGAGTTCAAGGCCAGTTCCAGGCCAGCTGGGGCTATAGAGAGACCCCGTCTCAAAAAAAACCACAATAACCAGGGACCTGGCGAGGTGTTTAAATACTGGAGAAGCAGCTCTGGCTTGGCCCACTCAGGTTTTGTGTGCACTTCGGGAAGAAAGTGAGAGCATAGAGAAGCACATCAGAAAACCAAGGAAGGAGGAAACACAGGGGCTCTCGGATTTGTCAGGCTGCATCTCTAGGTGTGATGGTGGAAGTGTGTGGAGACGCAGTGTCAACCTCATCCTTGCCGTGACTGAGACCTTTGATTGTATATGGACTTTAGGGGGGTGCTGTCTTTCGCCTTCCCCCACCCACCTGTCTGCTACCCTAAAAAAAAAAAAAAAAAAAAAAGCCAAGCCTACAACCTTTCAGAGTCATCTTTGGGACGCTACAGAAATCATTACTGAACATCCCCACACAAAAGTAATCTGTGAGGTGTGTTTTGCAGAAAGAAAAGGCTGAAAACTTGAAGACGTATTTAGAAACACACAAACACATATTTTCTTGTGGGAGATCTCTTTTAAACAAAGGTATACAAATGCTCTCAGTTCAGCCAGACACCAAGCCGAAAGGTTGTGCTGGCTGCAACCGAAAGATCAAGGACCGTTATCTTCTAAAGGCACTGGACAAATATTGGCATGAGGACTGCTTGAAGTGCGCATGCTGTGACCGTCGTTTGGGAGAGGTGGGCTCCACCCTGTATACTAAAGCTAACCTTAGCCTTTGTGCCGAGACTATCTGAGGCTGTTCAGTGTAACAAGAAACTGTGCTGCCTGTAGCAAGCTCATTCCCGCCTTTGAGATGGTGATGCGTGCCAAGGACAACGTGTACCACCTGGACTGCTTTGCCTGTCAGCTTTGCAACCAGAGATTTTGTGTCGGAGACAAATTTTTCTTAAAGAATAACATGATCCTCTGCCAAACTGACTACAAAGAAGGTTTAATGAAAGAAGGTTATGCACCCCAGGTTCGCTGATCCATCAACATTAACCCATCAACAATACAAAGCACTACATTCTTTTATCTTTTTTGCTCCACTTGTGTATAAGAATTGACACAGGAACCCACTGAATAGCGTAGTTTTAGGGAAACAGGCTGGTTATATGGAATCAAAGGCGGACTGCATCTGTATGTAGTGAAATTGCCCCAGTTCAGAGTTGAATGTTTATTATTAAAGAAAAAACAAGTAATGTAATTATTGCTGGATTTTTTTTGCTTGCTGTTCCTTTTTGTGTCAGTTGGCATGAGATGTTTATTTTGGACTATTGTATATAATGTGTTGTAAAATTTGAAGCACAAATGTAATACAATTTTATTGTGTTACCATTTGTGTTTTGTTTGCTTCTTTGTATTGCTGCATTTAGTACAATCAGTGTTTAAACTTAACTGTATATTTATGCTTTCTGTAACTATTAGCTATTTTAAATGAGCTGTAACTTTCTAGTAAAGAATTGAAAAGCAAATCTCACTAATAACACAAAGATAGATAAATGAAGTTTACAGCATTAGAAATACTAAAAATACACACACACACACACAAAGCATTCTAATGATACCCACTTTTCTTTGCTACTAAGATTTAGTCGGGACTGGAGAGATAGCCTAGCGGTTAAGAGCACCGACTGCTCTTGCAGAGGACCCGGGTTCGATCCCCAGCACCCACACGGCGGCCAAGAACCGTCTGTAACTCCAATTCCAGGAGAACTCCAGTTCCAGGGGAATCCGACACCCTCTTCTGACCTCCGCGGCATTGCACGACACGGGTGCACAAACATACAAGCAGACAGTACATTCATACACATACAAAAATAAATAAATAAATAAGATTTAGTCTATCGTGTTCTCATGGAGAGCCCCCTATTTTCAGGGGGTTAAAGATCAGCTTTAAAAATGCATAAAATTTCAGCTGGGTGTGGTGGCGCATGCCTTTAATCCTAGCACTTGGGAGGCAGAGGCAGGCAGATCTTTGTGAGTTCAAGGTCAGCCTGGTCTACAGAGTGAGTTCCAGGACAGCTGGGGCTACAGGGAGACCCTGTCTTGAAAAGGCCAAAAAAAATATTTAAATTTTTTAAAAATGCATAAAATTTCATCTTAAAGCACACTCATTTTATACCAACGTGAAAAGTGCCATTTTTAGAATTACTTTAAAGCTTAACAGTATCCTTTGGATATCCTTTATTATAACTCTTTACACAAAAGCTCTATTTTGCTTTTTTTCAGCCACACCCCTATGTAAACTAGTGCCTTTGGATAGCATGTAAGAATTTTCCAAAGGGTTACTTTAAAAAAAGAAAGTGTTATCACAATTATGAGATAATTTTTAAATTATAAATTTCTTGTATAAATGTTGCCCAGAGAGATGAGGGCTTAATATCTTTATGGTTTAATGAATTGATGGCACTGAACAGATTTGAGCGTGAGTCTACTGAAATTAGAATAATGAACATTGAAGCTAAGATGGTGTTTGAGTCATGTAGTGACCAGCTGACAGCAACATAATGTTCACAGAATCTTCTAGGAGAAACAAAGATGAATAAAAGGTTGAGAACTGGTTGGTGAGTATGTAATTTACCTGCCACTTACTTAAATCTTTCAAACACTGAATTTGGCATGTCTCTCTTGCCCAGTCCATCATCATCTTTGCCACTTTCCAAATTGGAATGTGTAACATTTCAGCTAAAATTCTATTATTCCATTTTTTGAAGGTGATGTGTTTTCCCCTTATTTAACTGATAGCTGATGAAAAATGTTCTAGAAACATAAATTGTGGAAAATCATTACTTAAATTACATTTAAGGAAATAAAACCAAGAATATAGTCCCCTCTTCCCTTTACACTTTGTTTCTTTATGTCGGTTCCCTACAGTGAACTTCTCCATAAATCTCTCTCCTCTGTGACACCATGAACTTTATTTTTCTCCAGCACACTAAAAAAAAATAATAATAAATAAATAAATAAATAAATAAATGAAAGACATGACAAAGGAATGCTATTTCTTGAGAATCAACACTCAACCCCACCTTTTATTAAAATAAAGATTCTTAAAATTATGTGCATGTGTTCCAGTGCTTATGAAGGCCAGAAGCACTGGATCCCTGTGCGGCTGGACTTACAAGCAGTTTTGAGTCACCAGATGTGGGTTTGGGGAACCAAATTCTTAACCTGCTGAGCCATCTCTCTAGTCCCTCAACTCCACCTTAATGTCTCAATTATATAAGCCTTCTCTTCAATGGATTTTCCTTTACTTAGTTTTTTAAATTGATTTTCTATTATTTGAAAGTGAAAAGAGTCAGATATTTCAGGAGTGAGTGATTTGGTGAATAAATATGAAGTAATAGGGAATGTTAAAGGGCTCAATGGCTACATCAGAAAGTGTATTTCCAGCCACTTGTGGTGGCACGTGCCTTTAATCCCTGTACTCAGGAGAGGCAGAGGCAGGCGGATCTCTGTGAGTTCAAGGCCAGCCTGGTCTACATAGCCAGTTCCAGGCCAACTGGGGCTACAGGGAGACCCTGTCTCAAAAAGACCAAAAAAAAAAGGATTTCCAAACTAGCAGGTAATTTTTTTTTTTTTTGGTCTTTTTGAGACAGGGTCTCCCTGTAGTCCCAGCTGTCCTGGAACTCACTCTGTAGACCAGGCTGGCCTTGAACTCACAAAGATCCGCCTGCCTCTGCCTCCCAAGTGCTAGGATTAAAGGCGTGCGCCACCACGCCCGGCTACAGGTAATCTTAAATAATATATACAACTATTCTATAATGTTCATGTGGCTTTATGTTTAAAGTACTAAATAAAAGAAGCAATATTGTTCATAAAGTTTGGATCCCAGCACTGAACAATTTTGTACTGTTGGACAGTGTAATTGGTGGACATTTATTGGCACATACTTTATGTCAAGCATTATGCTAAGAACTTTATAGGCATCACTGTATTTAATCATTTCACACTTAAGGAGAAAGAATCAGGAATGTTAAGGATTCATCCCCAAGGACACAAATCTCCTAAATGCAGTTTTGCAATCTGAGTAGAGAACCCAAGCTCTTCACCACCACATTATACAGCCTCTCTGTGGTCAATTTGTTTCTATTATGTGAAACTAAAATGATTTCACAACCCACAGATCTCATCTTACTAACATTTGTAATTCCTCTACTCACTGGAGTTCTTTAAAACTATTCAATGAATACCTGTATTTCAAATAATAATAAAAAAAATCTGGCTTCATTCTATGCCTTTGAGAACTAAAATACAGAACTTTAAGTCTCTCTTAACTCTAGTACTACTTTACAAAGGCAGCGCAAGCTGATTCGGTGTAAACTAAGTCTTGTATAGAGGCATAAGGAACACAGAGGTCTTGATCTGTTTGAACCTTCTTTTTCAAAAATCCCCACACAGACACCTAGAAATTCAAAGTTCCCCTTTCTCCATTCTTCATAGTCATTTTGTCCAAGGCATAAAAGGAAAACCCAGAGTCACAAGAAGGTGGAGGACAGAGGACAAATCTCGGCTTCTTGTCTTTAATGTACTTAGTCTAAGTCTTCACTCTAATTTATCTCACTGGGAGCCATTTTCCGCGCAAAAGTACATCAGGCATGTGGAGAACCTCATCTAAGCATAACGTGCCCACCACTTCCCACTGATGGAGACATTTATCATGCAGTAGATATTGGCAAGATACATCTTAGAATCCCCATTGCTCTCCGAAAGCCATCCAGCCTGTTTTCTACCACCAAACTCTCCACTGAAATTGCTCTTGAGAAGTCCCCAGTAAGCATTGTCTAATGCAATGAGTATTTTAAATATATGCCATTAAACTCTTCCATTAACAAATACAAAAACTCAGCCGGGCATGGTGGTGCACGCCTTTAATCCTAGCACTCGGGAGGCAGAGGCAGGTGGATCTCTGAGAGTTCAAGGTTAGCCTGGTCTACAGAGCAAGTTCCAGGCCAGCTGGGACTAGAGGGAGACCCTGTCTCAAAAAGACCAAAAAAAAAACACAAAAAAACAAAAAAACAAATAATAAAATAAAAAAATAAAAATAAAAACTCAGACATGGTGGTGCATGCCTCTAATCCCAGCACTTGGCAGGCAGAGGCAGGCGGATCTCTGTGAGTTCCAGGCCAACCAGGGCTACAGGGAGACCACATATGTGTATATGTCTCCAGAGCTCCAGTCGGTCGCCCTTGCTGTGCCCTCCCGCCCACCTCCTTTCTTGGTCCCTTGCTCTGTTCTCTGTCCCGGCTCTCACTCTCCTGTCTATCTTCTTCCTATGTAGTCACTCCTTCAGACTCTTTCCAAGACTTTTTGAGAATATGTTCTTGGTCTCTTCCCATGTTCTTTCTATCTACTATCTCTGAGTGATCTCAAGTATAATCAGCCTCCAAACCCACACTGATGCTCCCAAATCTGTATATTCAGCCCTGATCTCTCTCTTTTAAAAAAAATTTTTATTGAATTTTTGCAATTTCCACACAATATAATTTGATGGTATTTAAATTCCCCCCACCTGCACCTCCCCTTACTGCCCCCAGCCCAATTTATGGATATGTGGTGTGTGTGTGTGTGTGTGTGTGTGTGTGTGTGTGTGTGTGTGTGTGAAGGCTTATAGAGTCTGATTTGTGTTTCCAAATGTCCGTCAGTGTTGGTTCATCCACTGGAGGTGAGAGTCCCATCCTTGTAAGAATCCGTCTCCCTCCCCTCCCAGAAGCCACCAGTCGCCACCAGTTCTTAGGTAGGGCTGGAGTTCTTACCACTTCCCCATGTCTATGCTGGGATTTTGTCTGGTTGGAGCTTACATGAGACTTGTGCATGCCATAAGCACTGCTGTGAACCCACATGTGAAACTGCCCAGCTGTCTGGAAAACTGCTTCCTCGTGCTCATCCACCACCTCTGACTCTTAAAATCTTTCTACCCCCCCCCTTCTGCAATGATCCCTGAGCTATGGGAAGAAGAAGTTTGAAATAAGTCTCTCTCTCTCTCTCTCTCTCTCTCTCTCTCTCTCTCTCTCTCTCGTTTTTGAAACAGTGTCTCCCTGTAGCTCCAGCTGTTCTGGAACTCACTGTATAGACCAGACTGGCCTTGAACTCACAGAGATCCTCCTGCCTCTGCCTCCTGAGTGCTGGGATTACAGGTGTGGGCCACCACGCCTGGCCCTTCTCTCTCTTTTTAAATTATTTTATTTTTTTTATATTTATGAGTGTTTGACTTGCATGTATATAAGTACACTATCTGTGTACAATGCCTACGGAGGGCAGAATAGAGTATCAGATCCCCTGGAACTGGAGTTACAGATAATTTTGAGCCACCATGTGGGTGCTGGGAACTGAACCTGCAAGAGCAGCAAGTGCTGTTGACCCCTGTGACACCCCTCCAGCCCAAGCCCTGACCACTCTTGTAAACTCCCTGTCCACATATCTTTCATCTCTATCTGAATGTCCAGTAGGCCACAAAAGCCTAATCATCTCCCATGGGTACCTGGACTTTCTCCCTCAGGCTATATCCCCGAGAAGGACTGCACAGTCCGCAGTCTATCTTCCTTCGAACAGTTATTTCTGAACCCTTCCATTCCCACCCATGCCACATCAACACTTTATTAATCTAGCTTTTAGTTATCATACTTCAAGCTTTCTCAACTATACATCTGTGTAAAGCACCTCTCCTATGTTCATCTAAAGCCTTAAGTTTCCTGTCTCACAACACTTGCCATAACATGGTGTTGTAATTGCCAGGATACTTGTCAATATCTTTGATAGGTTTGAAGCAGGGACCTCATTTCTTTGTTTTAAGATTTATTTATTATTTTTCAGGAACTAGAGAGATGGCTCAGTGGTTAAGGGCACCAGGAGCTCTTGTAGAGGACCCAGGTTTGATTCCCAGCCCTCACATGGCAGATAACTGACAGGTCCTCCAGTTCCACAGGCATTGTACAACACTCTATACTTACACACATGCAGGCAATACGCTCATACACACGAAATAAAAATAAGTAAATGCCAGGCGTGGTGGCACATGTCTTTGATGCCAGCACTTGGGAACAGAGGCAGGCAGATTTCTGTGAGTTCAAGGCTAGCCTGGCCTACATAGTGAGTTCCAGGACAGCTGGGGCTACAGAGAGACCCTGTCTCAAAAACACCAAAAAAATTTTAATAGCAATAAATTTTTAATTTTAATGAGATTTATTATTTTTATTTATGTATGCCAAGTGCATACAGATGCCCATGGAAGTGAGAGGGCATCAGATCCCCTGGAACTAGAGTTACAGACAGGTGTGAATTGCCTGATGTATGTGGTAAGACTCACGGTCAGTCCTCTATAAGAGCAGTAAGTGCTCTTAACACTGAGCCATCTCTCTCCAGCCCAGGCACCATATTTAAATTGCTCATTCTAGCCATAATAGCTAATATAAAACCTGAAACACAATAGGTACTCAAAGAGTGAACAAATGAATTCCTAAGTCTTTATCTGGATTCAGCATCAGGAATGTTCGCTGTGCTGTGCCTTTCATACCCCATTTTGCTTCATGAATTATTTACTTAATGCTACCTTATCTTTGCCTACAGTGATATTGCCAGTTCAGATTCCAAATCATTTCTTGACTTGGTTATGGCATTTACTCTCCTGACTTAAAGCTCAATTGCCTCTGCTCTGTTGTCCATTCAGTTTCTAGGATTACTGTTTTTTGTTTTTTTGTTTTTTTTTTTTTTTTAATTTTTATTGATGGTTTGTGCATTTTATACATCATTTTCCAATTCAGATCAGGCATATTTCCCTTTCCCTTCCCCCCCACCCCCACCCCATCCCAGATCATGTATTCTGCCATAACTGTCCTGCATCTTTCAGGTTTATTTTTTTTCATTTTTTAGCTATAAGTGATAATCCATGAGTATAAGCATCCTTCGTGCAAAACAATCTATAGGAAGGTTGTGCCAAACACCCACTCAGACTGTCTGTCCCAACCCCACAGTCACTTCAGTGGGTTTGACAGGTTGTTTGTTCAATTCAGTTGATCAAATGAGTGTTCAGACTAATCGCTGTAGTTCCACGTTCACCCCACATCACAGCCTTTACATTCTACCACGCCCCTCTTCCGCAGATGTTCCCTAGGCTTAGAAAAGGGGCACATGGTGGATGAGAAGTAAAACTGTCCTCTCTCTCTGGAGCTGTTGAACTTGGAATTCTGGTCAATTCGCGTTTCCTTTCATGGGCTGACAGTTTGTTCAGGATAACCTTTCGATCCTACTAATGAAGCACAAGCAATAGATATATAGAAGGTATTTAGCAGCACTAATAGTCTATGGTAGGTACTTGGGCATAGACACATATGTCTTGGGAGATATGTTTAATTTCGTGAATTATATTTTTACCCCGGATAAATATTAACAGGGTCTTACTGTGGCTTATGACATCTCCTACCTGTAGAGGATTGTAAGGCTTTGGCATCAGCCATGGGTATTTCCTCCAAGGAGAAGAAGCCAAACAGCCAATTAGAAGATTTGGGATATACAGGCACAGGCTGCACTCTAGCTGCACAGTATTTCCAGGGCAGGTGAAGTGTAGCTGGTGCTGATTGGGAGTCTTGCTTGACTCAGGGAGACCCGTATTTGCTTTATTGGTTTATGGCCTTTGGGAACACTTCTCTGCATTCCAGAGGCCATCTGTCACTCTGAATGTGCTGGTCTCATACATCCTCCCATGTTAACGTCAGGTCCTTCACTGACAGGACGGAGCAGGGTCTTATCCCTCTCCTCTGCAGAATCCCACTTAGGGGCAAGGAGCCCTTGCCATTTTTTGGGGCCTTGGATTCCCCTGGCCGAAACATCCCCCTGGTAGAACAATCCATTGCTTAGTGTCAGACGCTCTGCTTAAATAATACTTTGCCTAAATGCATAGTCCCAAGGGCTTTAGATCTTATTTGTTTTGAACAGAGTATAATCCTTTTCACAGTTCTTATGCTATTCGTCAATTAAAGAAGGCAGTTTTTACTGGTTTTATAAGAGATTACTCTATAATATTTGTCTCCCAATTTACAGTTGGAAAATGTCATCATCATCGTCATATTTCCTCCTTGTTTCTATGTGGGGGAGGAGGGCCAAGAAAAGTCATATCAAAACGTTTGTTGCACCAGAAGGTATAGTTTCTTGGGACTCATTATAATAGATTGTACAGTAGATGCCACAGAAGGGGTTCGATTGTTTACTGTTTTAAACCAAGTTAGATTGTATCACTCCTGACTTAATGATTTCAGTGGGTTTGCTAGAGCCTACAGGGCCATCCAATACCTGCACACAGTATAAGAAGCCCTTTCCAGCCGGGCGTGGTGGCGCACGCCTTTAATCATAGCACTTGGGAGGCAGAGGCAGGCGGCATCTTTGTGAGTTAAGCCAACCTGGTCTACAGGATGAGTTTCCAGGACAGCTGGGGCTACGAGGGAGACCCTTGTATCGAAAAGACTAAAAAAAAAAAAAAAAAAAAAAGAAACCTTTACGAGTGCACAGTGGTTAGGTCAGGGACTTGCCAAGACCACCTGAAGCACAGTAGGATTGAAAGGTTATTCCTGGATAAACTGCCAACCCATGAAAGGAAACAGCCTGAACTGATTAGAGTCCAAAATGACATCTCCAGAGAAAGTAGACCGTTTTGCTTCTCGCCCACTTGTGCCCCTTTTCTAAAGCCTAGGGAACAATCTGCGGAAGAGGGGGGCGTGGCAGAATGTAAGGGCTGCGATTGGGATGAATTGTGAAACTACAGCAATATAGACTGGACTCTTATTTGACCAACATGCTTGTACATACAAGCCCCTCCAGCTGGACAATGGGGACCTGGGGCTGTATAATTTTGGGCATCGCTGCTTGCAAATTGGTTTTACATGAAGGATGCTTGTATTCATTACTTATTACTTATTATTAAAAATAAATAAATAAATAAATAAATAAAGCCTTTACACTCAGCCCCCACCTCCCTCTCCTCACTCCACATCGCCCACCACTCCAGCAGCCTACCTCATCATGTTGCTGCCCTTTCATGCACACACTCATCCTAGCTGTTTACTTGGACTCACTCCTATTAGTTCAACAAAATGTGTAATCAACACTTGATATATGTTGGGCGAAACATGCCAGAAACTAAGATTAAGATGAATAAAATGTAAAAAATAAAACAAAACTTTTGCTCTTCTGGAGCATGGCTTCTCTGTGTCAAATGCCACCTTGAACAAGAGCCCTGTTTGATGCCTCTCAGAACTGAAAGAATTGCTTTTTTTGTTTTGTTTTGTTTTGTTTTTGTTTTTGTTTTTTGGTGTTTTTGAGCTAAGGTCTCCCTGTAGCCCCAGCTGTCCTGGAACTCGCTCTGTAGACCAGGCTGGCTTGAACTCACAGAGATCCACCTGCCTCTGCCTCCCAAGTGCTAGGATTAAAGGCGTGCCCACCATGCCTGGCAAGAATTGCTTTTTGACACTTTATCACAACACACAAAAATCATTAACTGTATCTGAATGAACAGGTGGGTCTAGGTTTTATAAGCAATCTGGTTATGTGTGTGAGAGACAGAGCTTCTTTAATGGATAATATTTTAATACTGCTAAGCCTGTCATGGTGTCTTGGAAGGGGCCTGTGCAGGACATTCACTGGTAAATTCACTCCCTTGTCTCCTTTTCATTTCTAACTTCCACCATAGCGCCACGCTCCATCTCTGCTCCAAGTCCTTCCTCCCAGACCTGTGAATTTCTGTTTGACCATAAAGACCACTGTAGATGAAGACTGTTTGCCTGCAGTTAATCTGCTTTCCTCCTTTCAGGGTAATGGTGCCCTGCACCTTGCTCTAGAACAAGTGGGTCACTTGTTCTAACACTTCCTTCCAATTCTTGCAGCTTTTATTAAACAAATCCTCTCAAAGAAGCACTCCCTGGTTGTCCAGCAGCTTCCAGCTATTCTTAGTCTATGCCTACAAGGTTCGGAACCCCTGATTAAAGCTGATTAAGGACATGTTCAAGAGTGTTCCCTCCTTACCAAAGGATTCCAAACCTGTTTATAATTTTTTTGTAATTGTTTTCTGTTTATTAGGAAATTATACAATTTATGCTCAGTAAAAACAAATTCAAATAATAGAAATGGGTATACATAGAAAAGCCACATGCCTGTACCCTAGTCCCTTACCCACAAGTTTTGAGTATCATTCTAGAAATGTCTATATATAAATGTGTTTCTCATAAAAAGCTATACATGGTATTATACAACACATACTGTTTTACAATGTGCTTTTTAAAATGACTATTCCGCCAGGCGTGGTGGCGCACACCTTTAATCCTAGCACTTGGGAGGCAGAGACAGGCGGATCTTTGTGAGTTCAAGGCCAGCCTGGTCTACAAGGTGAGTTCCAGGACAGCTGGGGCTACAGGGAGACCCTGTCTCGAAAAGACAAAAAAAAAA
>VZQC01002447.1:1629298-1640895 GCA_009823505.1 Rhizomys pruinosus | reverse complement strand
AGTGGGGCTGGGGAGAGCAAGTGCGCTGCCGAACCGAAAACAATCACGGCAGGGAGTCGAGTCAAAGTGTTACAGCTCAAAAACTCAACTTTATTGCAGGTTCACTGAGGCTTATAAGCCGTGCTGGCTTCCCCATTCGGGCATATGTCTCTTCCCAACTGGTCTTTTTAGGAGGCTTAATTTACAAGTTCCTAATTAATCCAATCCCTTCCCTTCCTAGCATAGTCCCTAATTATCATATTAGTACACGGAAGCTAGCCTTCCTTGCTCAGATGGGCGGGGGTGAGTTCTCGAAACTCCACAGGCTTTCTTTTGTCCTACAGGCCTATCTTCTAGGCTATTCCATGCCATCATTTCCCCCTTATTGTTTTATTTGGCATAGCTCCTGTCTTAGGTTGGTGCTTTTACTGGGCTCAGCTCTTACCCGTCTTTGAGTAGATAGCAGCTTTGGCTATCCCCCTGTCTTAGGTTGGCCGACCCCAAAAAGCCCTTACCCATCTTTGGAGTCTGATGCTGCCTTTTGTAGGTATTGACGAGGGGGAGGGGCTCATACTTTGCCCGTAAGGCCATTAATTGGACTTCTTCTGCCTGTTTTTTAGCGAACCTTATGACCCGGTTGAGCAAGCAAGGGCCTACCGTGATGGCTCTTAATGGCTGAGCCATCTCTCCAGCCCACACTATCTAATTTTAAAGAAAATTTAAAAAGCTTTCCTAATGAAAGAATTCAGACATTGGTCAGTAAAACAGAATAAAGATCATGTACTGAGAAAATAAAATGTCTCTTTTCCCTGTGTTCTCACACCACCATCAAAACAAAAGACTTCTGTGACCACAAATGGTGTGGGGATTTCTTTCCAACAATAAGAAAGCAGTTCTGTCCCAGGCATCAGCTGAGTGTCCGAGTCTTCCTCTTCAAGTCCAATACTATCCCAGGGAGGCAGGGGTGGCTCAGTGTAAGAGCACTTGCCTATCTTGTGCAGGGGACTGGGTTCAATCCCTAGCACCACCATAAGGAGAGAAAGAAGGGAGAAAAGAGGGACTGAGGAAGGGAAGGAGGAAATTTGTCTGCCTTCCTGACACTGTCTGCCTGGAAGTAGTATCAGGTCTCACGATTGATGGCTTAGTTCCCCAAGACTGCCTCATTTCAGAGGTAGTTGCAACCCCAGGCCTCCAGAACTTCTGACCAACCAGCTACAGATGGAGTTCTCATGATTCCCTCCTCAGATTTTGTCAGCGGAAGCATGCCCCTGGTCTCTTGAACTTTCCCTTCTGGGGCTCTGTCACAGTGGCTGCTCCCAAGTCCTTCATCTTCTGACTTGACTTGGGTTTATAAGCATGAGTTGCCTGCCAGCTTGGGCCCAGTGTGTTCTTATGGAGCTGCTTCCTGGAGTGCCCAGTTACAGGGTTTTGAGTACTGGTCGTCTTACTTGTCCAGAGAGCTTGGGAGTGTGGGGAGTGTGGTATGGCCTCCATTTCCTGTACTTACCAAGAGCAGACTAGCTATTTTATTTGATTAGCTTAGGAAGGTGGCACAGATCTCAGAGAAACAGAGTCTTTACACTTCATTATAAAAGATATCTTTAATTTTTATTTATTTATTTATTTTTTGGTCTTTTTGAGACAGGGTCTCCCTTTAGTCCTAGCTGGTCTGGAGTTTGCTCTGTAGACCAGGTTGGCCTTGAACTCACAGAGATCCGCCTGCCTCTGCCTGTGCTTTAAAGATTTATTTTAGTGAGGCTGGAGAGATGGCTCAGCAGTTAAGAGCAATTGGCGCTCTTACAGAGGACCCAGGTTTGATTCCCAGCATCCACACGGCCGGCCGCTAAGAACCGTCTTCAACTCCAGTTCCAGGGGAATCTGACACCCTCTTCTGACCTCTGCCGCACTGCACGACACGGGTGCACCAACCTACATGCAGACAGTACATTCATATACATTAAAAAATTTAAAAAATAGGGGCTGGAGAGATAGCCTAGCGGTTAAGAGCACCGACTGCTCTTGTAGGGGACCCAGGTTCGATCCCCAGCACCCACATGGCGGCTGAGAACCGTCTGTAACTCCAATTCCAGGAGAACTCCAGTTCCAGGGGAATCCAAGACCCTCTTCTGACCTCCGCGGTATTGCATGACACGGGTGCACAAACCTACATGCAGACATTACATTCATACACATACAAAAATAAATAAAATTTTAAAAAGTTTAAAAAATATATTAAAAAATTAAAAAAATAAGCTGGGCGTGGTGGCGCACACCTTTAATCCTAGCACTTGGGAGGCAGAGGCAGGCGGATCTTTGTAAGTTCAAGGCCAGCCTGGTCTACAGAGTGAGTTCCAGGACAGTCTGGGGCTACAGGGAGACCCTGTCTCGAAAAGACCAAAAAAAAAAAAAAAAAAAAAAAAAATTAAATTAAAAAAATTAAATTAAAAAATGTAAAAAAAACAACTTAAAAAAAAGATTTATTTTACGCATATGGGCGTTTTGCCTGCATGTAAGTGCACCCATGGTGCAATGCATGAAGTGGTCAGATTTCCTGGTACTGGAGTTACAGGTGGTTGTTAGCTACTATTTGGGTGCTGGGAACCAAACCTGAGTCCTCTGCAAGAACAGCCAGTGCTCTTAATCACAGACTCGTCTCTCTAGCCCCATAAAAATTATCATAAAGAATGCAAATAACAGGGCTGGAGAGATGGCTCAGTGGTTGAGAGCACAGACTGCTCTTACAGAGGACCCAGGTTGGATTCCCAGCACCCACATGGCGGCTAAGAACTGCCTTTATTTCCAGTTCCAGGGGAATCCGACACCCTCTTCTGACCTCCACAGCATTGCACTACACGGGTGCACCTACCTACATGCAGTCAGTATGTACATACACATAAAATAATAAATAAAATTTAAAAATATTTTTAAAAATTTAAAATAAAGAATGCAAATAAGCAACCAAATAAAGAGATACATAGGTCTTGGTGAGAAGGGGTCTCAAGCTCAGGAGTCTCTATCCCCATGGAGTTGATAGATCACCCTCCTGGCACGTGGAAGTGTCTGTTATCAGCTTTCCGCCAGCATCCACATATTCAGCATCCAAAAGCTTTCCAAATTCTGTCCTTTGGGGTGTAGGCTTTGTTGTATGGACATGGTTGCTATAGACTGAGTAGGGAACCCCAAGAAGGCCTATTATAAACCTGATCAGGTTTAAGCTTCTTAATAGTCTAGTAGCATTACTTCCTCTAGTGTATAGGGGAGCATACCTCTGGAATGAGAACTCTTATGATTTACTATTAGACAAGGTAGGTGAGAGAATTTCTATATAGCCACCTAAAGATAAAGAGAGATTAGAGTTTCTATAATCCACTTTTGGGTGGGAGTTATAAGCCAGGAACCAAACCTGCATGCAGACAGTACATTCATACACATACATAAATAAATAAAATTTAAAAAAAAAAAAGAAGAAGAAATACAGAGCTGGGGATTTTGGATCAGCAGTAGAGTGCTTGCCTAGCATGTATAAGGTCCTGGCTCAATATTTAGTGAAGCACACATGCATATTCACATTCACACACACACACACACACACACTTATTTAGTGAAGCACACATGCATATTCACACACACACACACACACACACACGTACACACTCCAGAAAAAGGCTTTTTTTTTTCCGGTCTTTTTGAGACAGGGTCTCCCTGTAGCCCCAGCTGTCCTGGAACTCACTCTGTAGACCAGGCTGGCCTTGAACTCACAAAGATCCGTCTGCCTCTGCCTCCCAAGTGCTAGGATTAAAGGTGTGCGCCACCACGCCCGGCTAAAGAAAAAGGCTTTTTAACAGCTTTCTTGAAATATAATTGATATAAAAAGAACTACACCCATTTAATCTGTACAACTTGATGAGCTTGGACATAGCAAACATGGACAGTAATGGACACCTGTATCCCAACAAAAGTACAGAGGCAATTCAGTGAAAGAACAAAAATAAAGTCTTTTAAACTAAAGGTGATGGAACAATTTTTCTATAAATCTGAAACTTCTAAACAATAAAGTAGGATTTGTTTTTTGTTTGTTTGTTTTTGGTGGAGATGCCGGGAAACAAAATGTTTTGTTGTTGTTGTTTTTTAAATAGGAAAGGGACTAGGTAACATCTTCATCCATTTCATGCTGCTATAACAGACTGGAAAATTTATAATGAATAGAACTTTATCTGGCTCGTGATTCTGGAAGTCGAAGACCATGGCACAAATATCTGGTAAGATCATTGTGCTGTGTCATCCATAACAGAAGGCAGAAAGGCAAGAGCAAAAGGCAGGCTGAGCTTGCTTCCATAATCAGTCCATTAGTGAGAACATTAACCCATTCCTGGGGCCACGCTCTTCCAGCCTAATCACCACTTAGCTGTTACCTCCCAACACTGATGCAGTGAGTATTAAGTTTTCAACACAAACATTTACAAACCATTACAGGCAGTAGTTGAAATAGGATGAGTCAGTAGGAAACTTCTTAAATCTGATCCTAGTTATAAGCCAAAGGGGGAGCCAGTGATAAACTTAGGGTTCAGAATGAGGACAGATTAAGCAAAAGGAGGAACAAAAAGTAGCATGACCAAAGGCGCAAATGAACGGGGTGACAATCTACATAAGGAGGCTTCTCTCACCCTGAAACTATAGGAAAGGAAAAGAGGATAAATAGATATAGGTAGGTCCTATATTTAATATGTTTAATGCTTAGGTTAAAGACTTCCAAATGGAAATCATGAGATTTTTCATGAAGGCTCTGGTTCTTTCATTCTTCGATTGCGGTCTCATATCAAGATTTTCAAGTCCAGTCCTAGCAAGGAAGAAGCCCAGCACCTCTATTTCTTTGGCAGAGAGAATTTGGGTGGGAAGTGACTGTTGTACCAAGGACGTAAGTTCCTATTCCTGCACGTCTGTGTACTGTCCACAATGGCAAGACATGGAATTCAAGGGGAGTCCGTCCAAAGAACAGACGACTGGGAAAGAAAAAGTTCAGCCATAAAAAAACAAATTATGCCATTTTTCAGGTAAATGACTAGAACTGGGTCTCATCGTGCAAAATTTAGATATATTTTAAAAGATGAGCTGGGTGTGGTGGCGCATGACTTTAATCCTAGCACCTGGGAGGCAGAGGCAGGCAGATATTTGTGAGTTCAAAGCCAGCCTGGTCTACAGAGCAAGTTCCAGGACAGCTGGGGCTACAGGCAGACCCTGTCTCCAAAAGAAAAAAAAAAAAAAAAAAAAAAAAGATGAAAAAAGGAGTAATTATTTGGGAATAGGAATGGGGATCACAGGGCAGGCGGGGAGGACAAGACAGAGTAATGGCCGTGAATATGATCAAAGTAAATTATATACACATGTGAAAACTCTCCGAATAAAGTCCATCTTTTATTTTTGAAATAAAGTTTCATGTAGCCCAGGCTGGCCACAAACTTGCTATATACTCTAGAATGTCCTTTAATTCCTGAACCTCCTGCTTCTACTTCCCCAGTGCTGGGATTACAGGTGGGCTCCACCACGTCCAAGGCTTCAAATATTGAACCCTTATTATGAAGTAGTAAGAGGAAAAACTTAACCTGACAACAGTGTTTGGTGGTGGGGGGGTTAGGGAAGCGATTATGATTATATTAGTTACTAGAATAAAATCCCCATGATTTATATTATAGCTCCCTGAGAGAAAGTACTGTTTTATTGTTACTTATTTGTATAACAAGTGGCATATTATTGATGCACAATACATGTTTTTGAATAAAGGAAGGAACTAACCAACACAAATTTCTATGGAGGGTGTTATTACAGTCTTCTCTTCCACAGAGGTCTGTCAAACAGCCTAAAAGCAGAATACTACTGACAGTGGAGAGTTGGTTTCATGCCATTGTAAAGAAGGCTAGTACCCCTAGACTATATGGAACACTCAGTCTGCTCTTCAATATTAGTTTCACAAACAGAAAAAGAAAAAATGATAGTGGCTCTTGAACCATAGGTATTAATTTTGAGCTCCATTCATTCATGGTTAGTAGCTGCTTATTTCTCAAGGTGGTTTGGGTTAGGATAGCAGAATACCTGGATTTCAACCTCACCTCCATCACACAGTAGCTCTGTCACTTGGGCCAAATTGTTTAATCCCTGTGCCTCGGTACAATTCCTCAAAGAGACAGTACTTTGCCAGATGTAGTGGCTCATGCCTTTAACTCCAGCACTCTGGGAGACTAAGGCAGAAGGACTGGTATGAGCACTTGCAAGGCAGAGGCAGGCAGACCTCTCTGAGTTCAAAGCCAACCTGGTCTACATAGAGAGCTCCAGGCCAGTTGGGACTAAAGGGAGACCCTGTCTCAAAAAGACCAAAAAAGATTAAAAGTAAATAAAATAGATATTTTATGTTTTTGGTATTTTTAAGACAGGGTCTCCCTTTATTTAGTTCCAGCTGACCTGGAGCTCACTCTATAGACCAGGCTGGTCTTGAACTCAGAAATCCCTCTGACTCTCGAGTGCTGGGGTTAAAGGCGTGTGCCACCACGCCCAGCTATAAAATTGGTATCTTTTTTTTAATGTGTATGAGTGTACTGTCTGCATGTACATTGGGCCACCTGTGTGGTGCAGTGCTGCGGAGGTCAGAAGAGGGCGTCGTATTCCCCTGGAACTAGAGTTAAAGATGGTTCTTTGCCACCATGTGGGTGCTGGGAATCGAACCCGGGTCCTCTGAAAGAGCAGTTGGCGCTCTTAACCGCTGAGCCATCTCTCCAGCCCCTAAAATAGATATTTTAAATAGTACCTTTGCACTTCATGCTTCGTAAATTCTACATTAAGGACAAAATGAGTCCCTCTGTATCCTCCATAGCACCTGGAACTGTGAAAAAATATACTAAATGCTCAAAAATAAAGTGAATTATATTTGATACATGCAAATTGAATGCACAAGAACATGCATCTTTAAAATGTAAATGAAATGTTTAGATAAAAGGGGTCTAGGCTTATGGGCACACTTCAGTTAGTCCCTTGTAATTGGTCACTAGATGCTTAATGACTTGGTCTTTTTCTTGCCCTCTTCAAAGCGTGCAGTTTGCTGTAAAGCGCGTTATAATTCTCAGAAACACTGGCCTCCCAACAAGCTGGCTGTTTGAACAGTCTGAGGGCTGAGTGAGGTTGCTGCAGCAAAAAGTGGATTACAGGACGGTCCAGCCTTGCTGCCGCAGATGGAAGACCAGTAGTCTCCCACGAAGCACCCGGGAGAGATGGAGCCGCCAAGGTCTTTGTGAAGGTTCATCCGGCCACTGCGGAGACCCGTGGGCTGCTCAGGGTGAGTGCCCCAAGCTAGGTCGCCCGTCTGGAGGCCGCAGGAGCGCTCAGCCGGATGAGTCCGGCTTCCCACCGCAGCATCCACCCCACCGCACTGGCCTGGGTGCGGGCCCCGCAGCGCTTCTCGGGCCACCTCGGCGGGCGGGCGCTGACCTTGCCCCGGGCAGCGCTGGCGCAGTCCCCAGCCGCAGTGCCCGGAGCCGGCGCGGGCGCCCCCTGCTCCCGGCCCGCCCGCGCTCCCGTCCCCACCGCGCCCCAGACGAGCGCCGAGGGCCGCACCCGAGGCTCGGGAGGGAGGGCGGGGCGGCGCGCGCCCAGCGGCCGGCCCTGGGCGCCTGGCGCGGGCGCACGCGCGGCACTCGCGCGCGGCGGGTGGGCGTGCTCAGGGCGCGCGCGCCGCCGCCTCAGCCTGCCGCGCCGCCCGCGCCGCCCGCTCCCTCCCGGCGCTCGGCCCAGCACGTCGGCTCTGGAGCGGCCGTGGGCTGCGCGGGCCCGCGGGGTAGAGTCCGCCGGCCTCGGACCCGCGTCCGGCACGCGGACGGTCCCGGTAAGCGGGGACGGGGGCGGTGGGACCGGCCATCACCCTGAGGGGCGGGTCTGCGGTCCCAGACGGTCCCCCAGGACGGAGATGCTTGTGTGGGAACCACCCCCAGGGAGCCCCGTGCAAGTGGATGCACCCGAGAGACCGCAGCCCGCACCCCTTAGACAGCCTGCGGGGCAGCATGACGGGAGACGCCCAGGGCACCCTGCACTTTCTGCCATGCAGAGCCCCAGTGTGGAGGGCACCCGCCCCAGGCCCCCAGGGAGGCCTTCCTTGTCACTAGACCGAGCACCACTGTGGTCTGTGTATTGGGCTCCGTGGAAGACCATCTGGTAACCTCGGGAACCTTCCGGGGAGTGATGGTGGACCCTCCCCCCACCCCCCCACCAGAGGACCTCAGCTGGTGCCCTAGAGCTGTCCAGAAGGAACTTCTGGCTAGAGAAATGGGATCCATTTGTGTCTTAGGACTTTGGCTCCAATGACTTTGGCGTTGACCTCCTGTGGGACTCAGAGTGCCCTCACCAGTCCCCCCACCATGCTGGGAAGGAGAGGAGACTCTGGGGCTGTGGCCTTTGTTCATTCCTATCCCTACCCTAACCCCATTGGAATTTTTCTTTTGACTTCAAGCTGGACTTTAGAGGAGACAGAAACTGCTTCTTAAGAGCGCAGGGCCCAGGGTATCCCCTGGAGGACCAGTGAGACTTCTGAATCAAAGATAGAGCTGAGCCCTTGGGCTTGACCATACAGGAACAGATCTTGGAAGGAAAATCCTCTGGAGGAGGAATAAAGGAAAATAAAAAGGATTTTTTTTTTTTAGCACCAGTGTGCCAGGCACTGTGCTAAATAGATATGTTTAAACATCTTATGTAATCCTTTCAAAACTTCATAAAAATTCCCATTTAAACATTAGATACTTGCAACTCAAGCTTAACACTTTGCCCAAGATCACAAACATTCAAATGATGAAATCTGATCTTCAAATTTTACTCAGAAAAAATGTACCAAGGAGAGGCAGAAGAGTGGATGTTTGTTAAGTTGTGTTGGAGGGCCAAGCCTGGGGCTTTCTAGTAGTATATGCTTAGTAAATATGATGCTCAGACAAATGGATGAGGGCAGTTTAACCGGTTGTGAGACGACACCAACAGCTAACCACTTGAAGCCCAGATTTCAGTGTGTGCTTCCTTCATTGGCAGCCCTACTGCATGATGTTTGGAGGTGGCTCAAGACTAACTGGGCCTAGGTGAGTACTCTGGTATGGTCTGACAGGATTTGCTTGGAGGATCTAGAGAGAGCAGTCTCCAGAGGCCACTTTCTCTGCTGCAGAACCCTTGGGGGTGAAGGAGAAACGCTATCACTTCGAAGAGCACCCTTGTGGTCTTCTTTGTACACAAGTAGACACTGATCCATAAATACCACTTAGGACACTTTCCCCAACAGTTCCTCTGTATGAGAGAAGGGTAAGAGGGGGAAAGGTGAGAGCCAAAAAAGGCTGAACCTGGGTCCGAGGCCTCTTTTTTCACCCTGCAACATCTCCATTCCAGCCAAATCTAAGGTTACTTTAAGCTCAAAGATCGATCCTAGTTTCTTATGGAAAAAAAAAAAATCCCGTCTATAACTCCAGCTTCTGTCGGCTCCCACAGACACCTGCACTCACACACACAGACATATACACATAATTAAAAAGAAAAACAAATCTTAAAAGATTTAAAGTGGAGTGGGAAGAGGAGCAAGCAGTGGAATTTACCAGAGAACCATTTTAGAGGTTTCGTGTTCATCTTCCTTCCTCTACACAGCCCATCCTATAGCTATCATCCTCCTTTAATAAAACTTGCTTCCTAGAGCTGGACCCCAACAAGAAATACCTGAATTAGAGCTAAGATCCATTGTAGTTGGGGCTTGCTTTTGTTTTTCTTTAACACTGCATGTACTTCAGAGACTTGAACAGGGGAATTGCTGCAAGGGGACTGTCTCAGAGAACCAAAACCAACCGGCCAAACAGACAGGAAAACACTGGTTTGCACCGGCTGTGCCGTCCTATGCCTGTTGTCCTAGTACTTGGGAGGTGAAAGCAGGAAGAGTGTGGCCAGTCTGGGCTACACAGCAAGTCCTAGGCCCTGTCTCAGAAAGAAAAATGCTTCTTTGAGAGACGAAGCTAGTGAGGAAACAGAATTGCCTAATTTACCAGGGTTTTTTGGGGTGCATGTGTGTGTGTGTGTGTGTGTGAGAGAGAGAGAGAGAGCTTGTTTTCCTTAAGTAGATGGTTACTTTAAAAGGCTAGTAGTCATGGTACCTCATGCACAGCTCAACAAGTACATTTTAATAGAGTTTCATTGTGGTTAATACCATCCCATTATAAAATTGGTTATAGGGGCTGGAGAGATGGCTCAGCAGTTAAGAGCACCGAATGCTCTTGCAGAGAACCTTGCAGAGAACCAGGTTCGATTCCCAGCACCCGAATGGCAGCTGCAGCTAAGAACTGCCTTTAAACTGGGCGTGGTGGCCCGCCTTTAATCCCAGCACTCAGGAGGCAGAGGCAGGCGGATCTCTGTGAGTTCAAGGCCAACCTGGTCTACAGAGTGAGCTCCAGGCCAGCTGAAGCTATAGGGAGACCCTGCCTCAAAAATAAAATAAAATTTGTTATAATACCCTTTCAGTGCAAACTCCTCTCATCAGCTCAACAGAACAAAATAAGCAGAAGAAACATTGTTTTTAAAGAGAACCAGGACCAAGTCTGCAAATATGGTGGATCTTTGCTCTAATTCTGATTAATCCTTGCTTGAGGTTTTTGTTTTTTTATTTAATTTTTTCAAGACAGGGTCCCCCTATACCCCAGCTGTCCTGGAACTCACTATGTAGACCAGGCTGGCCTTGGAGATCCTCCTCCCTCTGCCTCCAGAGTGCTGGGATTAAAGGTATGTGACACCACGCCCAGCTTATTTGAGGTTTTTTTATTCCTGAATTTATCTTTCCATCCAGGACTCTTCATATCACATCCTCTGGTAACCTTGGGGGGAAAAAAATCACTCCACTGATCCAAGTGCTCCCCAAATCTTGGATGTTGGGTATTATCTCCTGATAACCACTAGGTAACGGTTAAAATATAAAACTCCTGAGGCTGGAGAGATGGCCTAGCGGCAGTTAAGAGCACCGACTGCTCTTGCAGAGGACCGGGGTTCGATCCCCAGCACCCACATGGCGGCTGAGAACCATCTGAAACTCCAATTCCAGGAGAACTCCAGTTCCAGGGGAATCCGACACCCTCTTCTGACCCCCGTGGCATTGCACGACACGGGTGCACAAACCTGCATGCAGACAGTACATTCATACACATACAGAAATAAATAAAATTAAAAAAATAAATAAAAATAAATAAAACTCCTAAGAATAGTACCTTCCTTTGCAGTGAAAGCATGCGTTAATGATAACCAATAACAGAGCTTGGGAGTACTGACCTTCTCTTCTGTCTCTCTGTAACTCAGAATGGCCTGCAGCTTTCCTTCAACTGATATTTTAAAGTGCAGAATAAGATTTCTTGAAAAACTTTTCCAATTTTATGTTTCAGTTCTCAGAATATATGGGAAATACCTATAAATCTGGACAATGGACCTTTCTGATACAATGATATAGAGCAAAGACTAATAATTAAAATTTGAAAATAAAAAAAAAGTAGCTAACGCCCCTGTAAACACAACCTGAATCAGAATGTGTGTGATGTGTGTTCCCAGGTGGACTTAATCTAAAAAAAAAAAAAAAAAAA
>VZQC01002447.1:1605405-1627875 GCA_009823505.1 Rhizomys pruinosus | reverse complement strand
TTTTTTAATTTAGGAAAACACAATTTAAACAGTATGGGTATAAACTTTCCAAATGTATGTGTGTGAGATACAGATCTACGGCTATGGATGGAGATGAGTGGTAGAGTGCTTGCCTAGCATGTGTGAAGTTCTGGATTTGAACCGCATTGCTGTGGCAGTGTTGCTGATTATAAATATACTTTTCTTTTTTATTTTAGTCCATCATACCTTTTGCAGTTGAACATGGGGCATATTGAAGTGCTTTTGCAAAGGTAAGATCACTTAGAGGATATCTCAGGACTAAATAGATTAAAATAGTTCTTATTGGGCTACAGATACAACTCAGTTGGTAGAGTGCTCAGCCAAGCATGCACAAACTGAGCACAAAGTTCCATCCCCTGCACTGCATAAAGTTGGGGTGATGACCAATGCCTGTAACCCCAGCACTCTGGAGGTAGATGGGGGAGAATCATGAGCTCAAGGTTATCCTTCTCTATGTAGCAAGTTAAAATTAAAGACCAGCTGTGTGCCACATGGGACCTTTTCTCAAAAACATTTTTTTTTTTTTTTTGGTCTTTTCGAGACAGGGTCTCCCTGTAGCCCCAGCTGTCTTGGAACTCACTCTGTAGACCAGGCTGGCCTTGAACTCACAAAGATCCGCCTGCCTCTGCCTCCCAAGTGCTAGGATTAAAGGCGTGTGCCACCACGCCAGGCTTAAACAAATATTTTAAGCATACTACATCAAACCAGCTTTTTGGGTTGATGCTAATTCATATGTGAAGGCAGATTCCAGTGCCTATTTCTAGCCAGCACCCAGGCTGGCTCTGTATTTCTTAAGTCATGAAGGAGTCCCCATATAGCTCCCTGCTTGGCATGTGTTTTTACCTCTTCCTGGAATGCTTTTTTTTTTTTTTCTTATCCACTGGGTTAACTCCCACTCATATTCAAAATTTAGCTCAAGCAACACCTTTTTTTTTTTTTCAGTCCTACACGTATGCCCCCTACACATGCCCGTACTCATTGCATTCTCGTGGCTGCGGTTCCATTTTCATCCCACCAACAGTTATTAGCACCTAATTTGTGCCTAACACATAGTAGGCTGCTCTCACAAAATGTTTGTAGAATCAGTAAGCAATCAAATGGTAATAAGTACGCTATAACTCCATAGATGGAGCTGAATCTCTGCTGTGGGGCCTAGGGCATCCAACAGGGACTGTCTCTCCTTGCTGCAAAGCTCTGGTTGCTGAGCACAGTCACACCAGCCAGTCACCGACAGCGTGATGCTCCTTAACTGTTGCTCTGCTTCTGTGGGAAGTCAGCACTGTAGCTTTTAATGAAGACTCAGCCTCGTCCCCCAGAGGCTAAAGATCATGCCACAATTTTGTTCTCATGTATATTAGAGCTTTGTGAGCTTTCAGTAAATATTAAACAGCAGCAGAATGTCCCTTGTGCCTCGTAGTCTTGAGATGAGGCCAGGAAGACAGTTATATTCAATCTTTTAGCCTGTAGGCTTCTTAGAAACTCTGAACAAATCTCTCTGTGGTTTGGGTGACTCTGTCTTCCTAGATAAGCAGAAGTGAATGGAAGGAGATCTAGATCTAGAGCTTCCGGGTCTACAGACACCAGAACAAAACATAGTCTGAGGTTACTGCCAGGCAACAGAATGACTAGTAGAAAGAGACTCCAAGAACACCTTATTGAGGCACTGGATTCCTAAAGCAACAACCAGTCAGTGGAGAACAACTGGACCACCTGGGCATTGGATTTCCTCAAAGATCAGCAGAGGATAAGGAAAGGGGACTCTGGTGAGTCTGCTTAAATTATCCAGGTTAATGCTGATGTGCAAAGTGAGCTCTGGGTCTTTGCTGTAGGTTCTGCAGGTTTGTTTTGTTTCATGGACCCCAGTTCTGTTGGATTTCTACTGCTGCAGCTTTTTGCATTCTGTGTTAAGCATGCAGCTTTCCCTGAGGTTCCTGGGCAGTCCTTCAGATACACGCATCCAGGAGCAAACTGGCCACCTGAAATGTTTCACGTGTGTGCACAGATGCTGCTCCTGAAGAATTTCTCCAGCTCAAACCCTGGACTCGGAGCTGCATTGTCAAGCTTCCTGCTAGTGCCCTCAAGGCACACTACCCTCCTGTGGGACAAAGCCATATAGTCCATACGACACGGAATCAGTGCAGGGAGCTATTTACTGAGTTTGGTAATGTTGATCTCTTATTGTAGTTTATTGTAGCTGTAAGAATGGGCTAAATTCCAAAATTTCTCCCTCATCTACAGAGATATTAGCAGATACTGTCCTGTGTAGCCAAAAAATCACTCACCATGGTCACCATGTGGTACCTCTGCCTGGAGCCCAGCTCACCATTTCAGGCTCCACCCCTGATGAGCTGACTGCAGTTTCCAGACCATAGTTCTAGACACTTGCTCTGATCACTTTTTTTGGCTGATTTGCTTTGTTTGTTTGTTTGTTTTGCTTTGCTTTGCTTTTGTAGTACTGGGAATTAAACCCAGGACCCTGTGCAGTTAGATAAGCGCTTTGCTCACTGTGCCACATTCCAGTCCCCTTTTTCAGTTTATTTTGAGACAGGGTCTTGCTAAGTTGTGTAGGCTAGCCTTGAGCTTACTCCATAGCCCAGGTGGAACTTGAACTTGTAATTCTCCTGCCTCAGCCTCATAAGTAGCTAGGACTAAAGGCCTATGTTGCCGGGCCCAGCCTCTGACCAACTTTGATAAAGATAAAAGGTACTTTTATTTCCCAGTCATCTCTGCAGCGTTCATTCAGCAACGTGGACAGACTCACATTCTGTGAAAGACAGCGGGGGCTGTCCACATTTTCTACCTCTTGTTCTCATTCCTTTTTCAACAAGTTCAACTCATTCAACCCATTCTCACTCTTTCCCCCTCCCAATCTCTCTGTATGTCTGTGTGTCCCCTCTTTCTTTCCATCCCTCCCCCACCCCTCTCTGAGACAGTACCTCACTCTGCAGACCAAGCTGGCCTGGAACTCATAGTGACCCTCCTACCTCTGCCTCTCAGATGCTGGGACAACCTCCTGTGCCAGCCACTACACTGGAATTTCAATCCCCACACCACTCCCTTCTTCCCACTTAAAGGGTTCTTTGCCCTGTTCTGCCGAGGAAGGCCTTCACGACCTCCAGAAATACCTTTTAATTGCTTTTGAGCTTTCAAACAGCTGTCGTTCCTACATCAAGAATCAGATTCAAGTGAGTAAATGTACTTTACATTTAGCATGCTGAGAAGGAAACTCCTGCCCGTTGAGGAGGGTTGTTCCTCAGGCTCTCCACAGCCACCAGTCTGTCACTGCCTGGGAAGAGAGGTTCCCTCGCTGCTTTCCCTCCCCTCGTTGCTTTACCAGCTCCTGCAGTGGAGCAGAACCTCCTCACTCCCACGGCTTTGCCCTGATAAGTAATCCCTTTGCAGTCTAAGCAGGTGCTCTGCAGAGAATGGGTGTGTCTGTCTTTCTGCCTGACAAATACATGTGAACAGCTTTCTTTTGGTAAAATTGTGGCTTTTTGCATTTCTCCCAGTTCCTACAGTCACATAGCTGTACTTGGACTGTTACTTCCCACCCCCTGCTCCTAGCCCCGAGTTTTTTTTTTTTCCCCCCCAAGACATTCCTATATACCACGATAGTCAAGTTATTTTTGAGACAGCATCTCTTTATCCCTTATGTTGGGGAGGCAGAAAAATCCCACTTCCAGCCACCTGCCAAAGAAGTAGTCATTAAGAATAATTTGTGGGATCTTTGCAACTTAATTTCCTTTTTATGTCCTCTTCTTCCTAGGACTTTTTCCAGCCCAGGAGAGGCCAGGATCCTCTCACCAGGCATTGTTTTTACCCATCACTAATCAGTACCACTTGTTTCTAGAAATTAGAGCTGATTGTGTTAATTTCTCAAACGCCACAGGTGCACTTCTTGGCTGTTTCAGCTCACTTGCTTTTAATCAAGGTGTCTTTCTAGACAGATTCAGTCTTCTTCATTAAGCATTAAGAGGTTTAGCCTTATTCTTAAGGCTTAATTTTGCTGTGTTCGCAGAGTTTATGGTTAAATCAAAGCCATGTTATTTCAAAATGATGAGAAAAAGCAACAACAACAACAAAAATGGCTGAAGGACTTGTTTGGATTTTCATGGTTTCCTTTTAATGGTTCTACTCTACATTTTCTGCCCTTAGAGGCATAACATGGTCTAGAAATTTAAACCATCTCAAGCAAAAGGAATAGCTGTGTTCAAAGAACCTGTGGTGAGGAATAAAATGTTACTTGTTTTTTTATATTTGATTGTTTTGCTGGTGAATGTCAGCTTCAGTCTTCATGAAAGTTCCCCTAAGGGGACTGGAGAGATGGCTCATCAGTTAAGAGCATCAGCTGCTCTTGCAGAGGACCTGGGTTCAGTTACCAGCACCCACAAGGAGGTTAACAACCCATCAGAAACTCTAGTCCCAGGAGATGCAATGCCCTCTCCTGGCATCTGTGGGCACTGCATACATGTAATACACTTGCATACATGCAGGCAAAACATTCATACACATAAAATAAAAATAAATAAATAAAAATTTTAAGCTGGGTGTAGTGACACATGCATTTAATCCCAGCACTTGGGACACAGTTCTGTGAGTTCAAGGCCAGCCTGGTCTAGGTAGCTAGTTCCAGGCCAGCTGGGGCTACAGGGAGATTAGGTCTCAAAAAAGACAAAAAAAAGGGGGGGGGGGATTGTATGTTCCCCTAAGGATGAATTCCCCAAACTACTGCAATGACATCCTTGATTTCTGAGCTAGCTTAATAGTGATTCTTAATATCCTTACAGAAAATAAATGGTCTCCTAACAGTAGCAGGAGTTGAGGCAGAACTAGAGTGTTGAGAGATACCTGGGATTCATTTGCTGATACACTGTTACTGATTGGCTCACTTAGAGAATACTCCTCACTGGCTGAACTTTATGTAAAAGCCCAAAAGAACTGAATACACACTATTGCTTTTCTCCTAGTGAATCATTCTTGGCAAAGTGAAATTTGTATGTTTGTTCCAGATCTCCACATGTATTTCTGAACTTTGCTTTCAGTCCATGCCTTCTTTCTAATAAACATGAAAATCTCATAACTGTTCCCTAAAACTTCTGATAGGACCGCCTAAGAAGAGGCTCCTCCCACTTATTTGGAGACCTAGTGCATTCTATATGCCCCCCCCCCCCCAGAAACAGGGCTCTTGGGCCGGGCGTGGTGGCGCACGCATTTAATCCTAGCACTTGGGAGGCAGAGGCAGGCGGATCTTTGTGAGTTCAAGGCCAGCCTGGTCTACAGAGTGAGTTCCAGGACAGCTGGGGCTACAGGGAGACCCTGTCTCAAAAAGACCAAAAACAAAAAAAAGAAACAGGGCTCTCCTGTTACATTGTCTGTGTTACATTGTGTTACATTGACCCCCCAAAAAAGGTGCTGGCTTTTACTACTTGTTTTGTAAATATGAACATCTATTATAATGAGTATGCAGTTCCAACCCACTCCCATCACTCCTGAGTTTGTGACATATAACCCCCCACTGCGCCTTCTGCCTGCCCCCAGAATCTAGCTAATTTGCCATTTGGGAATTATTGCTTTATGTTTGGAAAAATGAAATCAGTTTCCTTATTTTTTTATACATTATGTTATTCAGTAGCTTCCTGCTGAAATTGTTTCTGCCCTCTTCTCAGTGTTTTTTTTTATTTTATTTTATTTATTTCTGTATGTGGTATGAATGTACTGTCTGCATGCAAGTCTGCGCACCCGTGTCGTGCAATGCCACGGAGGTCAGAAGAGGATGTCAGATTCCCCTGGAACTGGAGTTCTCCTGGAATTGGAGTTTCAGATGGTTCTCAGCTGCCATATGGGTGCTGGGGATCTAACCCGGGTCCTCTGCAAGAGCGGTCGGCGCTCCCAACCGCTAGGCCAAATACCTCAGTAAATACCACAGTTCAAAATGGACCAGTCTGTTGTACAGTAAGTTTTGCCACCCTCTGTTTCTTCCTCTCTTCCTTCATTCCTTTCTTCCTCCTCTATTCCCTCAATTTCATCCCACCTTCTTTCCCTTTTTAAAATACAAATTTAGGGCTGGAGAGATGTCTCAGTGGTTAAGAGCGTGGACTGCTCTTGCAGAGGACCCGGGTTCGATTCCCAGCACCCACATGGCAGCTAAGAACCATTTTAGGCCAGGTGTGGTGATGCACACCTTTAATCCCAGAACTCAGGAGGCAGAGGCAGGTGGATCTCTGTGAGTTCAAGGCCAGCCTGATCTACATAGCAAGCTCCAGGCCAGCTGTGACTAAAGAGAGACCATATCTCAAAAAATACCAAAAAAAAAAAAAAATACAGAAAAATACAAATCAAAGCTTCAGAGATTCATCTCATGTCACCCCGGTTAGAATGGCTGTTATCATGAAAACAACAGTGCTGCAGCGCTATGGGGTGGGATCTCTGCTCTGTGACTGCTAGGCCAAGTCACTATGGAAATAAGTATGGAGATTCCCACCCCCACCCAAAAAAACTAAAAGTAAGACTTTAGTCTTCCCATACTGTCCTATCCCTGTTGCCATAAACTATACTATTAGAAGGAGAGCAGAAAGCAACTTTTTTTTAAAGATTTGATTTTTATGTATATCTGTGCGTCTCTCGGTGTGTGTGTGCCTTTGAGTACAGGTGTCTGCAGGTGCCAGAGGCCGTCAGATGCTGTGGAGCTGGAGGTACAGGTGGTTGTGACCTACCAGTGTCAGTGCTGGGAACCAAACTCAGGTCCTCTGCAAGAGTGGTATATGCTCTTAACAGCCATCTTTCCAGCCCCAATATTTTTATTTATTTTATTTTTTATTTTTTGGTCTTTTTTTTTTGAGGCAGGGTCTCCCTGTAACTCTGGCTGTCCTAGAACTCACTCTGTTGACCAGGCTGGCCTTGAACTCACAGAGAGTTCTGCCTGCCTCTGCCTTCCAAGTGCTAGGATTAAAGGCGTGTGCCACCATGCCCGACCCAATATTTATTTTTAATTGAAGAAAGGATTTTTTTTTTAATTTTATTTATTTCTGTATGTGTATGATTCTGTCTGCATGCAAGTTTGTGCACCCGTGTCATGCAATGCCGCGGAAGTCAGAAGAGGGTGTCGGATTCCCCTGGAACTGGAGTTCTCCTGGAATTGGAGTTTCAGATGGTTCTCAGCCGCCATGTGGGTACTGGGGATCGAACCCGGGTCCTCTGTAAGAGCGGTCGGTGCTCTTAACCACTAGGCCATCTCTCCAGTCCTGAAGAAAGGATTTTTAATAACAGTTTTTTTCATTGTTCATTGGGGCACAATTTCCTATATCGTTCCAACAAACCTTTGCCACCGCCCTGTAAGACAGTTACCAATTCAAAGTAAATGGTTTTTAGTTGGGTTTTTTTGTTTGTTTTTGAGACAGGGTTTCTTTGAAGCTCCCGTTGGCCTAGAATTCCCTGTGTAGACCACCGGCCTTGATCTCACAGAACTGCCCGTCTCTGCCTCTGTTGGGATTAAAAGCATGTGTCACCATGCCTGGCATGTTTTTGAGTTTTATACAGCACATCACTTTTTAAATATTTTATTCTTTGAGTATTTTACTTCAATTTTATAAACAGATTTCTTTCTGAGTTTATAAATTCAAGACTATGGGTTTCCTTGGTAACAATAAATGGCAGGGTAAAATCTTGCACAGCCGTGGTGTATACAAGCTATATTTCTGGGAAGGAATTATGGCTGATTAGATGTGGTACATAGTAAGGCTTTGTTTAAAACAGCATGATGCTTGACAATTAATTGAAAAGGTTTGGTTTGGGTTTGTGTATGTGTGTCCAAGTACAGGTGTATGTGCATGTTTGTGTGTATGTGAGCATATGTGCGCATGTGTGTAGAGGCCAAAGGTCAACTTTGAGTATCATCCTCAGGCCCCATCCACCTTGGTTTTTGAGACAGAATCTCTCACTAAGACTTGCGGCCTGTACATTAGGCTAGCCTCACCAACCAGCAAGCTCTGGAGACCAGCCTTTCTCTGGTTCCCCCAGGCTGGGATTATGTGCAGCCATCACACCTAACATTTTATGTGGCCACTAGGGATCAAACTCAGATCCTCATGCTTAGCAAGCATTTTACTAACTCATCTATCTCCCCAGCCCTTGGTTTTGGTTTTCTGAGACAAGATCTCACTCTGTAGCTCAGGATGGCCTTGAACTCACAGCAGTCATCTTTCCTCAGTCCTTTCAGTATTAGAATTACAGGCAGGGGCCACCACGCCTGGGTTTGAAAATATTCATTAAGCATCTGTTCTGTTCTAGATACCTTGCTAGGCTGGAGGTAAGTACTGTGCCAGGTAAAACAGAGGAAGCTGACATTGATCAGATGATCGTCCTGTTAAATATGTGATGAGGAAATAAGTGCTGTACAGGAGAAGATTGTGGTCTTGCCAGCGCTTCCGCTGCGCTGCAGTCAGCAGTGCTTCCCCAGAACAAAGATGCCTGACAATCCAGAAAGACAAGTGGACACCAGCTAGGGCAGGAATGCTCAACGGTCCCCAAAACAGATAAAGACTAGAGTAGGGCCGGGCGTGCTGGTGCACGCCTTTAATCCCAAGCAATCAGGGGGCAGAGGCAGGCGATGTCTGTGAGTTCAAGGCCAGCCTCAGCTACAGAGTGAGTTCCAGGACAGCTGGGGCTACAGGGAGACCCTGTCTCAAAAAGACCAAAACCAAATAAAAATAAAAGACTAGGGCTAACAGGTTGGAGCACAGACACAAGAAGGGAGGCAGAAAGCACAGTGCCCCATAAACCAGGTAAAAGGACAGATTGGGGGAAAAAATGTATATTGATGTGAATGTACCTGACTCTCCCGGGGATACCCTTAATCCACCATGCACAGAAGCTCATTATTCCTCTTATTTCCCAATCTAGCACTACCATTCTTTTAGTCAGTTTAAAACTGTCCTCTGTCTCTTTATTCTTCATCCAGTTAGTTATCCTTTTACTCCTAAAGTTCTCTAATTCTGCTTACATGATGAGATTTTATATATATATATATGTATATATATATATATATATAGAGAGAGAGAGAGAGAGAGAGACAGACAGACAGAGACAGAGAGAGACAGAGAGAGAGAATTACATAGTCCACACAAAAAGTCCCAGGTCTAGTTCCCCAGTCTCTTTAGCCAAGAAGTGATTCTTTTTTCTTTTTTTTAATTTTTTTTAAGTGTATGAATGCACTGTCTGCCTGTAGGTTGGTGCACCCATGTTGTGTAGTGCCTCGGAGGTCAGAAGAAGGCATCGGATTCCCCTGGAACTGGAGTTAAAGATGGTTGTTAGCCGCCATGTGGGTGCTGGGAATCAAACCTGGGTCCTCTGCAAGAGCAGTTGGCGCTCTTAACCACTGAGCCATCTCTCCAGCCCTAGAGTGGCCTTTTAACAGCTACCTCTTCTCTTTTTCCACTGTCACCCTTCCTTTCCCCCCAAAAAACTGAAGATAGCCCCACCCATCCCTGTCACCTGTAGTGTAGTCTCACGCTTTTAAAAAAAAATAGCCTTTGGGGCTACGGAGAGACCCTGTCTCGAAAAGACAAAAAGACAAAAAACAAACAAAAAGCAGGGCTTGGTGGTGCACGCCTTTAATCCTAGCACTTGGGAGGCAGAGGCAGGCGGATCTTTGTGAGTTCAAGGCCAGCCTGGTCTACACAGTGAGTTCCAAGACAGCTGGGGCTATGGAGAGACCCTGTCTCGAAAAGACCAAAAAACAAACAAACAAAAAAATAGCCTTATTGCTATATAATTTCCCATAAAATTTACTCATTTAAAGTGTAGAACTTAATTATTTTTAGCATATTCACATCTCTGCAACCTCACCCTCACGCTCTGATATTAGAATATCGTGGTTGTCCTCAAAATAAAGCCCAAACCCATTAGCAATTGCATCCTTCCACAACCTCTGCTCTGACTTAGGGAAGCAGTAATCTATTTTATTTCCCTAGACTTACTGGACAGTTCATATCAATGGAGTCATAGAACTTGTACTCATAAATGACTTTCCTTTCAAAGATCATCCCTGTCTAATGTACGTCAGCACTTAGTTTTTTGGAAGAAGAGCATCCCATTGTGGATAACGGCATTCGTTTATCCAGCCTCACTCTGCTGTGAGTACTTCCAGTTTTGCTTTGACTTCTTTGAATTATGATATTAAAAAAGCTTGGGTGGTGAGGTTGCTTCTGTTTCTTACAATGAGTAGTTGGTGCCTTGAACATACTATTCAATAAGCCTTGATTAGAGTATGTTGAAGGTGAGGTTAAAATGGACTGTGCTCTGCTTAGAACAAGCATTCTTCAGCTAACTTCCTGTATAGCTCCTCAGACTAGGAAGTAGACCAGCAAAAGTGCCATGTCATGGCCTCACTTTCCAATGCTTGTATCGCAGTCCTGCAGAGGACAGAGTTAATAACCGTTTTTAAAACCTGTGACTGGGGGCTGGAGAGATGGCTCAGTGGTTAAGAGCGCTGACTGCTCTTGCAGAGGACCCAGGTTCGATTCCCAGCATGGTGGCTAAGAACCGTCTTTAACTCCAGTTCCAGGGGAATTCGACACCCTCTCCTGACCTCCACAGCATTGCACAACACGGGTGCACCAACCTACATGCAGACAGTACACTCATACACATCAAAAATAATAATAATAATAATAATAATAATAATAATAAAAACTGCGACTGGTTAGGGTCCTTCTTGAACAGGGTAAAAAATCAAAGATGAAAATGAGATAGTGGTATTAAATCTTAGAAGAATGAAAGGTACCTAGAGCTTGGCTAGGTCAGTGGTCTCTGACCTTGTGGCAGTTTCCTGACTGCCCAGTTCAGGAGTCTTCTGAAACTAGATGTTCATGGGGCTGGAGAGGAAGCTCAGCAGTTAAGAGCACCGGATGCTCTTATAGGGGACCCAGGTTTGATTCCCAGCACTCACGTGCCTAGCAACCATCCGTAACTCCAGTTCCAGGGGATCCAACACCCTCTTCGGACCTCTGCAGGCATTGCACAACGCAGGTGCACTTACATACATGCAGGCAATATACATACACATAAAACAAAACTAATAACATTTTTTTAAGTAAAAATAGTCATGCATGGTGGTGCATGCCTGTAATCCTATCAGGAGGCAGAGGCAGGCAGATCTCTGTGAGTTCAAGGTCAGCCTGGTCTACAGAGCGAGTTCCAGGCCAGCTGGGACTAAAGGGAGACCCTGCCTCAAGAATACCAAAAAAAAAATTATATTGATCAGACCTTCAACAGAATAATAGAAGAAAATTTCCCCAAACTGGAAAAGACAAGCCAATAAAAATACAAGAAGCACATAGAATACCAAATAGACAAGACCAGAAAAGGAATTCCCCACACCATATCATAGTAAAATGCTAGAACCTCAAAAGAAAGGCAAAATACTGACAGCCACAGGAGAAAAAGAAGTTACATATAAGGGAAAACACATCAGGATGACAGCTGGCTTCTCAGTGCAAACTATGAAAGCCAGAAGAACATGGAGTAAAGTATTCCCAGTGCTAAATGACTTTAGAAGCTAACCCAGATTACTATACTCAGCAAAAATGTCAATTATAGTTGAAGGATAAAGAAAAATATTTCATGACATAAACAAAATGAAGGAATACATGTCAAAACCCCCCAACACTTCAGAAAATACTTGAAGCAATTCAAACAGAGGACAGGAGCAACTCTCCCCAAGCAAATAGAGAGAGAAAATAGAAAAAAAAAACATAACAGTGTAAATAAAAACCTAGACCAAGAATGCAAACAAAAAATGAAGTGAAAGAAACAACACACATCTCTCAATAATAACCTTAAATATTAATGGTCTAAACTCCCCAATCTAAAGACATAGACTAGCAGAANTTTTTTTTTGTGTGTGTGTGCGTAGGTGTGTTTGCTGGGATCAAACTCTGAGCATTGTATAGGCTATACAAGCTTTCTACTCTTGAGGTGCATTTCCACCCCAAGTTCATTTTCTTAAGTTATTCTCACGACAGACCTGTGAAGTGGGCTGAACACATAGCCCTCATTAGCCCTCATTCTGTAGATGGAAAAACCAAAGTCACATGGCCGGTCAGAAGCAGAGCACCAATTACCTAACTGAATGGCAAACCGAACAACATCAATGTGATCTGAAAACAACTGTGCTCTTATATTGTGAATCCCTAAAAATATAATAAATAAATTAAAAAGAAGCAGAACCAAGGTCTTCTGACATCTTAGCATGAGTTCACTCCCTTGTGCCTTGCCAGGAAGAGGGGTCACTGTTTAATAATACCTGACTCTTCCATGAATGGTTGAAACTGATTTTGTCCACAGAGCCATGGGGGTTTTGATGTCCAAGCGGCAGACAGTAGAGCAGGTCCAGAAGGTGAGTCTAGCTGTGTCAGCTTTCAAAGATGGCCTTCGGGACAGACCTTCAATCAGACGTATGGGTGAAATACCAGGATCCCGCCGTGGCACCGTGGAAGGCTCTGTGCAGGAAGTGCAGGAAGAAAAAGAAGTGGAGACCAAGGCCCCAGTGGTTCAGGAAGAGAGCAGTGTCAACCGTGCAGCCTGGGAGCGGCTCCGGGACGGCCGTGGGGTTGAGCCGGAGGAGTTTGACAGAACCAGTCGGTTTACACCCCCGGCCTTCATCCGCCCCACCCGGAAGCTGGACGATGACAAACCTCCAGATATCTGCTTGGATCCCCGAGAAGCTGTGAGTGTTTCACTAAGGCAGGATCCTCCTGTCTTCGCCTTCTAAGGAGCAAGGAGCAGGGCAGGGAAACCTAGGTATGGCTGAGTGAGACACCGAACCAGGAAGGTGGAGTGGAGTCCAGGAGAGTCCTTTTCCCACAGGAGAACTCGAGATGGTCTCAGTGGTCCCGTGCTGGCCTAGCATGCTCAAGGCCCTGTGTTCTATCCCCAGCACCACAAAGGGAAAAACACTCCACAAGAATAAAAACATTAGTTACATCTTGAATTAGTCACAGTGAAAGAGTTGGACTACTGGGTGTTAAGGAATGACAGCATGTGAGGTCCTATGCCAGTCTTGTCACTGCATTCTCAGTCACAAACAGGAGTAACCCCTATAGGGGGCATTTGGAAAATTAAGAAAGAGGAGTTGGCCAAAGTCACAATGGCTGGGGTTTCTACTGGTGCCAAGGAAACTAGCTATGTTAAATGTCATAGCAGATTATTCTCTGTAAAAATGCCAGTAGTATACCTGCTTAGAAACAGTCACAAAGACCTGAGCAACTAGAAGAGTTCCCCGGTTCTCATATACCAGGAAGAAAGCTCTAGTACCTTGACAGTAGCTTCAGAGAGACCCAGGCCCATGTAGCAGCCATAGGATCTTGATATCTGCATTTTCAAATCCCTGTTCACTCCTACCAGATTGTCAGCGATGAGATGTGTGACATCTGTGAAGTCTGGACAGCTGAGAGCCTCTTCCCATGCAGAATCTGCACTAGGGTTTTCCACGATGGTTGCCTGCGCCGTATGGGCTACCTCCAAGGAGATAGCGCAGTGGAGGTGACCGAGATGGCCCGTACAGAAACAGGCTGGAGCTGCCACTACTGTGTGAGTCTGGACTGCAGGGCAGTGGGATCCTGCACAGCAGAAAACTTGGCACTTTTCCCAGAGGCCTAGTCTTAAGAACACTTGTTTCTAAACAGTAATATAAAGGGTTTTCTACTAATATGCACAAGGGTTCTAGAACTAGAAAATTCATTGATGTGGGGTATATTATATAGGCATAATATATTATATGCCTAACAAAATATGACAGGAGTACACAGACCCAGTGTAACAACCTGAGTGTCTCCAGACATTGCCAAGTATGTCCTGGAAAGAGCCAAACCATCCCCAGCTGAGAACCACAGATGTAGGGATGGTCTGAATACAGTGAGGCCTAACATCAGATGTAGTTCTGCTTAGAGCATGCTTTCTCTAAAACTCAGGCTGGCATTCATCATACTCCTCTGAAAACATAACCTGAGATCTTGAACAGCTTGCTTCCCGTAGAGACAGAGCCTAGCACAGGAAAACTCCTTGGTCCTGTGATCCTCATTTGACCTACTGCCTATTAGAAGCTTTTGCTCTTCATCCCTGAAGTGATCATGATGTGAATTAAGTAGGAATACTATTGATTCAGAACTTCGCAGACTATATATAAATGCCTTCCAACTTTTAATGGAATAAATGCTTTCCAACTTTTAATGGAGAGATCTAAGGTTTCCATTGAAATCAGCTTCATAGCCACTCATCACCATACGCGAATAGAATTCAGGCCTTCTTGCTATGTTGGCCTTCATCGATGTCATCATTATAATCTGATTTTGGTGTAAGGAGTGTCTGCTGGTTGTCTGGATGAAAGCAGACACATGCTACTTTCTAATTCTCTTTGTCTATGGCTAACCCATAAAATAAAGTATGGAAGAGTTATTTCCAGTTACTAAGATAACCTCCCAAGAGTACACCATGGCAGTCTCTGTTTCACAGTCTTCTCGAGTCCTCTCTCCTGTCTTCCCTCTAACTTCCCTCCCTCCTCTTTCCCTCTTCCCCGCCCCTCTTACATATACACGGCAAACTATCTCCAGCACAGCAGCCTTTTCGGTCACTGCGACTCTGTTTGCCAGCAGTGTGCACATGACATGGGACCGTGTTGCAGGCATGTCTTTTCCATCTCTTAGGAATGCTGCCCTCCCAGCTTTTATGGTCTTATGGTTACCACCACCTTCTACCAGCCTTTTTATAGAGACTTCCAAGTCCATGCCCTTCAGTTTCTTCCTTTTACAAGTACACCTCTTAGGAGAATTTCATTATCTCCTTCTGATGTCTTAGCCCCTACAGTCATTAACCCCTGCATTCATCATTCTGCTGAACTGACTCTTACTGAGTTCACCTGTGATATCCTAATTCTCAAGACCAATGACGTCTTCTCAAGTATCTTCTTTTTCTTAAATTAAGTGTATTTTGGCCGATATATACAAATATAAAGTTGCACGTACTATAAGGGTTACATGATGACTCATGCATGTATACATTGTTTAAAGCTTAAATCCGATGAACATGTATGTCTGTGTGGTTAAACATGTATAATTTCTTTGTGGTTAATACTTCTGCAGTTCTTTCTTTGAGGCTTTTGAAATGCATGCAACATTACATCTATATTTATCCTACTATAAAATCGTACACTGAAGCATCATGCTCTATGTAACTGCAACTTGGTATTCGTTGATCACTTTCATTTACACATCCCTCTATCCCAGCCTCTGGTTTTTATGATTCTACCCTTAGCTTTTTTTTTTTTTTTTTTTTTTTTTTTTTTGTCTTTTTGAGACAGGGTCTCCCTATGGCCCCAGGGTGGCCTTGAACTCATAGAGATCCGCCTGCTTCTGCCTCCACCTCCCAAGTGCTAGGATTAAAGGTGTGTGCCACCATGCCCGACTTAAAGACAGTTCTTAGCTGCCATGTGGGTGCTAGGAATTGAACCCAGGTCCTTTGCAAGAGTAGTCAGCATTCTTAACAGCTGAGCCATCTCTCCTGCCCCAGCTCTCTTTTTTAATATACTCCATATATATACCAAATTTACAAAGTCTGAAAATAAACTATAAGTTAATTCTAAAACACATTTAGGGATTCACAGAAAGACCCTGTCTTGAAAAAAGATCCAGAAATACTTTCTTTCTTAATTTCTCCTTTGACCTATTAATTATTCAGGAGTGTGTTGTTTAAACTCCATGAGTTCCTATAGTTAGTAGGGCTTCTTCTTGTGTTGATATTAAGCTGTATTGCATGTGGTCTGATAGAATGCATGGAATTATTTCAATTTTTTTGTATTTGTTGAGGTTTGTTGTGTGCCCCCAGTATGTGGTCCATTTTGGAGAAGGTTACATGGAGTGTTTGGGCGGATTATTCAGTAGATGTCTGTTAGGTCCATTTGGTGTATCATACTGTTCAGTTCAGATGTCTGTCTGTTGATTCTTTGTCCAGTTGACTTATCTAATGTAACAAGAGAGTATTGAAGTCCCCTACTACTAGCATGTTGGGTTTAATCTGTGCCTTAAAGTCCTATAGAATTGTGTTTATGAAGTTCTTTGCACCTCTTTGTCTCTTCTGATTAGTTTTAGTTTGACGTCTATTTTGTCAGATATTAGAATAGTAACTCTTCCTTGCTTCTTAGTGCCATTTGCTTGGAATAATTTTTCCACCCTTTCACCTTAAGATAGTGTCTGTCCTTGAAGGTGAGATGGGTTTCTTGTAGACAACAAAAAGATGGATTTTGTTTTGTAATCTGCTCTACTAGGCTATGCTTCTTGATTGGGGAGTTCAGTCCATTGATATTTAAAGTTATTATTGAGAGATGTATATTGCTTCCCTTCATTTTTATTTCTGGTGCATTCTTGCTCTAGGTCTGTATTTCCACAGTTATACCCTCATTTAGTACTTTCTGTTGCTGCTTGGGTATAGTCATTCTTTCCTTCCAATCTTTGTGTTGCTTCAAATATTCTTTTTTTTGGGGGGGGGTTCAAATATTCTCTGAAGGGCTGGCTTTCTGGACATGAATTCTTTCAGCCTATTTATGTCCTGAAAGATTTTCCTTTCTCCTTCAACTATAATTGACATTTTTTCTGGGTAGCATATTCTGGGCTGGTGTCTATAGTCATTTAGAACTGGGAATACTTTGGTCCAAGCTCTTCTTGTTTTCATTGTCTGCACTGAGAAGTCAGCTGTAATTCTGATGGGTTTTCCTTTATATGTGACTTGTTGATTTCTTTTGCAGCTTCAGTATTCTCCTTTTGTTTTGAACATCTAGTGTTTTTGCTATGATATGGTGTAGAGAATTTCTTTTCTGGTCCTGTCTATTTGGTGTTCTCTGTGTCTCTTGTATTTGTATGGGTATGTCTTCCTTAATTTGGGGAAATTTTTTCTACAATTCTATTGAAGATCTGGTCAATGCTATTTTGGGGGGGGTTGTTTGTTTGTTTGTTTGTTTTGTTTTGTTTTTGAGATTGAGTCTCCCTTTAGTCCCAGCTGGCCTGGAGCTTGCTATGTAGACCAGGCTGGCCTTGAATTCACAGAGATCCTCCTGCCTCTGCTCCCAAGTGCTGGGATTAAAGGTGTGCACCACCATGCCCAGCCTGGTCAATACTATTATCCTGATATTCTTCTCCTTCCTTTATACCTATGATCCATAGATATAATCTTTTCTTTTTTCTTTTTTTATAATGCTTTTATTAATGTTTTGTGTATTTCAGACATCATTTCTCAGTTCCGTTTAGATATATTCCCCTTTCCCTTCCCCCCACCCCACCCCAGATCACACACTCTGCCATAACTGTCCTGCTAGATATGATCTTTTAATTAATTAATTAATTAATTATGTGTATGAGTGTACTGTCTGCATGTAGGTTGGTGCACCCGTGTCGTGGATTGCTGCAGAGGTCAGAAGTGGGCATCAGATTCCCCTACAACTGGAGTTAAAGATGGTTCTTAGCCACCATATGGGTGCTGGGAATTGAACCCAGTACTTTGCAAGAGCAGTTAGTACTCTTAACTGCTGAGCCATCTCTCCAGCCCCTAGATATGATCTTTTCTTTTCTTTTTTTTTTTACAAACTGGAGACATCTAAGAAAAGGGAACTTCAGTTGAGGAATTATGTCCATCAGCGTGGCCTGTGGGCACACCTGTCGGGCGTTTCCTGATAGGATCCTTCACGGTATCCCACAATTCCTGACTATCCCGTCCCTGGCTTTTTTTTATTTTATAATCTTTGCTTGAGCGATCCAGTTTTTTATTTTATACTTCATTCATTCTGTTACTGAGGCTATCTCCCATCCTTTCCAGATGGCTTATTGAGTGTTCTCCTTCCTTTTTCATTTCAACCTGAGTTTTCTTCAGTATTTCTATATATTTTGTGAATTCATTGTGAAGTTTATCATTACTTCTTTTAGTTTATCCCTATTGTCTATTAGTGCTTTTATTTGTATGTTCTTTAAATCCCTTCAATTCTTTGATCATGTTTATGATAGTTCTTTTAAGATGTTTGTCCTGGGATACACTAGGGAGTCCTCATTATAGGACAGGAGCTTCTACAGGATTGGTAGTATTTAGCAGTGACTTATTAATTGGGTTTTTCATGTTGTTGTTTTTTTCATTGTGCTCTTGGCACATGGATTTCTTTTGCTGTTTGTGATTCTGGTATAAAACTCAAATCTTTCTTTGCTGAATTGAAGATTGACTTTGCTTATCTTCTTCAGATGCCTTCCTTGTCTTCTTATTAGGTATGCAAGGTTGGTCAAGGCTTCAGGTTCTCACTTTTGACTTTGTACTGGAGAGACCAGCTAGTTTTCACTCAGCTAATCAGGAGCTCCTCCAGACACCCTAGACAGGTTACTATCAGGCAGGCTTGAACCCCACACTACAGGTTGTTTGCAAACATCTGGATTTGGGTCAGGGAAGTCTAGCCGGGAACTGAGGGAGGGGCCCCAGGTATTCTCTACCTAGTGGGTAGGAAGTCTTGACTATCACTGCTGCCAGCAGTTGGGGACTCTCACAGCCAATTGGAGGTCAACCTTCCACCCTCACTGGGTGAGTTGAACTCACAGAACCACCATGCCACGTGGATTTCACCTACCGGCTCTCCAGGGCTGGTTGCAAACATCTCTGTCTGGGTCCATGGGCAGAGAAGCCTAGCCTGGATCCTGGGGGGAGGCCCCAGGTGTTCCCTGCTGGTGAATATGGAGTCTAGACTGTCTCCACTGCTGCCTTCCAGCTGGCGTCTTCTTCAACCTTTCTGGGTAAAGTGTTTAGGGTTTCCTCTCCTAACCTTTTTTTCTTTCCTTTTTTTTGAGTTTATTTTGTGATTTTTTTTTTTTTTTTTTTTTTTTTTTTTTTTTTGTTGGTCTCTTTGAGACAGGGTCTCCCTGTAGCTCCAGCTGTCCTGGAACTCACTTTTAAGACCAGGCTGGCCTTGAACTCACAGATATCTGCCTATCCCTGCCTCCCAAGTGCTGGGATTACAGGTGTGTGCCACCACAACTTCTGGGACTTTACTTCCTAAGGGCTTCGATGGCCTAGCCTCTCCAGCTTTGTTGCATGAAGCATCATCTCTCTCCTGGGCTGGCCCCACCCCCTGCAGGCAGCTCTCCTTGGCAGATGCCTCATAGCTCTAGCCTTTCCGGCATCTTGGGAGCTCTACTACCAACCAGGTTTCACTTTCACAGCTTCATGCAATGGGCCTGTTAAGTAAGGCCTTCTTTATGCAGGGGTATCCCATGTGTGATACCTGGCCTCAGCGGCTCTCTGAAAACACAGAGGAAGAACCAATGATCCCTTCACTCTTGCATCTTTCATGCCTCTAAAAGCCAGTACCACATGAATGGTATTGCTAAGTTTGGCTGCCAACCTGGCCTGCTTCATTCACTTTAATAGCTTTTCTATGCAGTGGTGTTCTAGGAGCAGAAAATCCCTCTGGCATTTGCCTTTAAGTTGGAGGCTTAGCTGAGTGTGGTCTTGCCCTGAAGGCACTCTTTTCATTGTTTTAAGTGCAAATCTGTAGGCTTTTCCTTAATTACTCTAATCTCCTTATCAAAGAGAGCCTCTCCTTCACCACATGCCTTGGCTCCTACATTCCTTTACACACACACACACACACACACACACACACACACACACATAGAAAAGCCAATGAATGTATAAACGGAACAAATCACATACATGCAGAGACCAACACCACCACGCAAACCTTCATTTATACATGTTTCCTAATAAAAATATATTTTTACTTTTTTAATGATCTTCTGACAGGAAATACTTCCTAGGCTCCTATATTCCTAGTGTTCTCTTTCTCTCCAAACTGTACACTTTGTAATTCCTTCTTTCCCATTTGCTCTTTTTCACTGCAGATCTGCTTAGTATTTACCATTAATAGCCATGCCACCAATTCTACATTAAGCTGTCTTGAAATTTCCTCTGCCAAAGAAATTAATCTGTTACTTTTCAACTTAGCCTCAGGAAAGCTCTTATGTTGTAGGCAGAAGGCAGCTAGATGCTTTGCCAAACATCTCAGTCGCTGTTTAAGTCCTTATTTTCCTCTGGAACTACTCTGTTCTCAGAACTACTTTCTCCCAGTTTCCTACTAGAATGGCCTACTAACCTCTGCTTATAGTATTCAACTGCTTTTCTAGTCCAAATTTCCAAAGCCTTCCACATTCCTCCCAAAACTCACATGTTCAGGTTCTTTATAGCAACAGCCCACTCTCTGGTACCAACTTCTGTATTAGTTACTTTTCTGTTGGTGTGATAAAACACCATGACCGGGCTGGAGAGATGGCCTAGCGGTTAAGAGCGCCAACCGCTCTTGCAGAGGACCCAGGTTTGATCCCCAGCACCCACATGGCGGCCGAGAGCTGTCTGAAACTCCAATTCCAGGAGAACTCCAGCTCCAGGGGAATCCGAGACCCTCTTCTGACCTCAGCGGCATTGCATGACACGGGTGCACAGACCTGCATGCAGACAGTACATTGATACACGTACAAAAATAAATTAAAAAAAAATTAAAAAAAAAAAAAAAACACCATGACCAAGGCTGCTTATAGAAAGAGAAGTTAGCTGGGCATGGTGGCCCTTGGGAGGCAGAGGCAGACGGATCTCTGTGAGTTCAAGGCCAGCCTAGTCTACAGAGTGAACTCCAGGACAACTGGGACTAAAGGGAGACCCTGTCTCAAAAATACACACAAAAAAAGGTGGGGGGCTGGAGAGATGGCCTAGCAGTTAAGAGTGCTGACTGCTCTTGCAGAGGACCCGGGTTCAATCCCCAGCACCCACATGGTGGCTGAGAACCATCTTTAACTCCAGTTCCAGGGGAATCCGACACCCTCCTGTGACCTCTGCAGCATTGCACGACATGGGTATACAGACCTGCATGCAGACAGTACATTCATACACATAAAAAATAAATAAAAATTTAAAAAAGAAAAGGAGGAGCAGTTTATTTGGCTATGGTTCAGAAGGTTAAAGTCCATAACGGTAGGGGAGGCATGGTGGTAGAGCTGGTCGGAGCAGAAACCTGTGATCACATCTTCAAGCAGGCACAGAAAGCAGAGAGCAACTGGAAATCTGGCAAGGCTTACTACCCTCAAAGCCCATCACCACTGATGTGCTTCCTCCAGCAAGGTCACAACTCTTAAAGCCTCCCAAAACAGTGCCACCAACTGGAGACAAAATGTCCACGTAGTCGGAGCCTATGAGGGACGTTCTCATTTGAACCACCACACTGGGTTTCCTGCTTCAGTAGCTTTTCTGTGCGGTGCTACTGCAGTACCTCTTTCTCTGCTGTCTCTTCCAGCCTTCTTTACCCATTCTTTCTCAGTGGCCTTGATTCGTTTGATTCTAATGCTTCGGTTTCTCAGGATTCTATTGTTAACATCTTCTTTTCTTATTGTATACTTTAAAATTATTATTTTTTTAATTTTTTATTTATTTCCGTATGTGTATCAATGTACTGTCTGTATGCAGGTCTGTGCACCCGTGTCATACAATGCCGCGGAGGTCAGAAGAGGGTCTCGGATTCCCCTGGAACTGGAGTTCTCCTGGAATTGGAGTTTCAGACGGTTCTCAGCCGCCATGTGGGTGCTGGGGATCGAACCCAGGTCCTCTGTAAGAGCGGTCGGCGCTCTTAACTGCTAGGCCATCTCTCCAGCCCTCTTATTGTATACTTTATCTTTGAGTGACTTTATCCTGTAATGCACTATGTAAACACTAATGACTCCCATATCCCAGTCCAGACTTATATTTCCTATCTCACAGGTGTATCCATCTTACTGTCTCACCAGTACTTCCTGTTTTCCCCAGTGAACTCATATTTCTCCCCAAGTCTCCTCTCCCTCCCTTCCTTACCCCTGTGAATAGCAATATCACCCACCAGTTTCCCAGTCCCAGCTCTTTCCTCACCCTCTTCCTTCAAGGCCAGTAAGTCACCTGGTTCTGTTGATGCAACCTCTGGTATCTCTCACATCATCCCCCTCGTTTCCACTCCTATGTCTAAGTTTAGTCACTTTATTTTTCTCACTACAATTGCAATAACCACCTAACTATTCCCTATCCCTCCAGACTTTCTCCTCTAATTCATTTTCCCACATTAGGCAAGAGATCTGACCATGGGACCCAGAAACCTTTCTGTGCCTCCTCTTTGCTCTTAGAATAAAGGCCCACATTAAGGGCATCAGGAGCTCACGATCCCATAGCTGTTTCTGCTACTCTTCGTACTTCCTATATTCTCTCACATGTTGCTGCCACACTATCTCACTTCTTGAGCACCTGATATGTGTTCAGTGTTTATTGAAAGAATCATTTTGAGTTCTTCATAAAACTTACAAATGGGGGCTGGAGAGATGGCTCAGCAATTAAGAGCACTGGATGCTCTTGCAGAGGACCAGG
>VZQC01002447.1:1571519-1605235 GCA_009823505.1 Rhizomys pruinosus | reverse complement strand
AAAAAAAAAAAAAAAACACCATGACCAAGGCTGCTTATAGAAAGAGAAGTTAGCTGGGCATGGTGGCCCTTGGGAGGCAGAGGCAGACGGATCTCTGTGAGTTCAAGGCCAGCCTAGTCTACAGAGTGAACTCCAGGACAACTGGGACTAAAGGGAGACCCTGTCTCAAAAATACACACAAAAAAAGGTGGGGGGCTGGAGAGATGGCCTAGCAGTTAAGAGTGCTGACTGCTCTTGCAGAGGACCCGGGTTCAATCCCCAGCACCCACATGGTGGCTGAGAACCATCTTTAACTCCAGTTCCAGGGGAATCCGACACCCTCCTGTGACCTCTGCAGCATTGCACGACATGGGTATACAGACCTGCATGCAGACAGTACATTCATACACATAAAAAATAAATAAAAATTTAAAAAAGAAAAGGAGGAGCAGTTTATTTGGCTATGGTTCAGAAGGTTAAAGTCCATAACGGTAGGGGAGGCATGGTGGTAGAGCTGGTCGGAGCAGAAACCTGTGATCACATCTTCAAGCAGGCACAGAAAGCAGAGAGCAACTGGAAATCTGGCAAGGCTTACTACCCTCAAAGCCCATCACCACTGATGTGCTTCCTCCAGCAAGGTCACAACTCTTAAAGCCTCCCAAAACAGTGCCACCAACTGGAGACAAAATGTCCACGTAGTCGGAGCCTATGAGGGACGTTCTCATTTGAACCACCACACTGGGTTTCCTGCTTCAGTAGCTTTTCTGTGCGGTGCTACTGCAGTACCTCTTTCTCTGCTGTCTCTTCCAGCCTTCTTTACCCATTCTTTCTCAGTGGCCTTGATTCGTTTGATTCTAATGCTTCGGTTTCTCAGGATTCTATTGTTAACATCTTCTTTTCTTATTGTATACTTTAAAATTATTATTTTTTTAATTTTTTATTTATTTCCGTATGTGTATCAATGTACTGTCTGTATGCAGGTCTGTGCACCCGTGTCATACAATGCCGCGGAGGTCAGAAGAGGGTCTCGGATTCCCCTGGAACTGGAGTTCTCCTGGAATTGGAGTTTCAGACGGTTCTCAGCCGCCATGTGGGTGCTGGGGATCGAACCCAGGTCCTCTGTAAGAGCGGTCGGCGCTCTTAACTGCTAGGCCATCTCTCCAGCCCTCTTATTGTATACTTTATCTTTGAGTGACTTTATCCTGTAATGCACTATGTAAACACTAATGACTCCCATATCCCAGTCCAGACTTATATTTCCTATCTCACAGGTGTATCCATCTTACTGTCTCACCAGTACTTCCTGTTTTCCCCAGTGAACTCATATTTCTCCCCAAGTCTCCTCTCCCTCCCTTCCTTACCCCTGTGAATAGCAATATCACCCACCAGTTTCCCAGTCCCAGCTCTTTCCTCACCCTCTTCCTTCAAGGCCAGTAAGTCACCTGGTTCTGTTGATGCAACCTCTGGTATCTCTCACATCATCCCCCTCGTTTCCACTCCTATGTCTAAGTTTAGTCACTTTATTTTTCTCACTACAATTGCAATAACCACCTAACTATTCCCTATCCCTCCAGACTTTCTCCTCTAATTCATTTTCCCACATTAGGCAAGAGATCTGACCATGGGACCCAGAAACCTTTCTGTGCCTCCTCTTTGCTCTTAGAATAAAGGCCCACATTAAGGGCATCAGGAGCTCACGATCCCATAGCTGTTTCTGCTACTCTTCGTACTTCCTATATTCTCTCACATGTTGCTGCCACACTATCTCACTTCTTGAGCACCTGATATGTGTTCAGTGTTTATTGAAAGAATCATTTTGAGTTCTTCATAAAACTTACAAATGGGGGCTGGAGAGATGGCTCAGCAATTAAGAGCACTGGATGCTCTTGCAGAGGACCAGGTTCAGTTCCCAGCACCTACATGTAGCTAGCCACCGTCCGTAATTACAGTTCCAAGGGATCTTATGCCCTCTTCTGGGCTCCTTGGACATTGAATGCACTTACATGTGTTCAGGCAAAGCATTCATATACATAAAATAAAAATAAATTAAAATTTTAAATCTCACAGATGAATACTCATGAGATATCTGCCTCTATTTGCTAATGTTTAGGAAGGAAATTTACCAACTATTACAAAAAAAGTGATAAATTAAAGACTGCATAGTAATAGTAACAAAATAATATATCAATGTTGGTTTATAGTTAAAGCTTCTATGACATCATAAAAAATTAATTTGAGAGCCAAACATGGTGGTATATATCATTGATTCCAGAAAAAAAAACTTTCTTTGGTTTTAGGAACCTTGTCATAATGCCATTACTTTCAAAACTATTGGAGCCATTTAAAGCAGTACAACCCACTAGAAGCAGAGCTATTTGTTTTTTTATAACTAAAGTGTACTTTAAGTATATCCTAACACAAAGCCAGATACATAGAAAATGGATAATATAGTTGGAAGAGCTAGAGATTTACAACCTGGAGTACTCAGTAGCCCCCTTGGACCCCAAGACAGCATTCTGAGACACTTCCAGGAAATCCCTAGGTTAGCTCAGGGGATAACTTGAAAGCCAATATTTTAATAAATGGATTCAGCCACAGTCAGGATACCTCGATTCTGGGTAAGATTCATCGGAGTTAGACAACTCAGCACAAATCGTTTGTCTTTCTGGGACCTTGACGGTATGTAGGAGGCTGTGACAGGTGATCTTACAGTTGCCTTCCAGGTGGAAATACTGTTTCTATCCCTTTTTTTTTTTTTTTTGTTTTTTTAATTTTTTTTTTTTTTTTTTTTTTTTTTTTTTTTTTTTTTTTTTTTTTTTTTTTTTTTTTTTTTTTTTTTTTTCTTTTTTTAAATATTTTTATTTACTTATTTATGTGTATGAATGTACTATCTGCATGTAGATTTGTGCACCTGTGTCGTGCAATGCTGCGGAGGTCAGAAGAGGGCGTCAGATTCCCCTGGAACTGGAGTTACAGACGGTTCTCAGCCACCATGTGGGTGCTGGGGATCGAACCCTGGTCCTCTGCAAGAGCAGTCAGCGCTCCTAACCGCTAGGCCATCTCTCCAGCCCGTTTCTATCCCTTTTTAAACATTGGCTTTTCTTTGTCACTGGCCTGTATGATGACTGACTCGACTTTTCCTTTCCTTCAGGACAACCTTAATTTGCTGCTTACAGAGGAGGAGATGTACAGCCTCTCAGAGACCTTTCAGCAGTGTGAAGTCATCCCTGGTAAGGCCGGATAGATTTCCCTTCATCCTTTCTAGGGAACTGTGAAAAGAGTTTGCTGGGGTTTGTTGAGTCGGGGTAAATGAGCCCATTTCTCTGGGTTGACGTCAGCAGAGTCACCCACTCCCACCCCAGGCACCCTGAGCTTCCCTAGCTTTGAGAGGCAAGAGGGCACAGAGGTGAGTGAAAGTGCCCAAGGCTGAGGAAGGCTGGGCCTGGTCAGCAGAGGTGCCTCCCACAGATTGCTCCCTGACACTGGAAGACTTCCTGCGCTACCGCCACCAAGCAGCCAAGCGCGGAGACAGCAACAGAGCCCTGAGCGATGAGCAAGAAGAGCAGGCAGCTCGGCAGTTTGCAGCCTTGGACCCTGAGCATCGAGGCCATGTAGAGTGGCCTGACTTCTTGTCCCACGAATCCCTCCTGCTTCTGCAGCAGTTGCGTCCCCAGGTGAGGAGCCGTGGGGATGAATGACCATGGGATACCGAGTTTCAAGGGTGTAGATGCATGCTGGACAGGTTTTGGGAGTCCTGGGTACAGTCTGAGCAAGGACTTGTATCAAGAATGGGTTCCAGTTCCATCCAATGACAAGGGGTAAGTCCCCAGGGCTGGGAAAACTGCCTGAGGAAGACTAGTTTGCACTGAACTCCCCTGAGAGTATTTGGACACCAGAAAGGCTCTGGGAACCTGTGAGGAGGTGGCAGAGCTTGGGTAATGGAGATAGGGCTCTCTGTAGTTTGACAGCTTCGAAGGCACTTTGGCCTTCAAGATCTCAACTTCCTTCTTCTTCCCTAGAACTCTTTGTTGAGGCTTCTGACAGTCAAGGAGAGGGAACGAGCCCGAGCCGCCTTCCTGGCCCGGGGCAGCGGGAGCACCATCAGCGAGGCCGAGTGCCGCCGTGCCCAGCACTCCTGGTTCTACAAACCCCCGGCAGAGGCCCCTTCCTGCGGCGTCAGGTCTGCCCCTCACCGCTGCCGCTCCGCTCGTCTTCTTCCTCCTTTTTCTATGCTGGTGCTCCTTGTTACAGGTGCTCCTTGTTGTTACAGGTGCTTCCTTCTGCCGGTAGGCAGGAGAAGATCTTCCTGTGCACTAGGCAGAGCACAGTGATTTGTATGGGAGCATGTAGTACAGCCTCTGCTCTGAAGTCTGTTATTCTATGTCAGAAAAGCCTGAACAGCGTATCCAGGTCCTCCAGGTTCACTGGAGCTTGGGAAGGGTCAGGCCTTTTGCTGTCCTATTCCTAACCACAGCCCTGTGCCCCACAGCGTCAGCCACGTGGGCCCCATAGCAGACAGCAGCCCGGCCAGCAGCAGCAGCAAGAGTCAGGATAAGGTCCTGCTGCCCGCAGAGCAGGAGTCCAGGTGAGTTGAATGTCCTCGGCTTGTTGTCAGTGCCCCCCGCTGCCAAACACTCATGTATAGGTGCTATCACTGGTACTCCAGACTAGCAAGTGCCCACACTAGAGACCAGGCTCCAAGAGGGCACAGGTGACCCCTGGTCTCCAGGGCCGCCAGCTGACGTGCTGGCTTTACAGCACAGCCAGCTGTAACTGTCAGTCATGAGCTTTGCCCAGCCCAAGCCATGCTGCCCTGGGATTGGGTTTCGTGGCCCTTCGGGCTCTGTACCCAACTGCAAACCTGTTCTTTCCCTCTGCAGATCTGTGGACTGGCCCACCTTTCTGAGAGAGAGTGTCATCTACATCTTGGCTGCTCGTCCCAATAGTGGAGCCATTCACCTGAAACCACCAGGGTAGTGTGGGACAGGGAAGCTCAGTTCTGGGACGGTGACATCTATTCCCTCCTTTCCTTTCTCTTTCCTTACCAACCTCTGGCACTGAGACTCATGGGAATGGGGCACTGCCAGCGTCTTAATTCGTCAGTAAGCACTATGGCACTGAGCTCACCGTTCCCCTCCCAACAGAGGCAGTACGTGCACTGCCACAAGGAGAAGTCCTAAGAGCTGTGGCATCATCTGCCACTGGACCACCTCTGCCCTCGCCTCATAAAACTACCTGCCACCACATGCACGTGTGTGCACATGCACACACAGTCACTACATGCCTAGATATCCATGCCTTCAAAATGAAAAAGGACCAATGTCCCTTGGTGAAACCCCTGGTTTAGATGAGGTGGTCTCTTCTTCTTTGGCCAGTTCTGATTTTCAATAGAAATAAGAGGGCAGATCAGACTCCCAGCCCCTCATGGAGATGCTGAGAGGCCCCTCTGCCTACTTCGAAACCCTCTTCTGTGATGAGCAGGTGTACTAATGAAGTGTTCCTCAGATGTGTGTGGGTTAGAGAACAGTTGAAAATCACTTCCTCCAGTTTAATCTATGTTTTAAATTCTAATTCCTCATGACAGAAAAGACAACTAGTTTATGAAATTTTGACTGGAAAAAGGGGAGGCAGACTTCCTAGAGAGAGAATTCTAAGAAGCTCTCAACCAGGTCATCCAAGCCCCCAAATCTTTAGCAGAACAGGCAAACCAAGGCGAGATGCCTGGCCTCTATTTTTCAGATGGTCTATCCTGGCCCAAAGTTCTAGGGGCCTGAGTGGAACGAATCTACTAGCAGGGATCACAGCCCTCTGTTAGATGCTTCAACCAAGTCAGCTGCCACAGGGATCAATGAGGATGTCATCTACATGGAAGAGGAGAAGAGAAAACTTGGGCTTTTCCATTTTCCCAGCCCAACTCAACTACAGACCTATAAAAGCGTGCCATTGTATGGAGAACAGAGTCACCCTCTTACACAGCCTAAAGGGGAGCAGGTCTGCAAAAGCCCTAAGCAGGGACTCCTGTCATCCACGCTGAAAAAGATGATGGGAAACAACCAGGGCTTGAGATTTGCATCTCAGCTCTCAGAACGGAGGTCTCAGTAAAACCCCAGGAAGGGGGGACGTGGCTTCAGTTGCCGCTTCTTCTTGCTGATCGCCTCATGTCTTTCTCTTCATGCTCAGCCCTGGGGCTGGCATGGGAGGACTCTGGGCAGGCAGGCAGTGCCACAGCTATACACAGCTTGCCTACAAGCCTTACCCACCCCCATCACCCAGGTTTAAATTTCTCAAGTCAGCTATGGTGTGATCAGCCCTAACTGACCAAGCTCTGGATTTCTGTTTTCAATGAAACAACTTAGGTGTAGACAGATCTCACTACCCGGAGTTATTGGAGAGGACTGAGCCATGTCATGCAGAAGTGCATGTTATCCCCATTGCTCAAGGTACCTGGACTAAAGTGGGTGCTTGCAGAAGACCATAGCACTCAATGTTGAGATGCTCAGAGGAAGATGGGGAACTGCATTCGGGAACTTAGCAATAGCCCTGTGTGGTCTCTCTCTGTAGAAACTGCCTGACCTAGTGGTAAGGTGGCAGGCTGCTGGGAATGGGTTATTTAAGAATGAAACATAAGCCAGGCATGGTGGTGCACGCCTTTAATCCCAGCACTTGGGAGGCAGAGGCAGGCGGATCTTTGTGAGTTCAAGGCCAGCCTGGTCTACATAGCGAGCTCCAGGCCAGCTGGGATGAAATATAGCAGATAGGAGACAAATGTGGGTTTATATAGGTGGCTCTGAAAATTTTTAAACCTACAGCTTTTAAAAATTACTACTCAGCCATACTCCCAGTAAGAGGGGCCATTACTGAGTCTAGTCAGAAAGGAAAAGGCACAAAACTCATGGCCTCAAGGACTGCACCTGCAGCAGCCAGGCCTGGGGTTTTACATTGAGAAGAGTAAAGCATGTTAAACATCCAGCTCGCTCACTCTCCTGACAGGTCATCATCTATTGCAGTAGCAGTGGGCTACTGAACTCCCAAGATAGTTTGAATAGAGGTGATCTCTGGGCTCTGAAAGCTGAACGTCTTGTTTCTATCCTGCCACTCGCCAGTCAGAGGAACTGAAGTTCATCTTTTTGCTCCCTCACCCTTCACGAATCAAGGTGAGGCCCCACTGCTCTGGAACTGCTGTTTCTTTCTCTTTGTGGGTGAGTGGTGGAAGATCACAAGTCAGATCAGACCAGCCGAGTCTCAGGGCTGCAGAGCCAGTCCCTCAGCTCATCTGCAGTGGAAAAGGCCTGGTGGAATCATGTCCCAGTCCAGGACAGCCAGCTTCCTTGGTAGGGGGCCTGCTGCAGGGAGACCAGGGAACACCACCCCCAGCAAAGAACGGAGGCTTCGGTCCACAACAATCCCAAGAAGCTAAAGCACACAGGGGCAGCTGGGCTCTTTCCTGTAGTCATCCAGCACTGTACCAAAGGGAGAGCCCACTGCTACCCAGTCCAGAGTTGTAGGAACCCCACCCCACCCCCTCTGTCCAAAACCTCTCTCTGCAGTGTCTTGGCTGCCCTGGAGCCCTGTGCAGTATGGATAAGCTACGCTTTTATCAGTCTAGCAAGACTCAGTCCCCTTTCAAGCCTTTCCATCACTGTGAGTGTCTGAAGTTCTGCCAAGTGCAAAAAATTAGTGCCTGGCTCTGACGAGCATATATAGAAGTGTTTCAGTCTTTTCCTCTTGGCTGCCAAAAATTGAGATCAATGCTTTTCCCAAACAACACCCACCCTAAGCTCCAACGAAGGAAGTCTTGTGTTACATGTATCCTTCTCTGAAGACCACCTGCCCCAAGAGTCCTGGCATGTCCTTAACACAATCCAAGATAGCTACAGTGTTGTTACTAGGTCATATAACCTTAGGGGACCCCCATCATATCCGTACATTTTTGGTTGAAATGGCATTCAGAAGTCCTCTTCCCTATACTCAACATTTAAGTAAGGGGGCATCAGGATAACACAGCAGAGCTTCAGGGACAGTCACTGAGAGTGGCTTAGCCACATAACCTCTTCAGCTCTGCTCCTTGGCATCCTCTCCAGAGGCCACCCTTCCCCAGAAACACATTTGAGCAGTGGTCCCTACGGCATCCCAGGGATGGAGGAGACTCCTCGCTCCTGGGTCCAATCCAGTTCAAGTGCCCTTCCTCTGAGGACAGCTGCAGCAGAAGCCATGAATGTGTTCCCTCTTTCTACCCTCAGCCCAGGCAGTGGGCTGGCAGGGCAGACACCTGCCCTTCTGGTCCTGGCACTCCCTGTGGGATTTCACCTGGGCCTTGTTTAAGTGACCAAGTCTTGGGGCTCTCCCACTCCCATCACCAGGATAGAAAGCACAGACGTCAACTGCTTGGGAAGAGGACGCTTCACTGGGAAGTGAGCTCCAAGGTTTTGCCCAGGCCTCAGCCCAAAGCACTACAATCACTGCAGCAACCACAGCTTCACGAGGAGTAGTACAGGAAGCTCCAAAGCTGGGAGCGAGGCTCGGCCATGACACCTGAGCCAAAGGAAGCCTCAAGCCACAAAAGTTGAGCTGGTAGCAGGCTCCACTGTGCTGTGTCTCCTCCAAACCAGCACAGTAAAGACCTAGACAGTCATGCATTGCTTAACAGTGGAAATATAGTCTGAGTACTGTCATTAGGCAATTTCTTCAGAGTGGGAGCATCATAGCATGTACGTAACACAGTCCAAGACAGCTACAATGTTACTAGATCATATAATCTTTGGGAACCACTATCATCTGTGGTTCATTATATGTTGAAGTGCCATGTGGATCATGACTGTTCTGTACCTGGCACTAAGCAGCAGAAAAACCTCGATGCCCCGATTTGAGGACATTCTGGCAGCACCTGTAACCACATCTTCCTTAACTACCTAGTTAAAGTGGAATCAAGTTGCTGCATTCTCCTTGCTATCTGGCTTCAATTTACCCATAATATCTCTCTGGCTGCTGCCCAGACAATGGAAATCTCCTCGAGTGGGTGCAATCAGTGCCTCATGCCTGTTTCCTAAACTCAGCCCTGGGGCAGGGCAGGGCAGGGCTAAGGCACTTTTCCTGCTATTGCGTGTTGCCACTGTTTCTGGCAGTCTTGAAAAGAAAATAACAGGTTAGAGAATTCCCCCCACTAGACCAACACAAGGAAAAGCTGCTCCTCGCTGGGCTGCATGCCCTAATGACCCAGAGCGTAGAGAAGCGCGTCATGTCATACCTGGACCAGTGACAAAGAAGCCCAGTCACGTTACAGTTTGGGATGGAATGGATTGGCCTTTCCATGTCCGTGATAAGCAAGTTCAGCCTCCAGCCATTAAAGGACGGCCACGGTCTGTCTTCCAACCAAGTAAGTTGTGAGGGAGACTCTGAGAGCACTTGAGCGACTGGAGGGTCCAGGCCCCTCTGGTCCCTCAAGCACTTCCCATGTACTCTTCTGTTAAGGTAACTTGACAGTAATCGCAGGGGAACACTCCCCAAGCCCTGTCTTCCTGTCTCCAGCTGCATGCCCCTTCCTGTGACTCAGCCTTCACAGTACTCCAAGAAGGAGCTCCCAGAGGCTGGGTACAGCAGAATCCTAATAAAGAGATTGCGATGCTATTTCTGCTTCTTTCTTCCTGTTACTTGGGGGAACCTCCCACTTCCCAGACATTTTCCATCATTGGCCAATTCCTGGGCCTGAGGATAAGATAGGACACTGGCCTCCAGTCTCTTCAGTGGCCGTGTTCTTAGATACTTGGTTTTGTGCTGCCTGTCCAAGTATGCGTCAAGCAGTCCACTGCACTATAGTCCAGCACTTCACCCCTGCACTTCTCAAAATAGACCCAAGCAGGGAACCAGGCTTTTAGCCATGTCACAGATGTCCCGCCACCTGTACAGTCCCCCACCACTCTGTAATCATCTCTTTCCTCCCTGGGGTTTTCCCATAGGGTGGGAAACGTCCGTCAGACTCAGAGGCAGTTTGATGGTATCACATGTATTCCTTCTTGTCTCCAGGCTCATTGCTCCTGAGCATCAGGGTAGAAAAAGGCAGAAAAACTGAATTGTAGGCTAGCAAGTTACCTCAGCAGGTAAAGGCGGTTACTGCCAAGCCTTGACCTGCATTTTATCTCTGGGACCCACATGTTGGGGAGGAGAAAACCGACCTCTATAAGTTGTCCTCTGATGTCCACAGGTGTTGTGGCATATATGCACACAAACTTAAAATGTAATTTTTAAAAACCCTGAATCTGGACCAGCCCAAGGTTTGCCTTCCCTCAGTTCAGCCATGCTGGATGGAGATTTACGTCCTCCTAGAACCATTCCTCTCATCGCTGGCTCCAAGGGCTTGCTAGAACCTCTGCACACAAACTTCCCCCCACCCACCCTGCCCTGCTTTGTCACAAGTGCATTCCTCTGTCTCTAGAAAGTCACCCCCCCCCAAAAAAAAACAACAGATCCTAAATTCACTAAACATGGCGTCACCCTCAGTGTCTCCCACTTCCATTCTTCCCCAAAATTTCTAGGAGTCTGATATTGGTGAACCTATTCCCTCTTCTGTAAAAATCTGGAGAATAGCCGGGCGTGGTGGCACGTGCTTTTAATCCCAGCACTGGGTGGCAGAGGCTGGCAGATCTCTGTGAGTTCAAGGCCACCCTGATCTACATAGCAAGTTCCAGGCCAGCTGGGGCTACAGGGAGAGCCTGTCTCAAAAAAAAATCTAGAGAACAACCCTATCTTGTTGGTAGTGGAGTACAGAATGAGGCTGCTAAGTTTTTAACACTGCGAGGCACTGAACAGTTAGGATGTCTGCTCTCTCTAAAGCTGTGTGTCATCTACCCTCCTGCCGTCCCAGGCATAGCTGGGGGTAAGCAGTGGCCTCTGTCCACAGTGCTGAAGTCAGCCTGCTAGGGACATTCAGTGCTTTGTTCCCCCTTTATATAAACATCAAATACAGTTATTTCCAAACTCAAAGATTGCCCTAAAATTCAGAAAGTGGCCGGGTGTGGTGGCGCACGCCTTTAATCCTAGCACTTGGGAGGGAGAGGCAGGCGGATTTTTGTGAGTTCAAGGCCAGCCTGGTCTACAGAGTGAGTTCCAGGACAGCTGGGACTACAGGGAGACCCTGTCTTGAAAAGACCAAAAAAAAAAAAAATTCAGAAAGTGCCATCAAAATGTTTTTATTTAACTTATTTCAAGTATTTTTTTCTAAAGCATAATAGACAAGAGATGAATCCGCAGCTCTGTGAAAAAAGTGTGTGGTCTTAACTTGGCTTGAGTGAGCTATATAAGTTAGCTACCAAAAATGAATTGGTGCAGTCTAAGACTACATGGAAAGAAAGGAAGGCAGGCCAGCTTGTTCACACCTCCACCAGTACTGTTGGATCAGAGTCAGGCACTACAAACTGAAACCACTGGATGGGAACATGGTCCTAGGGGCTGGAATCAAAGAAGGCAGAGGAGGAGTCATGCAGACATGAGTCCTGGAGGGGCAGACGAGGTTTGCAGATGGCTGACATTTGGCGGATGGGGCCTGTGCAGTTGAAGAGGTCTCAAGGAGGCTTAGATGAAAGGTGAGCACTGGGAAGGTTTATTTCTGCTCAATTGAACCAAAAGAAACTGAATGCTAGGGCAGTGAATACCTTACCAGGTATTGAGTCCTCATGACACCGGTGATGCCAGTCAACAGTTAATCACCTTCCTGTGCCTTCCCAGCCCTGATTCCAGCTGACCTGGAGGCAGATCTGTAAGTTCAAACAACTACACGACTCTAAAGTTTGGACATTAAAAATGGGAACTCCTTTAGTTCGCTGGCCGGCTCTTAGATACTTGCCTCTAGAACCTGATGCTGCACGCCCTCTACCGGTTGTTTCTAGAACTGCCATGTCATCTTAAGGCACTGATCAGCGTAGGTTTAGAAGTGCAAGGAAGATGACAGCAAGTACTGGGCAGTCAGTGTAAAAGACCAGAACTGGCAATGAGAACGAGTTCAAGAGCCTGGTATTAAAATCAGGGCTCAGCCATGTCTAGGAAATGAGCTTGGGCTGAGGGTGGATTTGGAGGTGGGGGGGACTCTTTTGGCCAGTGTCTCAGATTGATGCCGAAGTCGAGACTGGATGTGGGACCAAGTCCCACATGTTGTCAGCATGAAGTATATATCAGATAAGATGCTAAAAGTCTGACCAAAGAAAGGAGTCAGCCTGCATTCAAGGTAATGGGTCGATGTAGTGTTCCTATGCCCAGGTGATAGTACCCGGTCCCCAGAGAACTCCAAGCAGGCAATACTACCCAGGGAACCAGGAGGAAGGAGAGTCAGAGAGACAGCCTCTAGTTTCTCAGGAGCTCCTGACTTTAAAGATGGTAATGGGCAGACTGAGGAACCCTCTTTTGCTACCGACTAGCCCTCTGGGGGTCGTGGGGAACCAGAGTCCTCTTGGAAGGAAAACACAGGTTCGGTGAATGGCGTACAGAAGAAAAACCAAGAGAAGTTTTCCTGAATCTGTAGCGACTTTATTGAACCTAAGACAGTGGTTTTATAGTAGTTTTAGGAGGAGGCAGAACAAAGGAATTGGCAAAAACTTCATGATTACATAGGTTACTAAAAGGTTAAGATTTATACATTAACTAGAACACATTATCTATGTTTCATGATTGGCGAGATACAACATAGGAGATTAAATCATACAGACAGTGAACAAAGAAACCACAAACCCCAGTTAGGAAATAAACTTTTGAGAATTAAATGTCAGGAGTTTTAAAATATCTTTTACTTGGAAACTGGTATTTAAAAGAAAACATCAAGGGGGATTGGCAATTTCTTTAGGATGATTAATTACGTTCTACATACTAACTAATAATTATAGGTTACAGTTGAAAAATCACAACATAACAAGTTATAATTGATAAGTCACAGTACAATCTGTTTTAGAAATGGACAATAATTTTAAATCCTTAATCCTAGATCTTAAAGTGAAACACCCTTTAAGGAAAAACTGAAAAATCATAGTTCTCTTGAGATTTTATTATCATTAAAGTCTTATGTTATAATGTTTTAAGTCATTAATCTTTTCTTTTTTTTAATTTTTTTTTATTAATTATATTTATTTCCGTATGTGTATGAATGTACTGTCTGCATGCGGGTCTGTGCACCCGTGTCGTGCAATGCTGCGGAGGTCAGAAGAGGGTCTCAGATTCCCCTGGAACTGGAGCTCTCCTGGAATTGGAGTTTCAGATGGTTCTCGGCCACCATGTGGGTGCTGGGGATCGAACCCGGGTCCTCTGTAAGAGCGGTCGGCGCTCTTAACCGCTGAACTGGTCTAATTAAAGCTAAGATTTAGATCTTTGTCTTGGAGGCTTGAAGCCATTCCACTACCTACTCAAGTTAATAGTTTTGTTTTTACTGTGTAGTCAATAAGTGCAAGAAAGCCTAGCCTTTAGCTACCTCTGTAGGGAGTGCCGAAGGGCCAGACGTTCTCAATAATTATGTAAAGTTTAAAATGTCCAATCTATTACATCTTTCTGTCTGGAATAAGAGGGCAGGATCAAAAGACTCTCTTTACCTTATTATTTCTTTAGGGAAATTTATATTTTTCCTTTTAATCATAATAATGTTTCCTGTCACACACGACTACCACTGGAATTTGCTCTTACCCAGTAACAGTCATGTAAGCCGAAAAAAACACCACTCCTATTTAATTATTTTGTTTTGGGGCTCTTAACAATCCCTTACTCTACATAACTTTTTAATTTATGTTAACACCCTATATCATGTTTTTTCAATAGCTTTTGTTAGGGAAAAGGTCTTTTTACATTTAACTTTTACTAAGATTTATAGAAAGTCTCTGCTCCAGGAAAGGCCCAGCGCCCAGGAGAGGCATTTGGCTACAGCTGCCATCACCTGGAACATCTAGGTAACTTTATTTTTTATCTACAAGCTAGCCTTAAAGAAGGATCGTGTTGCACTCAGAAAGCACCATGCCAAGTTCAACACCAGAAAAACGTAACATCCTAGGAGAGCATCAGAATCTCGGGAGTGATCTTAGCCGAGTGTTCTGCCAGGGACCTCCAGGGGGTCGAGCCCCGTAGGACATTGCTCCCCTGCCTGCCTTGAATATGATTTCTCATATTGTTTACACAGGCGACACTGGAGTGGGGGTGGCACTCTTTCTCCTCAGGCGTTGCAGTCCCAGCATCATACTAAAGCCTCCACACACATCATACTACCGCATAGAAATCATGGGTTCCATTTGGGGAAGGAGCAGTCCAGAGCCAGCCTTGTCACTGCACAGAGCTGGCAGCTGGGGGGGGGGTTCTCCTTGCCTCCAGGATTCTGTTTCTACTGGCAACAAGACCTGGCAGCCTCCCACACCCAGATCTTAGCAACCATGGGAGCCCCTGGCAACTGCTGCCATGGTGACAAAACAGAGAACTGTGAACAGGCCATGGCGGGGGGGCGCTTCCTATGGAGGATTTGGGATGTGTGCACCATACAGAGCTCCCCCTCCCATAAACAGTCTGGAAAGGAACATGTGCTCCTGTCTAAACACCTCCTTACTGACACCCACCCCCGCGCCCCCCGCCCACAGGTTCCGGTTCCCTCAGGGTGAGGAAATGAGGGACACCCAGGGTTCTGACGTCTCCATGGGGAGGGAGGGCAAGTGGGGGAGTTTGGAGCTGACATGATCACAGATGCAGACATACGCTGGCAGAAATGGTGTCAATGTCTCAATAGCCACATACTTCACTCTTTGTCATATGGTCACATACCTACACCATTTAATCACACACATATGCCGACATAAAACCACATACCAATAGCAAATACAGAATCAGGCATACTACCACACAAAAAATATTTATACAGATACATTCTCACAAATTGAATCATGAATACAACAGTACAAACAGCTCTCAGACACACGCGTTTGTACTTGCATTCATGCACTCAGATATCCCCGAATACCAAGAGTGAACTTGATTGAGAATTAATCACGTACTAAGCTCAGAATCAACTACAATATATGTGTCACCTTAATTAACCCTCACAACAGTTCTGTGAGGCACTATTGTTCTTATCCCCATTTGTAAAGGACAAAACAAAGCACACGTGTAGCAGGAAGCTTCATGAGGTCAGTAGTCTGACTCTAGGACCCACATTCTTACAATCTACACTGAGCTACGCACCCCAGTTCATCACATGTATGGAATGCCCACGACACAAGGCAGTAGTGATCTAGGAGGCAATGGAGTTCAGGCTACCTCTCCTACAGTCTACAAACCTGGAGCCCCTAAAGTCCAAAGCCACAGCCCCTAAAGTCCTAATCCACAAACATTAGCGAGGTAAGGCCTGTGACTAAATTCTGCCTCCATGTTGACATGGACAAGGATGAGGATGGGTGAAATGAGAGAACTGGAATAAGAAGAAACAGCAAGTCACAGAGGGACACTGAAGTGAGGAGGAGGAGGAAGAGCCCCCAAATCACGAGGCCGGCGCCACTCCTGGGCTCCGCCCTCCCACATTGTCTGTCTCCATATCACACTCTTCCCAGCCCCTCATCACCACCCATCCCCTCCTCCTCCTCCTCACTCCTCTTCACTGTCCCATCACTTTGCTGGCCATGCCTTCTCCTTCCTCGACCCGCCTCACCTTCATCCGATCACTTCCTCCTGGCCTCCCACACTATCTTCTGGCCCCTTTCAATTTCCCATCCCACCTCCCCCAGCCCAACATACTGACTGCCCCATCTCCCCTCCCTCCTCGCCCTTTACCCCACTTCCTCTTCTCACCCTAAGTCCCTTTCCCACTTTACACTCTTGGGGCAGGAGAGATGGCTCAGTGGTTAAGATCACTGATTGCTCTCACAGGGGACCCAAGTTTGATTCCTAGCACCCACGTGGCGGCTAAGAACTGTCTTTAACTCCAGTTCCAGGGGAATCTGACACCCTCTTCTGACCTCCGAAGCACTGTATGACACGGTGTACCTACCTACATGCAGACAGTACACACATATAAAAAAAAATTTAGCCGGGCGTGGTGGTGCACGCCTTTAATCCTAGCACTTGGGAGGCAGAGGCAGGCGGATCTTTGTGAGTTCAAGGCCAGCCTGGTCTACAGAGTGAGTTCCAGGACAGCTGGGGCTACAGGGAGATCCTGTCTTGAAAAGACCAAAAAAAAAAATTTTTTTTTAACTCATATTATTTTACCCTTGAGAATCCCAGGATGATCCCTGGAAAGAGGCAGGTAATGGAGAATACGTGGGCCTTGCCCCTGGGACCCCCAGACCCCTTTCCTGCTCTATTCTGTGACCTAGGAACTCCAGACCTCAGTTCACAGATCTATTTAGCTCTCAGGGTCTTATGGGTATCTAAATTCGGTCTCTAGGGAACCAGCAAAGAATGAAGTGAGAGCACTTTCTCAAACCTTTCCTTTGTCACCAAATCTCCCAAAAACCCCCTCCCCCCTCTTCACCCCCAGATTACCCCCTCCCCACCCGCGCTCCTCCAGCACAGATGGGCCTGGGAGACAGTAACGTGGGCGCCAAGCTCTATGTCTGCTGGAGCGGCGGCTTCCGCTGGCGACCGCCTCCGCAGCCCCGCCTGCTCCTAGGACTGGGGACACTGGGGCTGAGATTTAATGATTTACTGGAGGGGGTGGGGGCTAAAATGACAGAGTATGAGGGTGTTAAGAAACGGGATCACGGGGAGCTGAGGTAAAAGGTTAAATGGGGGAGCTATGATACTGCAGGCCACAGATGTAGGGAGAATTAAGAATGAGAAAAAAGAATTAAAGTAGGACAAGACAGAAGATAGGGGTGAAGGAAAAACCGAGATCATAGGGGGTAAAAAGAAGGACTCAAAGGAAAAGATGAAAGGTTGGTATAAGGGGATTTGAAATGGGAACCATGAGAGTTACTGAAAGGCTTACTCCTTAGCGAGCCCCGGGGAGGGCAATGAGGAAGACAGAAAGGGGGGTTAGACGGAAAATCATGGAGGTGTCATGCCTGTAGTTATCATTTACCTAACACAGTGGGGATCCCACAAGATTTTACACCCTTGGGTCTATCCTGGCCTGTTTTGTGTTGAGTTAGGTCATGTCAGGTCAACTGCAGGTCAAGGCAAGGTAAAGCTAAATGAGGTCAGCTGGAGTTGGCTCATAATTTAATAGACAGCTGGTAAGAGGTGACCTTTTGGCCCTGGTCCAAAGACTACACTTCCCAGAGTGCACTATTCTCTCCCCCTCCCCTAAATGAAGCAAAGAGTGCTCCGTGTCACCGCCAACTGGTGGGATCGGTTTTCCCTATTGGGTTGTGTTTGACGTTGCACGGGTTCCAGAAGGTTCTCTCAGGATTCAAGCCCTGGCCAGCACGTCCCACCTTCTCAAACCGGAGATTGGACTAATATAGATGCCCCACTGGCTCCGCTCAGAGTCACAGAGGCGAACCAATAGAATCAAAAGGCGCACGAAGTTGCCGCCCAATGACTGACACGACGAGCTGCAGAAGAGGTGTGGTTGATTGATCCCAGGTGACAGGGGCGGAAAGGGGGCGGTGATCGCCGAGATGCTCGTTGAAAAATGCCCAATCACAGCCTAGCCTGAGCTGAGTGACAGGCAGCGGGCGCAATGGGCGGCGCGGAGGCGGAGCCGCGGGGGCGGGCTCCCGGTCCGGCTGTCTGAGGCCAGCGGGCAGGCGACTCCTGTCCCGGGTGGAGGTGGCGCAGCCGGAGCCGGGGGAGGGGGCAGCGGCTGTCTGACGGACCGCGGCGGCGTCCGCAGCTCCTCAAGGGTGAGGGCTCTGAGCGAGGACCCGGGGGGCCGGGAGCGAGCGGGGCGTCGCGAAGAAGGTCCCGGCGTCGGGGGTGGGGACAGCCAGGGCCGCAGCCACCCCTGCAGCAGGGTGTGGGGCGGGAGCTCGGGGTCCGCGGCCCGGGCTTGGCCCTCCCCGCGGGCAGCCCGCGTCTGAGCCGGGCAAGGGTCGGGTCGGGCCGGGCCGGGTCGGATCGGGTTCCGCCGGGCGGAGGCGTTTCTGAGCAGGCTGGCCAGCCAGCTGGGGTGACATCACCGACCCCTCCCCCGCGCAAACCCCCTTCCCTCCTCTCCCCACCGCGCCTTTTGTCCCGGCCGGGCTCGGCTGGGCCCCGCCCTGTCCCGCCCCTCTGCGGGGGAGGAGACTCCCTGTCAGGGACTTCATTGAGTAGGTTCCTGGGGATTGGGCTTGGGTCCTCCCCAGAGAGGCGAGAGGAGCTGCCGGCTCGGGCCCTCCCTGTCACACCTGTCCCAGGTACACGCTGCCTGCCACTCCATAGCACACACGGTCACACGGTCACCGCCAGCCTCGCTGTCACACTGCCACTCGCACTCAGCCAGACACTGCTGTACCTGAGAGCAGGTGGCCCCGGACCCCTCCCTCCACTCTCCGCACCCGGGGATCTGGTCCGGCTCCTGCGGCACCCACACCGACAGGCCTTGCTGGGCAAGGGCCTTTGAAAGTCTGAGGAGGTGGCTTCCAGAGCTGCAGCGTCCCAAGCAGGCTCCGGTGGAGCGGTCAGAGGTGAGGGGCTTGGCCGGGCATGTTTAAGCGCACAGTGCTTTCCTGCCCACCCCCAGCAGCACCCCCACTGCAGGCTCGAGGAGCTTTCCGAAGCTTCCCACACTTCTGGGGAGAAGACTTCTTAGCCAGCTTGATGTTTAAAATTCAGCTGGAGCCCTTAAAACTTCGAGCGTGGACGCTGAATGGGTTTGTAAAGTTTCGGTAAGTCCCCCCCCCCAGAAGGGCACGCATACTACGCCGTGTCAGATTCTCCACATCAGCCATCCCTGCATGCCTCCCTGCTCCTTCCCTCGAAACTTCATCCCATCCCGTTCCCTGCAAGAACCCTCTTCCACCCGGCTCGTACATTTGAATGAACTGTTGCACCCCAGATCATCATCTCTTCGTTCATTTTTTTTTTCCACAAACATCTCCAGTGTCTCAGCCTCCAGTTCTCCCTCTCACCCATCAGTTGAGGGAGAATTTCCCACTCTGGCCATTTCCTTGGTCACTTTCCATCCCCTCCATCAGTCCCATCTCCCCTCCCTGTGCTTCAGGCCCTCCTGCCATTCCTCTTTTTCTTCTTTTTTTTTCTTTTTTTTTTTTTTTTTCCTGCCTCTACCTCAACATCCTCCTCTCCATTCTTCTCCATCAAAGGCAGAGCCATGCCATGGGGCTCCTTTGTCATTCTGCCACGTGGCTTGTAGGTAGGGGGAGGGATGGAGGGTGGAAAAGAGATGGGGGGGGGAGCTGGGGGGGGGCGCGTTGGCAGGTCCCAAACCAGTTTGCCCTGTGTCTGCGGAGGAAGTGAATTATGAGTCTAGAATAGCTAGCAGGTGGGTGCCAGGGCAGAAGCTGGCTTGAAGAGGTGATGGAGGGACCCCAAAGGGCAGGTGGGCTGGCAACCATTCCACTTGCCCTCTTCCTAGAAGCCATGGAGTTCTCTGGCCACCTGCTGGTGTGCTAGGGTTCTTCCAGTCCTGGGGAGAAGAGTGTGGGCTGAGGCAGAGATGGCAGACCACCCCAGCTCCTTCTCAGACTGCTTTTAATGCCGCTTCCGAAAATGGCTGCCCTCCCCCAGATGCTCTTTCTTCTCTGCCTCCCCCAACTCCAGTCTCCCCCACAGGCGTGACATGCTGGTGTGGGGAAATGGGGGAGTACCCGCCTTTATGGTGCCTTCTCTTTGTCAGAGTGAGGTGACTTCCAGCACCGTGAGTCAACCTAGCCACCTGCAACAGGCACTGTCGGGGTGGATGCTAGGGCCATTCTCCCTGCCTACCTGGGGCCTCGGAGGCCTCCCCCTTAGTGTCAGAGCCCTGATTCCTGCCAGGACACCCTGCACATTTCACTACTTGGAAGCATTCATGAGCAGAAAAGGAGTCCTCCACTGTGGCTCTCAGTACATTGCTAGAAACACTCTGGTTCTCCCTGCTTTGACAAGGGTTGGCTACATCTCAGAAAGGCTAAGAATGGCATCTGTCCACTACCTCAGATAGCTTTAGAAATAAGAAAGTCCCCTCCCCTCATATCCTCCACAGATCCATTGATGGGGAGATTAGAGTGGAAGAATCAGAGCCCAGTGCTTCTTCGTATACAGGTGCCCCTGCGCCCCATTTAGAAGGGGTTATCAGAGGACTGTGAGCCTAGTACTGAGTCAGACCCTAAATTGCGGGGGCAGGTAGAGGGATGGACGGTGGTTAGTATCAATCTTCTGGCAGTTAGGGTCTAAGAAGGCCCTGACTCTGGTGCTTTTGTTCAGTACCACTGGTGCTCAGACAGCGCAGACAAACATTCACACAGTTTAGTCTATAGCTACTGGGAAATGAGGAAAGGCAACTGTTACCCTCGTTGGGGGAAGGACAGTGCCCCCCCACACCCTGCCGATAAGGGTGTTAGAAACAGCATTTTCCAAAGGCTGTGAGTCACCTGTGATCTGAGTCACACTTGAGGCTTAGCATCATCTGGGGGGGGTAGGGGCAGGGAGATCTGGGGTCCCCAATGGCTGAAAAGACTCCCGACACCCATACCCTGACTCAGCTCAACAGGACAGCTGCTGAAGACCCGGGTCTGTTCCCAGTCCTGGGAAACTGCCAGCTGTCCTCAGCCCGGGCACCATGCCTGAGGTGTGGCGTAGGAGAGACTACAAGGCTCAGGTGACCTCAGTACACTGACCTTTGTCAGCTTCTGTGTGTGAGTCTCTCAGTCCACAGTGCCACCTCACTCAGAAAGGCCTCTCGGGGGTCCTCAGCCTAGCCCCAAGAAGTAGGCTACAATCTTCAGCCAGAAGCTGAAGAAGGAATCACCAAATCCTAGGGTGTCAGAACTGGAAGAAATCATCTGGTCCAAAACTTTGATTTTACTGATGGGGAGACAGAAGCCCACAGAATAGGCATGACCTACTGAAGGTCACAGGGAGTCGTTGAGGGACTGCTGGGTCAGCAGCGGGGCTGGGCTTGAGAGAGCAGGCCACCAAAGACTGGCCCTGGGTTTCTTTCAGAAACAAGGAGACCAGCGCCGGTCCAGTAGCTGTGATGGGAAAAGATTATTACAAGATTCTTGGAATCCCATCCGGGGCCAATGAGGATGAGATCAAGAAAGCCTATCGGAAGATGGCCTTGAAGTACCACCCAGACAAGAACAAAGAGCCCAACGCTGAGGAGAAGTTTAAGGAGATTGCAGAGGCCTATGATGTGCTGAGTGACCCTAAGAAGCGGAGCCTGTATGACCAGTACGGGGAGGAAGGTAAGAGGGTGGCACTGCAGCCTTGTCCTGGACCCCTGTGTTCGTCTGGAGCCCTGGATAAAACGGTTCTCATAGTGGGGAACCGAGGAGCTGAGGGGGCAGAGGGTGAAGGCGGCAAGTCTTGTTAGCGTGCTGGACTACTCCTGTATTCACCCTGCCCATCTCTTCCCCCTCCGCCCCCCAGTTCATTCAGGCCTGGAGTTTGAGCCAAAGGCTTTGCCAGTCCTTTCCTTCCCGGCCTTATTAGTCCTGCCTGAAGTCTCTGCTGCTTCATTGGCTGGTAGGAAAGGTTGGAGAGAGGGAGCCTGTGGCTCTGTGAGGACAGCATTTACATCCATCAGCATAAAAGTCTGGGCCTCCAGCAGCCAGAGTATTAACCACCAGAGCTCTGAGTGGAAATGGCTGTTGCCTGCCTTACTCCAACCCCTGCCCAGGAGAACAGAGGTGGAGCTTTGCCTCCCAAAGGAAGTGGCAGGGATCCAAGTGTGGAAGGGGAACTGTTGTCACATCTTACCCCCTCCCTAGGGCAGTTAGTTGGTGGCCACGCACAGGGCGGGCAGCAGGAAAGGCCCAAATAAAGCTGCTGAGAGGGCGGCCCCTCCCCCTCCCAGCACATCCCACAGGCATGATGTAGCTGCTAATTCTGGGCCTGCCCCTCGGGCCGCCTGCCACCCGCCAGCCTCGGGCACCTGTCAGGCTATATTAAGAGACATTGTCACAGCTGAGGACTCTCCTTCCTGGGAAGAACTGTCCTTCCTCCCAGGGACATCCACCTTTCTCCTCCTCGCCCTCCTAAACCAAGCCTCAAAATGAAATGGGCTAATGGCATGCACTATACCTGATTAAAAGTAGGGGCTCAAGAGCCTTTCCCGCCCTTCCCTGGCTCCTCTGTGGCCGGCTTCGCAGCCCCTCCTTTTTCTCCCACACTGCCAGTTCACTCCTTCTTTTCCTTGTTCTTCCTAGACTTGCCAATTCCCAGAGGCACCGCTCAGTTCCCAGCATTCTCCCAACTAAGAAATTTTTCTTTCTTGGATGGAAGGATGGAGAATCTTAGGAGTGGGAAAGAGGGAAAGCAGTGCGGACGCAATGCCACCGAGTGGCCTGTGTGCACTGCATTCATCCCTTCACTTAGCCTCAGTGCAGGAAGGAGGGTGGAAACGGCTTCCAGAGCCCTGTCCCACATATGTGACCAAGCCTAAGTGAAGGGCAGCACTCAAGCCTAGGCCCAGACAGTGGGCCTAGATCACAGTGCACATCAGGTGCACTGCGGCCTGGGAGGGAGGGCTTGAGGACAGAGAAGCAACTTTGGAACCTTCTGTTATATTTCTGTCCACCTTGCCTCTGCCCAACAGCCAGCCAGAACACACAGGCTCTGTGTACAGCTTTGGCTGGAACAAGTTGTTCTCAGCTTGAAAGGGGGTGGTGGTAGTAGAACAGGAATCCCCATGGCGAGAGTTACCCCCTCCCGGCATCATCAGGCCAGCCTCCCGTTTGTTCTCTCATTGAGCTCCACCAACTTTTTAACTTGCTCAATAGCTATCCCCTCAGCAGGAGGAGAGAACAGACCCCAAGCTTGTAAGAGGGGTCAAGAAGGAGCTGCGACAAGTCCCTGAATGCCTGCCACGTATGTGCCTCTAATGAAACCCAAACCTGTCCTTATGGCCCCAGGAAATAAGAGGCTAATTTAGGCTCAGGCTTCCATGGCCAATTGAAATTCTAGATAAAAGGTCTCAAAGAGGGCTGAGAGGGCTGGAGAGATGGCTCAGCTGTTAAGAGCACTGACTGCTCTTGCAGAGGGCCCAGGTTCAATTCCCAGCACCCACATGGGGGCTAAGAACTGTCTGTAGTGCCAAGCATGGTGGTACACGCCTCTAATCCCAGCACTAGGGAGACAGAGGCAGGTGGATATCTGTGAGTTCAAGGCCAGCCTGGTCTACATAGCGAGTTCCAGGACAGCTGGAACTAAAGGGAGACCCTGTCTCAAAAATACCAAAAAAAAAAAAAAAAAAAAAAAAAAGTCTGAGAATACAGCTTGGTATTAGATTAGAGTGCTTGCCTAGCATCCACAGAGCCCTAGGTTCCAGCCCCAGCGCCACCAGATAAACAAACAAATAAGTCCCATTGGCAGGGTCCCTTCCCTCAGCCCAGCCCCCACCCCGACTCTACATTCTGAATCAGTCTCAGTGTTAATCCTCTCCCCGTACTTCCCTCAACCCCATCGCACACCTCCCATGAAGGTGCCATCCAAGAATCTGAGCCCCTTGTTCAGGACCTGACTTCAGGAGAGCAGCTGGGGTCACCACTTGCATTACGCCAGCCCATTCATGCATGGTGGCTGCTCCGTGTCAGTGTGGGATGCAAGGCTTGGCGTTGTGTAACTCCAGGGAGCTCCGCTCCCATTGTAGTCTGTGTCTGTGCACTGTGTGAATGACAGTCCCTGGAGCTGTGCAACACTGGATGGAGTAAGGGAATAAAATATTTTAAAATCTAGAAAAATAGCTCCTCATTTCCATATTAATGAGCTTTTCTGCTTTTGTGAGTCCTCTTGGTTTTGAATTTGATCAGGAGTCAGGAAAGAGGAAGCAGAATGAAAGCAGGCTTCCTTCTGGACTGTGTCCTCACCTCATCTGGGGTGGGTCAGACTAGCGCCCCCCCCCATTGTCTCTTGCCCTGTGTGTCTTTGCAGGTAAGCAGAGGTTTAGAAGGCAGGCGTAGCCTGTAGTGGGATACCAGGCCAGCCACTCAAGTCTTTCTGAAACATGTCTGGACTATGAGTTAAGTGGCAGTGGTTACAGGACTGGAAGTCACGTCCTCTAAACCTCCTCGTCCTGGCTTTTCCACTCACTGCCTAACTCAGCATGTTTCCATCTCAAAATGTGTTTTGTTTTTGGTTTGGTTTGGTTCCTCCTCTCCAGCCTTCTGAGTATTGACTAGAATGCAGGCATGCAGCACTGTGCCTGGATACATTCTTTTTATTTTATTTTTTAATTAATTAATTTATTTATTTATTTTTGGTCTTTTTGAGACAGGGTCTCCCTGTAGGCCCAGCTGTCCTGGAACTCAATATGTAGACCAGGCTGGCCTTGAACTCACAGAGATCCACCTGCCCCTGCCTCCCTAGTGCTGGGATTAGAGGCGTGCGCCACCACACCAGCCAGGGATACATTATTATTATGTAACTGAGTGGAAATTAATCTTGTCTAAAACATTTCTTACCCCGTTAGTTTAGCCTCTCTGTGGGAGTTAAAGTTTGCTTCTATCTCTAGTCCTATGAACCTGAAGCTTAGCGGTCAGAGGGAAGAGACTGAGGTGGGGCCAGGATGGGCCACACTGCCCCTAACTTCTCCTCCCCTCTAGGCCTGAAGACCGGCGGTGGTACATCAGGCGGCTCCGGTGGCTCCTTTCACTACACCTTTCACGGGGACCCTCACGCCACCTTTGCTTCCTTCTTTGGTGGCTCCAACCCCTTCGATGTCTTCTTTGCCAGCAGCCGCTCCACTCGGCCCTTCAGCGGCTTTGATGCAGATGACATGGATGTGGATGAAGATGAAGACCCATTTGGTGCCTTTGGTCGCTTTGGCTTCAATGGGCTAAGTAGGGGTCCGAGGCGAGCCCCAGAACCGCTGTATCCACGGCGCAAGGTGCAGGACCCGCCTGTGGTACATGAGCTGCGAGTGTCCCTGGAGGAGATCTACCACGGCTCCACCAAGCGCATGAAGATCACAAGGCGGCGTCTTAACCCTGATGGGCGAACTGTGCGCACCGAGGACAAAATCCTACACATCGTCATCAAGCGTGGCTGGAAGGAAGGTACCAAGATCACTTTCCCTAAAGAGGGCGATGCCACACCTGACAACATCCCAGCCGACATCGTCTTCGTGCTCAAAGACAAGCCCCATGCACACTTCCGCCGAGATGGCACCAATGTGCTCTACAGTGCACTGATCAGCCTCAAGGAGGTGGGGCCTGCTACGGGGTGTGTGTGTGTGTGTGTGTGTGTGTACGTGTGTGTACGTTGGAGGGTGAGTGTGTGTGTGTACGTGTGTGTACATTGGAGGGTGATGGGAAACACTCCCTTCCGTCCTGGAACATTCTTTCCCTGTCTCAGTCTCTTCCCTTCCTCCCTGCCCTCTCTACTCTACATCCTCTCCTGTCTGTCTCTTCCCTTCCTCCCTGCCCTCTCTACTCTACATCCTCTCCTGTCTGTCTCTTCCCTTCCTCCCTGCCCTCTCTACTCTACATCCTCTCCTGTCTGTCTCTTCCCTTCCTCCCTGCCCTCTCTACTACCTTTTCCTCATTTTCTGCCTTATTTTTCCCAGGCGCTGTGTGGCTGCACTGTGAACATTCCCACCATTGATGGCCGAGTGATCCCTTTGCCCTGCAATGATGTCATCAAGCCAGGCACGGTGAAGAGACTCCGTGGGGAGGGCCTTCCCTTCCCCAAGGTGCCCACTCAGCGGGGAGACCTCATAGTTGAATTCAAAGTTCGATTCCCAGACAGATTAACACCACAGACTCGACAGATCTTGAAGCAGCACCTACCCTGCTCCTAGGCTCTGCCCTGGCCAGTCCAGAGTCTACCATAGCAATACCCCCACCATCACCCCATCTAATGTGTACTAGCTAGATGTCCACTGGACACTGGCAACATTTCTAAAATGCAAAAAAGCCACTGATTTTCAGGAAAATGTTCCCGTCCCCGACCCCTTTCAGAGCTGGGCTGCTTTGGGGAATGGGAGGGAGGTGGGGAGATAGCCCAGGCCAGGGTCGTTTTCATGTCACTAGCTTTGAATCCAGCTCTCACTCCAGTGGCTGGAGAGTGACTTGAGTGCTCCTTGAAGATGCAGATTCCTCGTCCACGCCTGTAAATAGCATGTCCTCCTCCCCAGCCTTGCTGACACAGTTCCTCTCCCTTCCCTTTGGCTTCCTCCCACTGGGGGAGAAAGAGACTAGAAAGGACACTGCTCTCCACCCCACCCCAGGTCTGTAGTGTCCAGGGCTATTGCACACATATTCACGCACACGAAGCACTTACCTGGAGCACTCTGTGCCTCTCTGGAGACAAGGAGAGGAAATAGGAAGGGAAGGTCCATAGCCTGTAAACAAGGCCATTTATGGAGCACGAGACACTTTTCATTTGGGGCAGAGAGGTAAACTGACCCTCGGGAGCCTTCCCAACAGCTGCCCTGCCAACACCTCACAGACTTGGAGGTTCTGCCTTCCCAGTCGCTCGGAGGAGTGTTCAAGGGTGGAAAAAGGGAAGAGGGGCTGAAGCATCAAGGCTAAGAGGTGGGGCAGGGCCCATCTCCAGCAATCAGGAAGAGAAAGGGCTTTGGGGTCAGGTGGCAGCTATTCCCCACCAAGAGATTCAGGGTCACAGGTTTCCCCCACATCTCTGAACTCAGGGCCTAGCCACCCCAAACTTCCAAACCCCACTTTTGTGATATGTGAAGCTACTTATTTCTTACCCTTCGTGGAGGCTGTGTTGGGACTTCCCAGCCCCTTCTGCCTGTGTGACCCCTACCCACTCCCACAGTTGTAAAGATATCCAATAGTGAAGGAGCTGAAGGAGCTGGGAGAAGACTGCTTCAGCTGGCCCTGGGGTGGGGTCGCTAGAGGGTCTCTCACTTTGACAAGCCCCTGAATGTTTTTATAGTAGTTTTTTGTATTTTTTTGTAATGACAGTATTATGGAAAAAAATAAAGTATTTTAAAAATATGGCCTCTGAGCAGGAGCAAGGACCCCTGAGACAGGGGCAGACACAGATGCAGTGCCATGATCAACCTCCTTCTAGAACCCTGCTTGCCTTTGAGAAGCCCAACCATACCCTCAACACAAACCGAAGCTGACCCCTTCTTCCTCTAAGCCCTGTCTTCTGGGAATTCCAGAACATATACCCCCAAAACAACAAAGATAGTAGCCATTACCTAGCTATTTGCAGAGAAAAAAATATCCAAATATCCTTGGGTTTGAGAAACAGAGACTCCTCTGTACTGAAGATGTGTCAGCTCCAGATCTAATTGATCTTCTCTTCTTGCTTAACCCTTCTCTTTGGGTCAGAGGCATTTTCTTCCTTGGAGGGGGTGAAGTGAAGGACTTTCTGGCTTATTAGAATAGGCATATGCCCAAAGACACAGTTTGGGCACAAAGAACATAACTAAAGGCCCTTGGCATCCTGGCATGGTGGCAGGGCCTGGCTAAGGATCTGGGCTCCCTGGAAGGCAGCAAATGCAGTTGCTTCTTGAATCACCATTTTCTGGAGATGTCTGTCCTTACCTATCTGCCTGCTAGGCAACTCTGACTCTCAGGGCCTACATTGTACAGTGGCCGCCATCTTTTCCCTTGGGTCTGGGTAGGAAGGAGCCCAGCTGTTCTGCCTTCTGGCTATCTGGGCCTGGCCTTCCTCCTGGCACTGACTCCCTGCCAGCCACACTGCCAAAGAGAGGCCCATGACAGCCAGGTCCTCCTGAGACCACTGTCTAGTACTGTGAGGACTGCCTTCAGCTGGGCCTATCAGAAATCTTTCTGATGCACTTCATCCTGGGACAGAGACACTGACAAGAACTACTTTCCTCTGATCAGAGATACTTCCTGTGGGAGACTCTTTTCTCCTAGTCCCAAACCCGGGGCGGGGGGGGGGGCATGCTAAAGCCTGGGCCTGGACAGGGTGACCCCACAGTGCATCCTATTCCACACTCTCCTTTAGGAATTCTAAGGTGGTCTCACTCACTTGAGGTTAAGTTCTCATCCTGATACTTCCTTGAGGCCTGAAATTTCAAGATCTGGGCATCCTGGGCTAGAATTCTGGTACTCGATGGACACACAGGACCTGGGAACCTGTCGTGGCTTCATGTTTTCACTGAGCACAGTCTTCTGGGGCTATGGGATTGCGATCCTACAAGGGCAAGGTGCCCTTCAACAGGGATGCACTCAGTGTGGGGAGCAGGGAGGAAGGATGGGTGGAAGGGGCAGGGAGAGGATGTGGAGAGGAGGGGAGGAGGAGGAGAGGAGCTGGAGGAGTGTTTCCAGGGGATAATGGGATTTTTATTGTTTTTTGTCTGTTTTTGAGACAGGGTCTCCCCGGCTGTCCTGGACTTACAATGTAGACCAAGCTGGCCTTGAACTCACAGAGACCTGCCTGCCTCTGCCTCCCAAGTGCTGGGATTAAGTTATTGGGATCTCTTACTTGGCTAAGTCTCTGACTATTTCATAAGAGTGTGTGTGTGTGTGTGTGTGTGTGTGTGTGTGTGTGTGAGAGAGAGAGAGAGAGAGAGAGAAGAGAGAGATTTTTGTAATGAAAGAACTGTGGCAGACATTCATTCATCCTGCATGACAATAACATGCTAAGACTTAGCTGCCCTGGATCTTTGACCACCGTGGTCACTGGAGTCACTTAACCACTCGGAGAGCCACTTAGCTCCTAGACACATCTTGTCTCACTACACGTCAAGACATCTCGCTGTAACTTAGGAGCTTCAGTCTCCTGGTACCTCACTTCTTTGCTTCTTTGGCCTCTGAAGGAATCTCCAAATCTCTAATATCTTTCAAAGGAGGAAGCTGAAAAGATGTCTCCCCTTCCATGAGCCCCTACCCCTCTCCTCTGTCTTCTGCTTCTAGGCACCGCTTCTCCATGGCTGCCATTTCTTGAGATGTAGTTCCCTCTCACCATCTCTTGGGTCATGCCCTGCTGTCTTGTGACATGTAGTAACTGGACTGCCTCTTGTCCTCATCCCCATGCAAGTCATCTATGAGGATAAACTTATCTATCAGGAACCAAAATATCTCTCTGCACTCTTTCTTGAATTGAGGGTCCCCTATGAGCCCATGACCAGTAAATAAATATCTCTGTGCCTCCGGATTCTCCTGTTCATGCTAGGGACAAAATCCAGGTCTTTGAACCTGTGAGGCAAGTGTCCTACAACTATGCTGCATCCTCATTCTTGGGAACTGAAATGTTCATAAGTTTATCTACCAATCTACCTACCTAAGGGTTCTTTCTTTCAAGGAGCTAAATAATGTCCATTTGGCATAGCTGAAACATGGGTGGCTAGGAAGGAAAGCTGGGGAGGGGACCACAGTTGTCCCATATCATCTTAACAGTTTTATCATAGTAACAGTTTTAACACCTTGATAAATAAGCCACTTCTGCCACACTCCAATCATGCCTGTGCATGTTTAATTCCTGAGTCAAGAAGGAAAGCTTCCAAGAGATCTTTAGGCAATGTTATGGGTTCAATCAGTACTGAAATTCCAGTTCTCAAGCAGCTAGTGAAAAAAAAAAAAAAAAGGAAAAAAAAAAAAGACGTTCCAGGAGGGGGCAATGTACAGTTGTCAACAAGCCACAAGCAATACACATCTGTAAGGATTTTGCCTTGCTAGACTGCAAATCTTTAGAGTGTTTTCCAATTGCTTCTAGCCTAGATTTTCTCTTGAAAAGCCATGATTCATCATCCATGATTCAACAAGTCATTTTTAACTCTTCCAGAGAACAAGCCCCTTAAACCGGTATAACTTTGAAACTTTTCGATGTTTCCTTTGGAGCCATTTCTCAGGCTGTGACTGACTCTTTCCTGGGTCATTCTGTAGCTAGGCCTTTGCTATGCCCTTCATGTAGAGGCTTCTCGACTATCAAATCAAGTCTTCCTTAGATCCTGCTGCTACGCTCCATACACCTAGCATGCTGTAATGATCTGAGCTAAGATATGCATGGTAGATAACTCTGGTGGCTACACTGGTGTCAGAGACTCTTGGTTCCTTCAGGCCAGAACCCAGCAGTTACATGAGTCTCTTTCAAAGATGGTGTCCTAGTTGGTTCCAATGGTTATTCCCTATAGGAAATTCTCTAAAAAGAACAGAAAATGTCACATAGACCTGGGAGGCCTGGCTTCACTGTAAAAAATAGGGGGTGGGGTGTATGGATATAGGTCTGGTAGAGTATTTGCCCATGGGAGGGGGTATGGATATAGGTCTGGTAGAGTATTTGCCCATGGGAGGGGGTATGGATATAGGTCTGGTAGAGTATTTGCCCATGGGAGGGGGTATGGATATAGGTCTGGTAGAGTATTTGCCAATGGGAGGGGGTATATATGGATATAGGTCTGGTAGAGTATTTGCCAAGCATGTGTGAGGAGCACAGTCTTAGACATTTTTTCTCCAATAAAAACATTAAGACATATAAAGAAAAAAACAAATATGTTCCATGAACATACACAGGTGATATAGTAGTGGTGAGAATCGGTAAAATATGTCCTCCAAGAAGCCCAGACTTGAATTTATTAGACAAAGACCATAAATTGTCTATATAAATGTGCTGGGTACTCAGGCTTGGTGGCGCACACCTTTAACCCTAGCACTTGGGAGGCAGAGGCAGGCGGATCTTTGTGAGTTCAAGGCCAGCCTGGTCTACAGAGTGAGTTCCAGGACAGATGGGGCTACAGGGAGACCCTGTCTCAAAAAGACAAAAAATAAATAAAAATAAAAAAATTAATGTGCTGGGTAGTTTTAGTGTCAAGTTGACACACCTGGGTTGAGGGAGCCTCATTTGTGGAATTGCATCCATTGGACTGGCCTGTGGCCATGTCTGTGGAGTATTTTCTTGATTGATGAGTGATGTGGGAGGGCCCAGCCCACTGTGAATGGTACCACCCCTGGGCAGGTGGTTCTGTATTGCATAAGAAATTAGGCTGGGCCAGGCATGGTGGCGCATGCCTTTAATACCAGCACTCAGGAGGCAGAGGCAGGAGGATCTCTGTGAGTTCAAGGCCAGCCTTGTCTACCTACTGAGTTCCAGGCCAGCTGGGGCTACAGGAGACCCTGTCTCAAAAAGACCAAANGGCTGTTTTATATAAGAAAGTAGGTTGGGCATGGGCCAGGGGAGCAAGCTAGTAAGCCTTGTCCCTCCATGGCCTGTCCTTCAGCTCCTGCCTCCAGGTTCCTGCCCTGAGTTCCTACCTTGAGCTCCCTCAGTGATGAACCTGGGAGATAAGACAAATAAACCCTTTCCTCCCCAAGTTGGAATTGGTCAGTGTTTTGTCTCAGCAATTGAAGAGAAACTAGAACAGAAATTGGTACCAGAGAGTGGGCTATTGCTGTGACAAACCTGACCTTGCTGTTTTGGGGAGGATTATGGAAGCAGTTGGAACTTTGGCTGGAAAAGCCATTGAGTGCTTAGAGTTTGTTAATGTGGAAATTGGAACAGTCATGCTGAAAGAGTTGCAGACAACGGAATCCTGGCTTGTGAAGTTTCAAAGGGAAGCACAGAGCATCAAGACTGTTTGCATGACATTTTTGAACTGAGAATCTGTGGATTCTGGTCAGCTGGGGCTGAAGGATCAGGCTGTAAGTAACAAGAGACCAGAACCTGAAATGAAACCTTTGTTTTACTGGAACAATTGATGCTGGTTAGCTGGGGCTGAAAAATCAGCTATAAGTAACAAGAGACCAGCATCACTGTGGTGAAATCTTCTGGAAAGAATTTCCTCAGGGTCAGCACACAGAAGCTGTGGTCCAGAGGAGTCTCTATCTTAAGCTGGAAGCCAGACTTGGTAACATGTAAGAGTCTCCTATATGGTTCTGGTGTTGAAATGTGAAGGGGTCACAGAGAGCAGCTGAGGCCTGGCATTGTGAGAAGCCAGGAAAGCCCACTGGTGAAGGTACAACCTGAGTTTCAGGGGAGACCCCAGCTTTTTGGAGATGCCAAGACCATGGGATGACCACTAAGAGCAGCAGCAGGCATGGAATGGAACTGGCCTGGGCCTGTGAGATGAGCTGTGTTCTGTGGATGACAGAGTCAGAGAAGTAGAGATGCTGAAACCCTTTGGAGCCCAGAAGATTTTAAGTGAATCCCAGATGTCCAGCCTTGAGCTACTTTGCTGGACTTAGGTTTTGTTTGAGTGTGCCTGGTTCTTCCCTTTGAAATAAGACAGTACTTGTTTTGGATTTTTTAAATATACTTTTGTTGATGTTTTATGTATTTCATACATCATTTTCAGTTCAATTTAGACACATTCCCCTTTCCCTCCCCCTCACCCACCCCATTTCATGCATTCTGCCATACATGTCCTGCATCTTTCTCTCAGTCTTTTTAAAGTTTTTCTCTGCAGAGATTTATTGTTTGGGGTAGAATTTAACTGTATCAATCTGTTCTTTGACCCAGTTCTTATGTTGTTGTTGTTCCCTCCCATTTGTATTGCTCCAAAATATGCCTATATAAACATCATATATGTACCAGAATTTTGTCCTCTGGGAATAAACTGTATGTTAACTCCAAAATGTTTAGGAATTCACATTTTTCCCTTTAATTTTATATTACTCCAAAATATGAATATATACCTTCCACAAATGTATATTAATTACCATGTCTGAAAATAAGTGGTAAGTTAATTCTAGGGCCCATTAAGAGATTCACATTATAACATCACAGTTGTTTTCAGAAAGAAATAACGTTGCTCAGCTTGTCTTTCAATTGGGGGATTTGGTGCTTGCATCCACAAATGAGGAAAACATTCCCCGTTTGTTTCTTGGGGACTGTGTTACTTCACTTAGCATAATGGCTTCAAGTTCCATCCATTTACCTAAGACTTTTTTTTTAAACATTTTTTTTTATTTTATTTATTTCCATATGTGTATGAATGTACTGTCTGCATGCAAGTTTGTGCACCCGTGTTGTGCAATGCTGCGGAGGTCAGAAGAGGGTGTCGGATTCCCCTGGAACTGGAGTTCTCCTGGAATTGGAGCTTCAGACGGTTCTCGGCCGCCATGTGGGTGCTGGGGATCGAACCCGGGTCCTCTGTAAGAGCGGTCGGCGCTCTTAACCGCTAGGCCATCTCTCCAGCCCCTACCTAAGAGACTTTTAAAGGAGATTGTGAGTGTTTGGATTTTTTCAAGGACTGTGGGGCTTTTAAGGTTGTGCAACTTTATGTTGTAACACTAATGTTAACATATCTTGGGGACAAGAAATGGAAAGCTTATGGTTTAATAGTGATGTTTTGTGTGTCAAGTTGATAATGGGTCAATTGTGCTGGGTAGCTTTAGTGTCTGTGGAGTATTTTCTTAATTGATGAGTGATGTGGGAGGGCCCACCCTATTGTGGGTGGTGCCGCCCCTGAGCAGGTGGTTCTGTACTGCATAAGAAAGCAAGCTGAGGGGCTGGAGAGATGGCCTAGCGGTTAAGAGCACCGACTGCTCTTGCAGAGGACTCGGGGTCAATCCCCAGCACCCACATGGCAGCTGAGAACTGTCCTTAATTCCAATTCCAGGAGAACTCCAGTTCCAGGGGAATCCGACACCCTCTTCTGACCTCCGCGGCTTTGCACGACACGGGTGCACAAACCTACATGCAGACAGTACATTCATATAAATAAAAAAAATTAAAAAAAAATAAAAAGAAATGCTTCTAAGGGATAAGAAGATGGGCCAGGCGTGGTGGTGCACACTTTTTTTTTTTTAAATTTTTTTTTTTTTTTT
>VZQC01002447.1:1489312-1571458 GCA_009823505.1 Rhizomys pruinosus | reverse complement strand
TGTGCACCCGTGTCGTGCAATGCCGCGGAGGTCAGAAGAGGGTGTCGGATTCCCCTGGAACTGGAGTTCTCCTGGAATTGGAGTTTCAGACGGTTCTCGGCCGCCATGTGGGTGCTGGGGATCGAACCCGGGTCCTCTGCAAGAGCGGTCGGCGCTCTCAACCGCTAGGCCATCTCTCCAGTCCCTGATGGATCTTTTATATATATTTTATTTATTTATTTATTTATTTATTTATTTATGTGTATGAATGTACTGCCTGCATGCAGGTCTGTGCACCCGTGTCGTGCAATGCCGCAGAGGTCAGAAGAGGGTCTCAGATTCCCCTGGAACTGGAGTTCTCCTAGAATTGGAGTTACAGACGGTTCTCAGCCGCCATGTGGGTGCTGCGGATCAAACCCGGGTCCTCTGTAAGAGCAGTCGGTGCTCTTAACCGCTAGGCCATCTCTCCAGCCCCAAGGTGCGATTATTGCTAATTGAAAACAAAAAAAAAACCACAGAAAAACATGAATACAGTGTCTTGCCAAACCACTTCTTATCAATGAAGACAGAGAATCTTTTAAACCACCAAATAGAAACTTTGGAGTTGAAAAGTATGTATGGGCTGGAGAGATGGCTCAACGGTTAAGAGCGCTGACCCGGGTTCGATTTCCAGCACCCACATGGTGGCTAAGAACTGTCTTTAAGCCGGGCATGGTGGCACATGCCTTTAACCCCAGCACTCAGGAGGCAGAGGCAGGCGGATCTCTGTGAGTTCAAGGCCAGCCTGGTCTACAGAGTGAGCCCCAGGCCAGCTGGGATTAAACGGGGACCCTGTCTCAAAATAAAAAAACAACAAAAAACCCTGTGAAATACCGCCAAGCAAAGCAAATAACAGAAGTTCCAGAACCAGAAGAAAGAACGGGGTAAAAACACACAAAGTCCTAGGTTTGATTCCCCAGCAGCAGCAGGAGGAGGAGGAGGAGGAGGAAGAGGAAGAAGAATGACTAAAAACTTCCCAACATGTGTAAGGCCCTGGCTTTGCTCCCCAACCCAAGGGGCGCAAAAAAGGACTCCAAGTGGGTAAGAGGAGAGTTAAACAAAAAGATCCACAGCTAGACAGATCATACCTAACTTCAATAAGGTTCTTCATAATCAGAAGCCATGTAGCCCACAAGGCAGGGATGACATATTCAATGTGTTGGATGGGAAATTCTATACCCAGAAAAACAACTTCTCATCAATGATAAATAGTGTCATATGCCTATAATCCCAACAATGGTAAGACGAAGGCAGGAAATTCATGAACTTGAGGCCAGCTAGACAACAAGTTTAAAGCCACCTGGAGGACTGTGCACCTGAAGCCAGACATTATCTCAAAAAACAAAAAACAAAAATCACTTAAGGAGGGATCAAGATAAAGACCTAGAAAATTGGGGCTGGAGAGATGGCCTGATGTTAAGAGTACTGCCTGTGCTGGGCATGGTGGTACACACCTTTAATCCAAGCACTCTGGAAGCAGAGGCAGGTGGATCTCTGTGAGTTCAAGGCCAGCCTGTTCTACATAGTGAGCTCCAGGCCAGGTGGGACTAAAGTCTCAAAAAAAGACTGAAAAAAAAAAATAAAGTACTGCCTGCTCTTCTAGAGGACAGGGGTTCAGTCCCCAGAACCCACATGGCAGCTAAGAACCCAACTCCAGTTTCAAGAGATCCAATGCCCTCTTCTGGTCTTCATGGGCATTGCATGCATGTGGTGCATTTACATGCATGAAGGCAAAACACTCCCATTTAAAAAAAAAGGACTGGAGCCTGCCAGGCATGGTGGCACATGCCTTTAATCCTAGCACTTGAGAGGCAGAGGCAGGCAGATCTTTGTGAGTTCAAGGCCAGCCTGGTCTACATAGTGAGTTCCAGGACAGCAGGAGCTACAGGGAGACCCTGTCTCAAAAAGACAAAAAAAAAAAAAAAAAAAAAAAGTACAAAAAAAAAAAAGGGCTGGAGAGATGGCCTAGTGGTTAAGAGCACCGACTGCTCTTGCAGAGGACCCAGGTTCAATCCCCAGCACCCACATGGCAGCTAAGAACCGTCTTTTTTTTTTTGGTCTTTTTGAGACAGGGTCTCCCTGTAGCCTCAGCTGTCCTGGAACTCACTCTGTAGACCAGGCTGGCCTTGAACTCACAAAGATCCGCCTGCCTCTGCCTCCCAAGTGCTAGGATTAAAGGCGTGCGCCACCACGCCCGGCAAGAACCGTCTTTAACTCAAGTTCCAGGGGAATGCGACACCCTCTTCTGACCTCTGTGGCATTGCACCACACTGGTGCACAAACCTACATGCAGATAGTACATTCATACACATAAAAATAATAAATAAAAAAAATGGATGCAACTTTCAAAGAATAAAAAATATTAAAATAAAAAAGTAAACTCAACAGCAGCAAGTCTTTCTTACAAAAATACTAAAGGGAGTCCTTCAGGCTGAAATAAAGAAAACTAAGTAACATAAGTCCACATAAAGAAATAAAGAAAACTAGTAAAAGTAATTACAGGAATAAAAATAAAAGTATAAATAATATACATATTTTTTGTATTTTTCTATGTTATTTCAAAGACACCTGCATAAAGTGATATTTATATAGATATAGGCTGATATGAATAACATGGAAAGTTTTTTTTTTTTTCTTTTTGAGTCAGGGTCTCCCTTTAGTCCCAGCTGGCCTGGAGCTCACTATGTAGACCAAGATGGCCTTAAACTCACAGAGATCTCCCTGCTTACACCTCTTGAGTGCTGGGATTAAAGGTGTGTACCACCACGCCCAGCTGCAATGTTTCTATATACTATTAAAATAGTCTGTATTTTGTTCAGACTAGCTTTTTTTTTTTTTTTTAACAAAGCAAGCAACAAACTTTATTAAAAGAACCACACACATACACACTGGTCCCAGGCATTTCAAAAAAAGGATGCTCGACCTATACTACTGACATTCATTATTCATAACTAATACCCTTCTTTTTTTTATAACAAATACCCTTCTTACAGTATGTACTACGTACCCAATACTATTCACCCCATGAGATACAGGGATTTTTTTTTTCCTTTTTTCTTTTTTTTAATTATTTTTATTTTTTTTTTCTTTTCACAGGAAAACGGAAACAATACAAAATGACAATGACCAAAACAAAGCAAAAAAAAAAGGGGGGGGTGGGGAATTTCCATTTCTTTTCTGGCGAAATAATCAATCCACAAGGCTTGGTATGTAATTCTTCTCTCTTTTTTCTCCTTTTCCCCCCTTTTCTTTCTCTTCTTCTTTTCCTCCTCTTTCAGGGCTACCAGAAGGATATGTGTTTACTGGCTGGTCCAGGAAGCCTTGAGTTCTCAGCTGAGAAAGTCTGGTTAATTTAGGAGGGTGGGTCTCATCCCTAAACTGCCTAGTCAATTTCTAGCTCCTGTTTAGTTATGTTACCTTCTGAAAAGGTCACCCCATTCACCAGAAGGGAATCGGAACACAGACTGCTCTGACTTCTTTGATGCTGAAAAGGGACGTTAGGTGTGGCAACTGGGGTATCCCCCATTCAGAGGTTCTTCTACCTAAAAGACCCCTAAAATAACTATAGAGGGGGAAAAAAATCCTTGACTGGTGCCCAAGAAAGTGAAATGAAGGCAGGAGTAGTTAGGTACATGATCTAGGCAGGGGACCAGGAGAAGAAAGAACAGGGTGAATTCCAATGTCCAACTTAAAAGTCCATTAGAATTTCTTGAACAGGGTTTTCAAAGCATCCATGTGTTAGGTTTCTCCTTCTGTTCATTTGGCCTGATGCCTAGACTCAGGATCTACTTTCCAGGCATTTTAATGGTCAGGATATGAGTTTCCACTTAGATATTGCTAGAAAGAAAGAATTTTTTGTTTGAGACAGGGTCTCCCTATAGCCCCAGCTAGCCTGGAGCTCACTTTGTAGACCAGGCTGGCCTTGAACTCACAGAGATCCACCTGCCTCTGCCTCCCAAGTGCTAGGATTAAAGGCATGCACCACCATACCGGGTTTAAAGATGGTTCTTAGCTGCCATGTGGGTGCTGGGAACCTAACCGGGTCCTCTGGAAGAGCAGAGGTTAAGAGTCGGTGCTGAGCCATCTCTCCAGCCTCAGAAAGAGGAAATTTTATTATTAAGCATTAATTAACAACAATAGTGGACTTGTCCTTTGGCTGCAGGTGACTGTGTTAATCAAGGCCAAGAGCTAATGTTTTATCCCTGCTTAACACTATTTCATATCACACCCAATATCTAGAAGGACAATTTTTCAGGCTTTAAAAGAAATATATTGACTTTGCCAGGCATGGTGGCACCCGCCTTTAATCCTAGCACTTGGGAGGCAGAGGCAGGCAGATTTTTGCCAGCCTGGTCTACANTTAATAACTAAACTGATAAAATTTAAAAAAATTAATTAAGTAGATTGGGATATAAGTAAATAAATATTTATAGTGGATCTAGTTAGGCACAATTTCCAATGTCAATAAGTTCCGGGTCTTGGGTACTAAGGACTAAGGCAGCTGGAATCTATATGGAAGGAATTCCAACTCTAAGTTCCCTCCATAACTAGATTACCTGTGGTGTTACTGAGGCACTCGTATGCCCTACATTCTGTCGTGTAATCCATTGCATCTGACCCCACCTATGGGGAACTGGGTCCCACATTAGTTGGCGTCGCAAGTCAAATGAATCGCTTCCATGTCGATACGGAGAGGTATTTTCTTGATTGAATGAGTGAATGTGGAGGGCCCCCGCCCATCTTGTGAATGGTACCCCCTGGGCAGGTTGGGGTTCTGTATTGCATAAGAAATTAGGCTGGGCCAGGCATGGTGGCGCCATTGCCTGTTAAATACCAGCACTCAGGAGGGCAGAGGCAGGACAGGAAATTTCTTTCTCGGTCCGGGTTATGTTTGAGTTCGAAAAGAGAGCCCATGGCGGGTGGAACAATGCCTCCCTTACTTGTTAGTAATCAACACAGCTGGCGAGCACCAGTCCATTGGGGCGTCTAAATCTTAGTCCCAAAGTTGACCGCTACACCACCACTAACGCTCCGGATCGAGCCATACACGACTGGAAGAATTTAACTAGAGAATTGGAAATATTATCGTAGGTTGGCGATCATGGGCCCAGGAATGAAGGTGATTAAGGACCTGCCCGTGACAGGTCCAGTCAGTAGCCAGCAATATAATAACAGGATTGCACTAAACCAGGGGACATAGGGACAATGCTAGTGTGTCTCAAAAGGCCCTGGTCGAAATACCTTAGGGGATTTAGAAACAGCTAGAGTGCACAGCTTGTCGCATACTATACCAAGGCGTCCCAAGCAATCACGGTGTCCTTTTAACTAGGGGATCACGTTAGCCCCACTGAAGGTGTACGCCCGAAGGCAATTGAGCTGGGCCATTTGCTCGCTTATCTGATTTCTTTCAAGCTGCCATGACACCCTGGGCACAGATGTAAGGACATAAGCATGTACAAACTCCTTTTTTTTGCTCACTATAACGTTGATGTCTAAGTGTTAATTTGTTCTAGGGGTCGTTATTGGTCCTGACCGCACACTTTGAAGGAGTGAGACTGTAACTACGAAACAAAGGAAATTCAATGGTCCAATTTAGCACAGATGCAGTGGGCCTACTCTGCATAGTCGCGAACGCGATAGACCACGCTTGGTTGGTTGGACCGAAAATAGTTAGATAATATCTGGCGGCGGAGTGGAATCATAGATAGAGAAAGCTTAGTCATGCTGGATACCTAATGTGGGACTGTTTGTGAGAAAGTCGAATACTCTGAGTAGCGATGTTTGGGTAGGAGATCTCTATTCGTCTATATGTAGCGAAAAGTATGGAACATAGGTGTCCGAAAGTCTGAGGCGGAAATTGAGTTTTTGGTTCGAGAGCAAAGCAGAGGAATGGCGCGGCTTAATATGTGAAGTTTACACCATCAGGGAAAGCACGAGTACGCAATCAGGTATCTCCGTCTCTGACACTATGACAATGATTCTTTTGAAAAACTGGACATCCCTGCCGGTGGTTTGCGCATTTACTGGTACAAGGATATTTCCATGGAGGACAAAGAAAGGAATCAAGGCTGCAAAACTATGTAAGTAACTCCTAACGGAGACACTCAAAAATACCTGTCCATCAAAAAATTCAGAAATCATTGACTCAATTTTGTATTTTATTTCTTGTGAAGCTACCATAATTGAGTTATTCCGCACCCGCATATATGGTGGTGATGTAAGCCCCTATGAGATGGGGCTGGTGAATATGAGAATCAGCCTAATAAGTAGAATACTATAAGCAGATACACGCGGACAATAGCAATGTAGCTCTACTTGTTGTGTTGGAATATTCTTTTTCTTGGTTAAGAAAGAAATTTTGGTCCATCAAGGGTATATTCTAGCAACAATACATCGTATAAAGCTTGAATGTGTTCCGAGAAGGCCATAGTCCAACCTTATTCTAAGTCATATGAGAATGCACAGAACACTGTTGGTAAAACTAAGATGTAAAGGAGATTAACTTCTCTTTTCATATAAGAGACATGAAGTTGACAGGGTTGTTGGACTATGAAGAATTGTGCCAAGGGGTTCACAAAATTCCAGTACGCACGCCCTGAGGCACCGCCTAGGGTAGGTACGCAATTGTGAGAAACCAGTTGTAAAGCAACACTACTGGAAGGCGCAGTCGACATGGGTGTTACTAACCATAGTACTGGAAGATCGCCTATATTCGACGGGAAAGCGGCTACCAAGGAGACCCTCACTCAAGCCCCTTTTCTGAAGAAGAATCGAACTCCAAACAGCCAACTACAACGGAGATGAAACAAAATGATAGAGGTGAAGAGCAGTCAAGGCCACACATTAGGCATGGAAGCGATAAGAATTCTGGCCGACTCTTAAGCTTGGGGCGTGTATTGAGAATCCGAAGGGCTCTGTTGTTTTAATATGGATATAGAATGAGATCAGGACAGAGGGCTAGAGGTGAGAGGAGTAAGGTAGACGCTAATGCTGAAGCACGCCGTCTTTGGAAAGGCGCCGAAGAAGATTTTTGACAGTCTGATGACCCGATAGAGAATGTACCGCAGGCACCTTTCGGGGTTTCTAAGAACTTCCGTCGGCACTTGGACACTTTAAGGCGGTTTGTATAATCTCTGTCGATGGTGTGACTGTCCTTGGGGTTCTTTCCCACGATATTAACTTGAAACATAAGATCAGGATCTGATGTGTACTCTGTGGCATTTTGCTTGAACACTCAAATGCACTTTGGTTTCGTATTGTTATGCTTTTATGGTGAGTGTCTCCATGAAACACTGGGATGTTGTCTACAAAGTCTGCTATTCTAATTTGAGCACACATGTCCTCACATTCATCCCTCCACAATAAATAAAATAAAATCTTAAAAAAATAAATACACCACGTCACAGGAAATCGCATCTCTCTCACCAACCACACACGGCACGGACGCGCAATTATAATCAATGGCGATGATCTCGTTTATATTTCATGTTCTATTCTGATCATCACTAACAAAATGAAAAATAAAAAAAAAAAATTTATTTCTTTTTATGTTTACAATTTAAATATGTTTCAATGTATTGTCTTCTGATCACGGCACGTAGATTTATGCTCCCCCGTGTTTGGTGTACGAACTGATATAGCGCTGTTATCAATCTGGCTGTCTGTTTGACCGCAGTTTCGTATCGATTGGTAAAATAGTGGTTGTCGGATTCCTCGGTGCACCACATGGGGAGTTGTTCTTACTCTTGGCATACCAAGAGTCCACAAGAATCGGTATGCTTATCAAGCTACAAGCCATCATAGTATTGGGTTGTAATGGGCCAGAATTTTGTGCCCCTCTGAAACCCTAAACGGAAGTCTCCTGTCAACTGATGTAAAGCGGTCGTCCGAAAAAATGTCGTTCTATGGAAACAATTGCTACGGACACATTTCTCCTTTCCCAACGCCTCTTAAGAATTTTTTATACTTATTATACTTCTTTAAAAAAGCCTGTTCATATCCAGTTCAACAAGATTATGGAATATAATATCCTTCCACAAATTGTAGACTTATTATTATATAACCTTATGGGTCCTTGAAAGAGATATAAGCTTGTGTCATATGTTGTTGTTATATGTCTTGATTGGTTGATTGCCCATTTGAGAAGAGTAAAGGGTCTCACCTATTGTTATCAAAAGCCCACAAGTTGGCCTATCATGGTGGAGTCTCTCATCTTACTAGAAAAGGAATAACGGGCTTCGCCTGGCTTCTTCCAATCGTTCAAAACTTAGATGTTCTTTCAATTGGGGGATTTGGTGCTTTGCCATCCACAAATGAGGAAAAACATTCCCCGTTTGTTTCTTGGGGACTGTGTTACTCACAAGATCACTTAGCATAAATGGGCTTCCAAGTTCCATCCAGTTCCCTAAGACCTGTTTTTTTTAAACATTTTTTTTCTTTTTTAATTAATTTTATTTATTTCTGTCATATGTGTATGGAATGTTACTGTCTCATGCAATCTCGTGCACCCGTTGTTGCACTCCTGCGGAGTGTCAGAAGAGGGTGCCGGCATTCCCCTGACTGGAGTTCTCCCTGGAATTGGAGTTCAGACTGGTTCTAGGCCCGCCATGTGGTGTGGGATCGAACCCCGGGGTTTCCTCTTAAGACGGTGGCGTCTTAACCCTAGGCCAATCTCTCCAGCCCAACTTTCTCAACTTTTAAAGGAGATTGGTGGTTGTTTGCATTTTTTTCGAAGGGACCTGGGGCTTTTAAGGTTGTGCAACTTTATGTTGTAACACTAATGTTAACATATCTTGGGGACAAGGAAATGGGAAGCTTATGGTTTAATAGTGATGTTTGTGTGTCAAGTTTGATAATGGGTCAATTGGTGCTGGGTAGCCTTTTTAGTGTCCCCTGTGGAGTAATTTTCCTTAATTGATTGGGAGGTGATGATGGGAAGGCCCACCCTATTGTGGTGGTGCCGCCCCCTGAGCAGCGTTGTTCTGTACCTTGCATAAGAAAGCCCAAGCTTGAGGGCTGGAGAGATTGTGCCCCTATGGCGTTAAGAGCACGACCTGCCACTCTTGCCAGAGGGCTCCGGGGGGGTCAATCCCCAGCACCCCCACTGGCGCTGAAACTTCCTTATATTTTTTTCCAAATTCAGGAGAACTCGCAGTTTCCAGGGGAAATCCGTACACCCCTCTCCTGACCTTCCGCGGCTTTTGGGGCCACGACACGGGGTGCACACAACCTACATTGCAGACCAGTAACATTCAATATAAATAAATAAATAAATAAATAAATAAATAAATAAATAAATAAAATAAATAAAATAAATAAATAAAGAAAGAAAGAAAAGAAAGAAAAGAAGAAGAAAGAAGAAAGAAAAAGAAATAAAGAAGACAGCTGAGCATGGTTTTCAGGGACCAAGGCCCGTAAGCTAGCATTCCTCCCCATGGCCTGGGCCCTTTCCTTCAATCGTTATCCCTGCCCTCCCGAGGTTCCTCCGGGCCCCAGACGTTTTCCTAACCTTGGACTTCCACCTCGGTGAAATGAACCTGTGGACCTGGCAGATAAAACAGATCAAATAAAATGTACACAGTAGGTCTGTGCAACCCGTGTCGGTGCAATGCCGCGGCAGGTCAGAAGAGGGTGGGTTCGGATTTCCCCTGGAACTGGAGTCCTCTTCCTGGGAAATTGAGGAGTTTCAGACCGGTTTTCTCGGCCGCCCATCGTGGTGCTCGGGGGAATCGAGTACGTCCCGGTCCTCTGGCAAGAGCCGTCGGCGCTCTTAACGGCTTGGCCATCTCTCCAGTCCCCTGATGGGATTTCTTTTTATATATATTTTATTTAATTTATTATTTTATTATATTTATTTATGTGTATGAATTTTTTTAAATTTTTATTGTTATTTTCCTGTGCACCCGTGTCCGTGCAAATTGCCCGCAGAAAGGATTCAGAAAGAGGGGTTCTCAGAATTTCCCCTGGAACTGGGAGTTTCTCCTAGAATTTGAAGTTAAACAGGACGGTTCTCAGCCAGCCATGTGGGTGCTGCGGATCAAAACCCGGTTTCCCCTCCTTAAGAGCAGTCGGTGTTCTTACCGCTAGGCCATCTCCTCCAGCCCCAAGGTGCGATTATTGCTAATTGAAAACAAAAAAAAAACCAACAAGAAAAACATGAATACAGTGTCTTGCCAAACCACTTCTTATCAATGAAGACAGAGAATCTTTTAAACCACCAAATAGAAACTTTGGACGTTGAAATGTTGTATGGGCCTGGAGAGATGGCTCGAACGTTAAGAGCGCTGACCCGGGTTCGAATTTTCCCAGCACCCACCATTGGTGGCTAAGAACTGTTCTTTAAGCCGGGCAAATGGTGGCAGCAAATGCCTTTAACCAAACCAGCCCATCCAGGAGGCAGAGGCAGGGCGGATCTCTGTGAGTTCAAGGCCCCAGCCTGGTCTACAGAGGTGAGCTCCAGGCCAGCTAGGGATTAAACCGGGGACCCCTGTCTCAAAATAAAAAAACAACAAACAAAAAACCCCTTGGAAATACCGCAAGCAAAAGCAAATAACAGAAACAGTTCCAAGAACAGAAGAAAGAACGGGGTAAAAAAACACACAAACAAAAAAAAATTTTTTTTTTTTTTTTTTTTTTTTTGGGGGGGGGGAGCAGGAGGGAGGAAGAGGAGGCAGGAAGAGGAAGAAGAATCTAAAAACTTCCCGAACATAATGTGTAAGGCCCTGGCTTTGCTCCCCAACCCAAGGGGCGCAAAAAAGGACTCCAAGTGGGTAAGAGGAGAGTTAAACAAAAAGATCCACAGCTAGACAGATCATACCTAACTTCAATAAGGTTCTTCATAATCAGAAGCCATGTAGCCCACAAGGCAGGGATGACATATTCAATGTGTTGGATGGGAAATTCTATACACCCAGAAACACACTTCTCAATCAAATGATTAAATAGTGTCAATATTGCCCTATAATACCCAAACAATGGGTAGACGGAAGGCAGAAATTCAAATGAACTTGAAGGCCAGCCTTAACGACAAGTTTTAAAAGCCCCCTGGGAGGACTGTGCACCTGAAGTGCCAATGATCATTATCTCAAAAAAACAAAAAACCAAAAATCAACTTAAGGAAGGGATCAAGATAAAGACCTAGAAAATTGGGGCTGGAGAAATTGGCCTTGTGGTTAAGAGTAGTACTTGCCCATGTGCTGGTGGGCATGGGTTGGGTTACAACCTTTAATCCAACACCATCTGGAAGCCAGAGGCAGGTGGATCTCTGTGAGTTCAAGGCCAGCCCTGTCTATATAATGAGTTCTAGGCTAGCCATAGCTACAGGGTGTGATTCTGTCTCAAAAAAAAAGACTGAAAAAAAAAAAATAAAAGTAAACTGCCTGCCTTTCTAAGAGGACAGAGGGTTCAGTCCCCAGAAAAACCCACCATGGCAGCTTAAGAACCCAACTCCCAGTTTCAAGAGATCCATGGCCCTCCTTTCCTGGGTCCTTCATTGGCAATTGCATGCATGTGTGCATTTACATGTATGAAAGGCAAAAAACTCCAATTTAAAAAAAAAAAAGGAACTGGAGCCTAGCCAGGCAATGGTGGCACATGAACTTTTAATCCTAGCACTTTGAGGGCCGAGGCAAGCAGATCTTTTGGAGTTCAAGCCCAGCCACCTGTCTACATAGGGGAGTTCAAGGACAGCAGGAGCAACAGGGAGACCCTGTCTCAAAAGACAACAAAAAAAAAAAAAAAAAAAAGTACAAAAAAAACAAAAGGGCCTGGAGAGATGGCCTAGTGGTTAAGCGCAACCGACTGCTCTTGCAGAGGACCCAGGTTCAATCCCCAGCACCCACAATGGCAGCTAAAGACCGTCTTTTTTTTTTTGGTCCTTTTTGAGACAGGGTCTTCACCTGTATGCCTACTGTCCCCTGGGAAACTCCTCGTGACCATGGCTGGCCCTTGAAAAACCTCAACAAAAGAATCCGCCTGGCCCTCTGCCCCCCTCCGAGGTGCTAGATTAAAGGCGTGCCGCCCACCTCTCCCAGCCTATGACCCAATTCGATACCTAGACGCCCGGCAAAGACCGTCTTTCAACCTCAAGTTCCAGGGGAATGCACACCCTCCCTTCTGAACCCTCTGTGGCATTGCACCACAACTTGGTGCACAAACCTACATGCCAAAGATAAGTAACATTCAATAACCACAGTAAAATAATAAATAAAAAAAAAGATTTTATTTTATATTTTATATATAAAATAGAAATAAACAAATATTAAAATAAAAAAGTAACTCAACACGCTAGCAAGTCTTTCTTACAAAAATACTAAAGGGAGTCCTTCAGGCTGAAATAAAGAAAACTAAGTAACATAAGTCCACATAAAGAAATAAAGAACTAGTAAAAAGGTAATTACAGGAAATAAAAAATAAAAGTATAAATTAAATATATATTTTTTTTGTAATTTTTTCTATGTTATTTCAAAGACACCTGCATAAAGTGATATTTATATAGATATAGGCTGATATGAATAACATGGAAAATTTTTTTTTTTTTTTCTTTTTGAGTCCGGGTTCCTCCCCTTTAGTCCCAGCTTTTGGCCCTGCGGCCTCACTATGTAGAAACCAAAGATGGCCCTTAAACTCAACAGAGATCTACCTAACTGTACCCCTGCTCCCCCATTCCCTCGGTGCTGGGATTAAAGGTGTGTACCACACGCCCAGCTGCAATGTTTTTTTCCCTGAATATACTATTAAAATAGTCTGTAAAATTTTTTGTTCAGAACTAGCTTTTTTTTTTTTTTTTTTTTTTTTTAACTAAAAAGCAGCAACAAAACTTTTATTTAAAGAACCACCCAAGACATACACACTGGTCCCAGGCATTTCAAAAAAAGGATGCTCGACCTATACTACTGACATTCATTATTCAATAACTAATACCTTACTTTTTTTTTTTATTTTCATTATTTAATTTCTTTTCTTACATGTATGTCTTACGTAACCCATACTATTCACCCCATGAAGATAACAGGGATTGTTTTTTTTTTTTTTTTTTTTTTGTTTTTTCCCTTTTTTCTTTTTTTTAAGTAATTATTTTTTATTTTTTGTTTTCGTTTCACAGGAAAACGGAAACAATACAAAATGACAAAAAAACCAAACTTTTTTTTAAAAAAAAAAAAATAGGGGGGTGGGGATTTCCATTTCTTTTCTGGCGAAATAATCAATCCACAAGGCTTGGTATGTAATTCTTCTCCTTTTTTTCTCACTTTTCCCTCCTTTTCTTTCTCTTTTTCTTTCTTTTTTCTCCTCTTTCAGGGCTACCCAGGAAAAGGATTATGTGTTTACTGGCTGGTCCAGGAGGCCTTGAGTTCTCAGCTGAGAAAGTCTGGTTAATTTAGGAGGGTGGGTCTCATCCCCTAAGAACTGCCTAGTCATTTCTAGCTCCTTTGGTTTTTTAGTTATGTTACTTTCTCTGAAAAGGGTCACCCCATTCACCAGAAGGGAATCGGGATGCAGACTGAACGCTCTCTTTGACTTCTTCCATGTTGAAAATGGATGTTGGGTGTGGCAACTTGGGTATCCCCCATTCAGAGAGTTTCTTTCTAACCTAAAAAGCGGACCCCTAAAATACTAATAGAGGGGGAAAAAAATCCTTGACTGGTTCCCATGAAAGTGAAATGAAGACCCACCGGAGTAGTTTAGGTACATGATCTAGGCAGGGGACCAGAGAAGTAAGAACAAGGGCTGAATTCAAATGTCCACTTAAAAGTCCATTAGAATTTCCTAACAAGGGGTTTTTCAAAGCATCCCATGTGTGTTAGGTTTGCTCGCCTTCTGTTCATTTTGGCCTGAATGCCTAAGAACTCAGGATTCTACTTCCAGGCCATTTTTAATGGTCAGGGATATGAGTTTTTCCATTTAGTTGCTAGAAAGAAAGAATTTTTTGTTTGAAGACAGGGTCTCCCTATAGCCCAAGCCCCTTAGCCTGGAACTCAACTTTGTAGACCAGGCTGCCCTTGAACTCCAACAGAGATCCACCTGCCCTCTTGCCCTTTCCCAAGTGCTAGGATTTTTAAAGGCATGCACCACATATTAATACCGGGTTTTAAAAAAGATGGTTCTTTAGATGCCATGTGGGTGCTTGGGAACCTAACACGGGTCCTCTGGAAGAGCAGTAAGGTTAAGAAGGTCGGTGGCTTGAGCCAATCTCTCCAGCTCGAGATAAGAAGGTTAGAAATTTTTATTAAATTTAAGCATTAATTCAACACAATAGTGGACTTTGTTTCCCTTTGGCTGCAGGTGACCTGTGTTGAATCCAAGGCAGAGCTAATGTTTTATTCCTGCTTTTTAACACTAATTTCAATAATCACACACTCCCAACTATCTAAGGAAGGAAAAATTTTTCAGGGCGCTTTTAAAAAAGAAATATAATTGACTTTGCCACGGCATGGTGCGGCACCCGCCCCTTTAATCTAGCACTTTGGGAGGAGAGGGCCAGGCAGATTTTTGCCAACCTGGCTACCATAACAGGTCTTTCCAGGACCACTGGGGCTACAAGGGGAGACCCTGTCCTAAGAAAAGACAAAAAAAAAAAAAAAAAAAAAAAAAAAGACTTTATCTTTTGGTTATACTTTCTTTTTGGGTACTTAAGTCCACACAATTAGCCCAGATTAACCAAACTTTGTTTTCTCAAGATCATTTGAGGTTCTGGTCTTCAGGGGGATCTCAGGTTTTCAAGGGGGTGGGGGGAGCTCCTGGCTCCTTCTGGCCCTTCTTAACCAGTTCCATCTACGGAGGACAAGGTCAAGTCTTGCTAAACCAGGCTTCCATTTGGAGCATGAGGTGACTTTCCTCTAATGTTGAGCTTCCTCTTTATAGACTGGACACTGGCTAGGGTTCTTGTTAATGGATCTCAAGACCTCCCTACACAGGAAGCCTGGTGACTCACATTTGCAGAACATTTTAAGAGATGCCCCTGTACAAAATCTCCTGGAACCAATTAACCTCAGAGGACAAGGAACAAAATTGTCCCTTAAATCCCTTGGCTGAATTGGTATGGGTGTTAGATATGGGTGTAAATCCTCCAAAAAACTGATCTGACACTTTTAATTACTATATCATATTTAGATAAAGTTTGAAGGAAAGCCTACAGTTAAAGTTACACTGATCTGACACTTTTAATTACTATATCATATTTAGATAAAGTTTGAAGGAAAGCCTAAGAAGCCTTGCATAAACATGGACTGGAAAAGATTTAACACCATAGGATAAGCAGGCAAAGCTGATAAGAGAAATTTAAACAATTTAGGCATATCATTCTTTTTCTTTTTTGTCTTTTTGAGACATGGTCTCCCTTTAGTCCTAACTGGCCTGGAACTCTCTCTGTAGACCAGGCTGGCCTTGAACTCACAGAGATCCACCTGCCTCTGCTGGGATTAAAGGCATGTACCACCATGCCCGGCTTTTAGACATATCTTAAATATAAATGATTTACTACAAACAGTAGTCTCTTTACTTTCCCAAACCCCATATCCTGGTGTGTTGTTTTCCAGTAACAGGGAACATACCTATTGACCAGAATTAAGCTGAGAAAATTTACCAAGTCCATCCAAACTGTCTCCTTCTGGGCTGCATGCCACTAGTTCAAGGAAGTAAACCTAGCTTTTCTTGAGTGAAGTTATCTTGAAATGGGCAGAACAGATATCAAAAGTAACACTTATATAAAAGACAGAGACCAAAAAACATCTTTTAGTAGTCAATGCCCCTTTGATCCGAATCTATAACTGGAAGTCTGGCACAAGCCAGGAATGGACAGAAAACCAACTACAACCTGTGTGGTTATAATCCCACTTAAACCATTAGTAAACTGGCTTTAGTGTTCATATCATTTCCACTCTAGAACCATTTAACCCCTCAATCCAGTACAAGTATCTTATTTTCTACTAAATGTTGCAATATTTATACCCATCCAGATGAATAGCAGTACCCCGAAACATATCACCACAAAATAAAAACTTTAAAGTGTCCCTACAAGTCCCCAGGCAGGGTCCAGCCAACCTAATCTTTTTTTTTTTTAATTTTTTATTTTTTATGTGTATGAGTGTACTGTCTGCACGTAGGTTGGTGCACCCGTGTCGTGCAATGCCACAGAGGTCAAAAGAGGGCATCAGATTCCCCTGGAACTGGAGTTAAAGAACCTCAATGTACAGGAAAACACCAGGGAAAGCAGAGTCATATTTCCTCTCTGCTTTTTTTTTCCCGGTTGTACTCATTTGAGTTGGTGCTCCAAGGGGATCTACCCACGTTGAGGGTCGCCAGTCTCCCGGCTGCACGTCTGTGCTGGAGCATGGGAATGCGTGTTGGTGCTCCCAAGAAGTGTCACGTGTTTCCATGGTCAGCAGCCTTGTTAGCAGCCTGAGGATTCCATCTCAGTGTGGAGCCTGGTGCAAATAATACATGAACCAACTGATGAAGGGCTTTCTGTGATGGAGACTTCATGTGACGTCATTGTGTTAGCTCAGAGCCAACCCTAACAACCAAGCTTCTGTTCTTCCTTCAGGCTCCTGATTATAGCTATGCACAGAATTATTAAAAGAGGGCCCCTCTGAGCTGGTGGTAGGATCCCCATTTTCAAGAACTCTACGAAGTCACAAAGGATACCCAGACAAGCAAGGATCCATGAAGATCAGTGCAATATTTATTCTCTGCTGTGCCCTGTGCTACTCAGAATACACATACCAAGTAGATGTCCATATGACCCATGTTCACAATCCTGCCATTTGTATCTCTGAACTCACCTTGGAACCAATGTCAGTACTAATCAATGTTCTTATGGGTTATGTTGTTTCTGGAAGGTTAGTCACTTTCTCATTAATAAATGTGAACTATGGTGCTATCAAGGTGAAAAAAAAAAAAAAGAAAAAGTATGGTTCTTAGGCCAGTGCAATGGAGGATAGATTGGCTAGCGGTTAAGCACGCACCAGGACAGCTCTATAGCACAGGGATAAGGACGCCTTAGGTACCGAGTCCGGCCAGAGACCCAACATAGGTGGCCTAAAGTACGCGTCTGCTAACTTCCACAATTAACCGAGGAGCAACTTACCTAGTTCCCAGGTGGACTCTCGCACCTAGCCATCTCTTTCTGACCCCCGTGGCATTCCACAACACGAGGTCTAACAGACCTAATCATTGGGCCAGAGAAAAGTCAGACAGTATCATTTTCATCCAAACATACATAAAAATAACCAATAAAATAAAAGTCTATTGAAGTATTCTATAGGCTGGTTTGACATGTGGCTGCTTGGGATCATATACCCTGAGGTTCCTCTGCAAGAGCAGTTCGGCACTCTTAACCACTGAGCCATCTCCTTTTTTTTTTTTTTTTTTCCTTTTTTAATATAATAATAATAATATACAGAAAATAAACAGACATCAGCATATTTAGATGGCATGGAGCCCTGTCTTTAATGCTTGCCCATTCAAAGATATTACAAGGACCCAATGGACTCAAAAATATCCCCAAAAACCGAAAGTCATCCATTTAACCAATATGAAAAGCCTGGCTTGAAATTCGTCCATTTGTTATCTAATATTATACATAGTGACTCACCTTCCTTTCTTAGTGCCATTTCACTTGTAATTATTTTTACCTCCTTCACTTTGGATAATATCTATCTTTAAAAGGTGAGATAAGATTTGGGGCACTGGGAAGAAGCTGCTAGCGCCTACGGTTTACGAGCGTCCAACCGCTCCTTACAGGGACCCCACGGGTTTCGATTCCCAGCACCAACAATCGGCGGCTGAGAACCCGTCTAAGCTTCCAATTCCAGGAGAGAACTACCCAGTTCCAAGGGGAATTCCGAGCCCTCTTCTTGACCCCGCGGCAGTGCACCGACACGGGTGCACAGACTGGATGCAGACCCAGTACATTTTCAAATACACATACAGAAATATAAATAAAATTAATAAAAAAATTAGAACAAAAAAAAAAAAAGGTGAGATAAGTTTAAAAGGGTGAGGTAAGTGGTTATGGAGACAAGAAAAAAGATGGGCTTTGCTTTCTTTTTTTCTGTTTTTTTTTCTTAATTTACGTAATTCTTTTATATTTTTTCATTATTTTTTAACCAAGACTAAGTAATAATTTGAATGAGTACAAACAACATCCTTGCACATTGCGGTATAAACCATTTGCAAGCCCAAGTTGCTGGCGCCAACCACACTCGTATCCTACGCCCAAGGGTCCTCACGCACTTGAGCCACTCCAGCTGGGGGGGCTGGAGACGCCGATTAATGTGTTATGTACTAAGTTGATCAAATATAGTGTCCCAAGGAATCCTGATATTTGGCGGATGTTTCACAATTCACAGCCTCCACACACAGCCCTTATCATTCTAGAAGACCGCGTGGGCACTAGCCGCCTGCTTTCCACAGATGTTTCCCTAAGGCCCTTAGAACACAGGGGCACGGTGGAATGGAGAAGCAGAAACAGTCTGACTTTCTTCTTTCTGGAGGCCGTGGTCGTTTCTGAGAACTCTGGGTCAAGGTTTGGCTTGTTTCTCTTTCTCCTGGGCTACGAAGTTTTGTCCAAGGAATAAAACTCATGAAACTTTCAATCCTCTAAGAAAGCCACACAAATATAATGATTATGATATAGGTATTATAAAAATACTAATTGTTAGAGATAGTTTAGCCTACTTTTGTATAGACAACAGGATGTTTGGATGGGGGGTTTTGTTTCTTAATATTATCCATTTCCTACCTGTCTAGTCTCACTGTAATTGGAGAATTCAGAAGTCCATTGTTATTTAAAAAAAACACTGTTGTAGAGAATGAATTAATGGCATCTCCAATCAGTTGTTCCTTAGTACAGTTGTAACCCTAGTGTTTAACTTTTTGTCCGTACTCCATAGTTCATGAAATTGTTTCTCTGGTGTATGATATTTGGTTATAGTTCCATGCACCTGCCCCTCGACTCTGTATTGCTTTGCAAGTAACTTCTTCTGCCAGGGATGGGCTTATTGGGGAGGACAGGAATTCATTCATACTTATTTATACATTGGAACATTTTTCCTTTCCTCCTTAACATTATAATAGACATTCTTTGCTGGATAAAGTATATGGTTGGAAGATGTATAGTCTGCGCTTGAGGAACTTAGGAAATTGTTAGATCAAGCTCTTCTGGCCTTTCATTAATCTGGTTGAGAATCAGTGGTAATTCTGATAGGTTTGTCCTTTGGTAGCGTAACCTTTCTTTTTTTCCTTTGCGATCTCGTAAGTCCTTTCCTTTATTTTGAATAATCTTGTGCTTTTAACTATGATATGCTGTGGAGCAATTTCTTTTCTGGTTCTGTCTTGCTTGGTGTTCTATATAATGCCTTCTAGTCACTCGTATAGGTATCTCCTTACTCTCAATGGTTGGAAAATTTTCCTCTAAAATTTTGTTGAAGACCCCAACCCATATTGTTATCCTGTGAGTATTTTTCCTCTTCTATCCTATAATTCATAGGTTTAGTCCTTTCATAGCATCCCACAGCTCCTGATTATTCATTCTTTGTGTTTGTTTAAATTTCTTCCATAATCTTAACTTGATTTATCCAATTTCTTTAATACTGTCTTTCCAAATCCTTGATATTGCTATTTCTACTTCATAGCCATTCTTTTTTCTCTTTTTTTTTTTTGGTCTTTTCGAGACAGGGTCTCCCTGTAGCCCCAGCTGTCCTGGAACTCACTTTGTGTAGACAGGGTGGCCTTGAACTCCAAAGATCCTGCCGTCTGCCTCCCAAGTGCTAGGATTAAAGGCGTGTGCCACCATGCCCGGCTCATCCATATCTATTATTAAGAGTTTTCTTCTCATCCTTTCCAAGTTGTTTGTGGAATGTGCATTTCTTTTTTTTTTTTTTTTTTTTTTTTTTCCTTTTTCCTTTTCTTTTTCCTTTTTTTTTTTGTTGGTCTCTTTCAAGACAGGGTCTCCCTGTTAGCCCCCAGCTGTCCTGGACACTCACTCTGTAGACCAGGCTGGCCTTGAACTACAAAGATGCCCTGCCTGCCTGTCCCAAGTGCAGGATTAAAGGCGTGCGCCACCATCGGCCCAGCGTTTTTTATAATTTCATTCCACAAACTTATTGTCTCTCTTTCAATTTATCCCTGTCTTCTTTTAGGTCTCTGACTTCTTTGTTTATAAGCTCCTTAAATTCCCTCCTTAATTGCTCTAAACATATTCATAATTGTTCTTTTGAGATCTGTATCCTGAGTAATATCCAAGGGGTCTTCACTAGAGGGTAGTTGAATAGGGGTATTAGTATTTGACAGAGATCCACCTGAGACTTTCCTTCCTTGAGCTTTGGGCATTTGGGTAGCTTCTGTTGGGTGTGGTTCTAATGTGAAGCTTAGGTGTTTATTGAGCTGACACTGATTTTGGTTATATTTTCAGGTGTTTGACTTCTTTTTTTTTTTGGTCTTTTTGAGACAGGGTGTTTTTGTAGCCCCAGCTGTCCTGGAACTCACTCTGTAGAAACCAGGCTGGCTTGAACTCATGAAAGCATCAGCCTGCCTCTGCCTCCTGAGTGCTACCGGATTAACGGTGTTTGCCACCCACCACAACTTGTTGATGATTCTTTTTTAAAAATTTTATATATATTATATTATAATATTACAAGATTTGTCTACTAAATCCAATCCTCAGGGCGTGTCACCCCTTCCCCCCACCACACCCAGAGCTCATGTATTCTGCCAAACATGCTTTTCATCTCCTCTGTATTCTTCTCAAAATTCTCCATGTGGAAGTTGACTGTTTTTGACAGAAGTTCACTGTTCAGTCAGTTCCTTTGATGCAGCCCTTTTGTTGTTATTGTTGTTGTTGTTGTTGTTTCCATATGCAATCACTCCCAACTACTTGACAAAAGCTCAAGGGCGTGTGTGGTTAACTTCACTTAACATAATATCTTCCTAGTTCCATTCCATTTACCTGCGAAAACTCATGATAATCTTTCTTTACCCTACATAGATTTCCATGTGTAGATGTACCACATTTTCTCTATCCACTCGTCAGTTGAGGGGCACTTGGGTTGGTTCAGCTCCTTGTATTGTGAAGAGAAGCTTGCAATAAACATGGCTGTGCATGTATCTCTGCAGTAAGTTGAGTCCTTGTGGTACATGCCCAGGAGAGGTACGGCTGGGTCAGGTGGCAAGTTCATTCCAAGTCTTCCAAAGGGTTCTCCACACTGCTTTCCATAGGGGCTGTAACGAGTTTACATTCCCACCAGCAATGGATGAGTGTTCCTGTTCCCACAACCTCTCCAGCACTTGGTATCATTTTGTTTTTCTTGAACTAGCCAGTCTTATTGGAGTGAGATGATATCTTAAAATGTTTTTTTATTTTTTTCTTTATTTTTAATGTTGAACACTTCTTAAGATTTTTTCTCAGCCATCTCTATTTAATTTTTTTGGTATATGAAAGAGTTTAATAACAATAAATAATTTAAAATAGTCATACAAAAAAGTTTTGCTTTGTCATATCATCATAAAATTTCTTTTTTTTTATTTTTTTAATATATATTATTGTCAGCGATTTAAATAAAATCTAGACTCGTGTTCCCACCCTATGCCCCCACCCCGCCAGAGCTCATGTATTCTGCAAACATGCTAAGCTTTCATCTCTTCAACAGTCTATTCTCGGTATCTCCAGTGTGGAAGTTGACTGTTTTGGAGCAGAAGTTCACTGTTTCAGTCAGTTCTTTGGTGCAGTCCTTTCTGTTGTTTGTGTTGTTGTTTCCACTGATGCATCAATCCCAACTGCTTGGACAAAAGCTCAAGGGGCCATGCACAAGAAATACTTACAATTAGGTAATTGGGCACTGCATCCACAGATGACAGATACCATTTGTCGTTTGTTTTTCTGGGACTGTGTTACTTCACTCAGCATGATGTCTTCTATCTCCAGCCATTTCCCTGCATGACGTCATCTTTCTTTCTTTTTTTTTTTTTTTTTTTTTTGGTCCTTTTTTTCGAGACAGGTTCTCCCTTAGCCCCAGCTGTCCTGGACTCACCTTGTAGACCAGGCTTGGCCTTGAACTCACAAAGATCTCCTGTCTCTGCCTCCAAGTGCTAGGATTAAAGGCATGGCCACCACCACGCCCTGGCTTGATGGTCATCTTTTTTACTACTTGCATAGAACTCCATTGTGTAAGATGTACCACATTTCTCTATCCACTTGTCAGTTTGAGGCATTTGAGGTTGGTTTCCAGCCCTTGCTACTTGTGAAGAGGAGCTCCAACTAAACATGGCCATGCAGCATATATCTATGAAGCAAGGGTGAGTCTTGGGGGAACATGCCTAGGGTTGGTAAATGGCAGAGTGGCTCGGGTGGCAAGTTTTCATTCCAAGGTCTAATCCCAAAGGGTATCTCCAAACTCTGTTTCCAGTGGTGCTACTAGTTTTACATTCCCACCAGCATGATGAGTGTTCCCCTTTTACCCACAACCTCTCAGCAACTTGGTTTCATTTGTAATTTCCTTTGATTCTAAGCCAGTCTATTTGGAGTAAGATGGTATCTTTAAACTTGGTTTTGATGTGCATTTCCTTAGTGATTAGTGATGTTTAACTACTTCTTTAATGTTTTTTTTTATTTGGTGCTTTTCAAGAACCAGGGTTCTCCATGGTAGCCGCAGCTGTCCCCTGGACTCACTCTCGTAATCCAGGAGCCTTGCCTTGACACCCTCACAAGAGAGAGTTTCCACGTCCGCCTCTGCCTCATGACACGATGCTGAGGAATTGTATGAAAGGCGTGTGTCACCGAGATTCCACCGCCTGGCAGCCTAGAACACTGTGTCTTAAGGTCCGTTTACGTCACTCGCATTGCTCTGAGATGCCTCACGAAATTTGTGAAGTCATCCTTGTTTCAGCGCGTCTTTGGCTCCATCTATTGAGCTTGGGTTCACTTTTGTTTTCTTTCTTCTTTGTGTTTTTTGAGTAGTTTAATACTCTGGAAGTCAATGCTTTGTCGGATGTATGGTTTCTGCGGTGATAGCTTCCTCCCACCTCTGGGATATCTCTCACTTCTGTAAAATGTTCTATTCTGATAAGTACAAGAAGCTTTTGAGTTTAATGAAGAGTCAAAATTTAGAGATTCCAATTGTCAAGCCTTCAATATCTAATAAGCGCAGCATCGCTTGTCTGTTTAGGAAGTCAACTTTTATCAATGCACCCTGCTGTCCTTGTTAGTCTGAACGCCAAAAAAAACCTATTTCTTATCTATTAGCTCTCAAGAGTTTAGAACGGTTTTCTACTATTTCCTGAAGGGTTCTTGTTATCCACCTGGAGTTGAATTTCATTGTACAGGGCGAAGAAGGTTAGGGGGTTTATTATTTCATTCTTCATTAACGAAGTGGTGGATGCCCAGTTTGTGCCTCAAACACCGACTTGTCTGAAACATGCTGTCTTTTCTCCGTTATGTCTTCTTGCCCCCCTTGTCAAATACGAGATGGCTGAAAGAATGTATGTGCTCAAGTTTGGATCATCAGTTTGTTCCATTGGTCAATGCTAGGTTTGTAATTTTTGCCAGTACGAGGCTGTTTTATGACTATAGCCCTGTAAGTATAGTTTTAAATCTGGTAAAGAGATCCCCCCATATGTTGCTCTTTCACTTAAGGTTTTTTTGGCTATTCAAGGTCTTTTGGTTTTCAAATGATTTAAGGCTTTTTTTCCAAGCCTGTGAAGAACTTCTTGGGGATTTTAAATGGATGCATTTGAATCTATACAAGAGTTTGGGTAGTAATAGACAATTTTACTAATTAATTTTCCCCAATCCATGATGCTTGGGGTTTTTTTTCCATCTTTCTGATGTCTTTCTTCATTTCTTTCTTCAAGGCTTTTAAAGTTTTCATCGTAGAGAACTTGGTGTCTTTGGTTAGGTTTGTTCCTAGGTATTTATTGTTTTTGAGCTATTTTGAGTGGGAGGTCTCCTTGAATTCCTTTCTCAGTTGCTGTTGTTGGTGTAAAGAAATGCTACTGATTTTTTTAGGTTATTTTGTATCTGCCAATTTGCTGAAGCTGTTAATCATTTCTAGGAGTTTTCTGGCTGGAGAGTTTTAGCATCCTTAAGTGAAAACCTTAACCATCATATCATCAGCAATAGGGATACTTTGACTTCCTCTTTTTTCCAACTGAGTACTCTTTATTTCTTTTTCTTTCCTTATTGCATACGTAGTCAAGTTTGTTTCAAGCAACTAATAATCCTCCGAGAGGAGTGGTGCACAGGGAGCTAGCCTTGCCGAAAGATTCTCTACCATATTAAACAGGGAAAATCGTTTCTGTCATTTCCCAATAATTGAGGATGGAGGTGTTAGGTTCGCTGGGTTTCCTGTATTAGGGTGGCATTTTGAAATTACATTGGAGGAAATGAGATTCGGCCTTGCAAGATCGCAAAGCGCCTTAAGGGACTGTAAGGCATAGGAAGGGAGTGCCTGGATTTTGTCAAAGGCTTTTTCGGCGTCAATTGGTTAGAATGATGGTGGTGGGTTTTTTGTCTTTCAGTCCATTTATTGCTTGATGATATTATGATTTTCATATGTTGAAACCATCCTTGCATCTCTCCTTGGTATGAATGCATACTTGGTCATCAGATGAGATGATACTTACCTCCTCCGATGTGGGTTCTTGTATGCGATTGCCAAGTATCCTGTTACGCCAATTTTGGCATCTGTGCTTTTCATTTAGGGGAGGGTCGCCTAAGTTAAGCTTCTCCGTTTTTGGTCGTACCTCTTTTGACTTGGTTTTTGGTAATAAGAGTGATGCTGGCTTCATTTAGAGTAATTTGGGAGGCATGTGACCCTCTGTCATCCTTCTAACAATTTCAGTTATAATAGGTTGTTTTGATGAAAAATGTTTTGTAGAATTATGCTGTGAAACCATCTGGGCCTTGGGTTTTTTTTTTTTTTTTTTTTTTTTTTTTTTTTTTTTTTTTTTTTTTTAATTATTTTTTTATGGGTCTGTTTAAGCTGTCGATATCTTCTTGGTTGAACTTTGTGGAATTCCCTGAGGTTTCAGATATTTCTCCATTTCTTCTAGGTTTTCAATAACTTGCCTAGAAGTATTTAGGTTTCCTGAAGTATTCTGTATGATTTTCTGGATTTCTTTCATTGGTCTGTTGCTGAAGTTTCCCTTTTAATCATTATGGACTTGCAATTGAGTTGGAGTTGTTTTCCTCTCTTTCTTTTTGGTTAACACAACTGGGCTAGAGGTCTGTCCTATCTTGTTTTTCTTTAAAAAACCAACTTTGGATTCATGTTCATTGAGTTTTTTTGTATCATTTTTCAGTTTTGTTTCAATTTCATTGCATTTCTGCTCTGATTTTTGTTATTTCTTCCTGTCTGTTGTGTTTAGGGTTCATCTGTTGTTGCCTCTCAAGTGTTTTTAGCTGCAGTGTTAGATCATTCACTTGTGCTCTTTCTGTTTTTCTAATGTAGGCACTCAGGGCTATAAACTTCCCTCTTAGGGCGGCTTTTAAGGTATCCCAGAAGGTTTGTTGTGTTGTATTAACATTGTCATTCAGTTCCAGGAATGCTTTTACTTCTTTCTTATTTCTTCCTTGACCCATTCATTATTCAAGAGTGTGTTGTTTAGTCTCCATGTGTTCTTGTAGATAGTATGGCTTATCCTGGTGTTGATATTGAGCTTTATTGCACTGTGGTCTGATAGAATACATGATGTATTTGTGGAGGTTTCTTCTGTGTCCCAGTATGTGGTCAATTTTGGAGAATGTTCCATGGGGTGCTGAGTAGAAAGTGTATTCTCTGTGCTTCAGGTGGCCTTGGGAGATCCCTGATCTCTGCTTAATCTTCTTAGTTGATGTACTGTTATTCCCTGAATCCAAGACCCTTGCAGACCACCAGGAGACACGACACTGATGCAAAGGCAGAGAATCTTTTAATCAGCAAGCTCAAGCTTGGGCTGTCCCCATACCTGGTGCAGCAGGACTGGGGAGAGCCCCGAGATTCCGTACAGGCACTCTTTTAAAGGAAAAATAATCGCAAGCAGGGGGGTTTCCACGCCTTGGCATTACAGGATTGGTGGGCTTGTATAACAGTAAAAGCATGCGTGGGGGTAGGCTGTGGGTTTGGTGGGCTTGTAAGAGCCCCGAAGGCAGGGGTGAAGGGGGATGAGATTCATGGTATACTTCCTGGAATTGTTGGGTTGTCGAAAACAAATAGTTCCTGGGATTATTGGGTTATGTCGAAAACATGCTTATCTGGCCTTTGCACTGACCACCTGCAACAGTTATTTCAAAAACATGTTTATCCTGATCCCCACACAGTCTTCCTGCAGCTCTATTATTTTTCCTTTTTTTCTTTTCTTTTTTTGTTTCTCTCTTTTTTGTTGTTTTTTTTTTCTTTTTCTTTTTTTTCTTTATTTTTTTCTTTTATTTCTTTTTTTACAGCTCTATTTTTTAATGGGTTTTTGTTTTATTTTTATTTTTTATTTATTTTTTGTGTATGAATGTACTGTCTGCAATGCCCCAGAGGTCAGAAGAGGGTGTCAGATTCCCCTGGAACTGGAGTTAAAGATGGTTCTCAGTCACCATGTGGGTGCTGGGGATCGAACCTGACTGCAAGAGCAGTCGGCACTCGTAACCACTAGGCCACCTCTCCAGCCCCATTGCAGCTCTATTTTTAGCCTTATGGTATGGGTGGCAGTTTCCCCCTTTTGTCTACAATGGAGGCCTTGGTATGGTCAGCAAAATATGTTTTTAACTCATTGCCCTTCAGTACCAGTGTGGATACTTTAGGCTCCAAAATCTCAATTCTGTCCTAACACTGTATAGACCAATACCCTTCACCCAACCAGCAAACAGTTCACCAATGGACTAAGCCATGCAACACCCAAGCCAGCCCTAACCCTGAGGGCCCCAGGCACTCCTGATCCTGTGGGCCTGAAGGTCAGGCTGCAATGTAGGCAGAGACCCCCACAACCAAATGGGGTGAGCACCAGTCACCCACCTGGTGAGATATACTCACAGAACCACCGTGCACCACCCTTAATCTACCTGCAGATCCTCCAGGCCAAGGTGTGTACCGGAGTTCAGTAGAAGAAAGGCTCAGCCAACACCAACACTGGTGCTTTCCCCGTTGTCTCCTGATGACCTTGGGCAATGTCTATAGTGCCAAATTGTAGTCCCCTAAGGATCCAAATGCCCTCAGATCACCTCCGATGCTTCCTAATGCTCTTGGAAACCCTTAAGTCCCCCTCTCCAACTTTGCCTTTGGCTGCTCAGAACTCACCCACCATCCCCAAAGCCGCCATCTTGGAAAAGCCTCTGGGCTTCTTTTTTTTTGGGGGGGGGGCTTCTTATAAATTATGATTTATTAGAAAAAAGATAGGATAAGGGTGACTTATTTGTATAAATTAATAAAAGTAATATAAATTGCTGGGCATGGTGGCACACACCTTTAATCCCAGCACTGGGAAAGCAGAGGCAGGTGGATCTCTGTGAGTTCAAGGCTAGCCTGGTCTACAGAGTGAGTTCCAGGACAGCTGGGGCTATAGGGGGACAAAAAAAAAAAAGAATTAAAAGTAACATAAATTAATATAAGTTAAAATAATTATAATCCAAGGGGCTGGAGAGATGGCTCAGCAATTAAGAGCACCAACTGCTCTTGCAGAGGACCCAGGTTCGATTCCCAGCACCCACATGGTGGCTAAGAACCGTCTTTAACTCTAGTTCCAGGAGAATCCAATGCCCTCTTCTGACCTCCACAGCATTACACTACATGGGTACACCAACCTACAAACAGACAGTATATTCATACACATAAAATAATAACTAAATAACTAAATAACTAACTAACTAAATAAATAAATAAATAAATAAAATTTAAAAAAAATCCTAAAAGTAACAACTAAGAAAACTAAAAAATTTAGTAAATAAGGGCTGGGATGTAGCTCAGTGGAAGAACATTTGCCTGGCATGCTATAAGGTCCTGGGCTCACTCTCCAGTTCTGGAAAAATTAAAAAAAAAAAAAAAAAAAGAAAGAAAGAAAACAGTAAACACAATGACAAAGTAATTAAGATGTCTTAACTTCCAGGTGTATTAGTACATGCTTTTAATCCTAGTACTCCAGAGGTAGAGGCAGGTAGAGCTCTGTAAGTTCAAGGCCAGCCTGGGTTCCATGCGAGACACTGTCTCAAAAAAACAAAACAAGGAGCTGAAGAGATGGCTCAGTCATTAAGAACACTGGTTGTTCTTGCAGAGGGCCAGGGCTTGGTTTCCAGCAGCCACATGGCAACTAACAACTATCCATAACTCCAATTACAGGGAATCTGACTCTTCTGGCTTCTGGTATTTCATACAACATAGGTGCTCTTACATATATGCAGGCAAAACACTCATACACATAAAATAAACAAATAAAAAAGTTAAAAGTCAGCCAGGTGTGGTGGTACACACTTTTAATCCCAGCACTCAGGAGGTAGAGGAAGGCAGATCTCTGTGAGTTCAAGGCCAGCCTGACCTACATAGTGAGTTCCAGGACAGCTGGGGCTACAGGTAGATCCTGTCTCAAAAAAATAAAATTAAAAGTCATACCATGGAGCTGGAGAGACGGCTCAGCGGTTAAGAGCACTGACTGCTCTTGCAGAGGACCCAGGTTTGATTCCCAGCACCCACATGGTAGCTAAGAACCGTCTTTAACTTCAGTTCCAGGGAAATCCGATGCCCTCTTCTGACCTCCACGGCATTGCACGACACCGGTGCACCAACCTACATGCAGACACTATACTCATACACATAAAAAATAAAAAAATAAAAAGTCATACCACAATAATTTAATAAACATGAAGTCAGCACTAAAAGAATTAAGAAAACATGAGAGCAGGTACAATGGCTTGGTGTGTAAATGTGCCTGTCACCAGGCCTGACAAACAGAGTTCAATCCCCAGAAACCTACATGGTAGAAGGAAAGAACTGACTCCCACAAGTGGTCTTCTGACCTCCATCTGTGAACTACAGCACATGGACACACACACACTACAAGCACACAAAATAAAATGTAATAAAACTTTTTGAAGACATGGAAAACTAATACCAAAATGGTTGCCCTAAAACCTACTATATCAGTTATTAAATTAAATGTGAATGGGTTAAATTTTCTGGCAAAAAGTAAGAAACTGGATGGAAAGATGGTTGCATAGTTAAGTACATTTGCTGCTCTTTCACAGGACCAGACTTGGGTTCCGGAAGGCTCACAACCACCTATAACTCCAGCTCCAGAGGAATTGAGTTTCTTCTCTCCTACATGAGTAACACACACACACACACACACACACACACACACACACACACACGTGTACATATATCCACAGAGGCAAACACACACACACTGAAATAAACCTTTTTATTTATTTTTTTGTCTTTTTGAGACAGGGTCTCCCTTTAGTATTTAGTCCCAGCTAACCTGAAGCTCACTATGTAGACTCAGCTGACCTTGAACTCAGAGATCCACCTCCTTCTTCCTCCCAAGTGCTGGGATTAAAGATGTGTACCACCATGCCAGGTTATACAGGTGCACTTATATACAAATAGGCAATATACTCATACACATAAAATTAAAATAACTTTTATTTATTTATTTATTTATCTATCTATTTATTTATTTATTTATTTATGTGTGTGTGTATGAATGTATTGTCTGCATGTAGGTTTGTGCACCCATGTCGTGGAATGCCATGGAGGTCAGAAGAGGGCGTCAGATTCCCCAGGAACTTGAGTTCTCCTGGAATTGGAGTTACAGACGGTTCTCAGCCACCATGTGGGTGCTGGGGAATCGAACCCAGGTCCTCTGCAAGAGCAGTCGGGGCTCTTAACCGCTAGGCCATCTCTCCAGCCCCTAAAATAATTTTTTTTTAAGTCAGAGAAGAGCTAGGAATGTAAATGCTTCCTTGGTTTACATGAGCCTTGGGTCCAATCTCCAGCACTTCCTACCCCGCCTCCAAAAAATCATGAAAATAGGAGGTAGGCATAGCAATTTGCTGTTGTGTAGCAATTTCTTCTGAGGTAAGATATTCCATCTTAGAGAGAAGCTTGTTAAGATGAAGAAGGACCCAGGATATTGAAGGGAGGTGAAACAACAGGGTGTTCTGAAGGGAGGCAAACAAACAGGGTGTTCTGAAGGGAGGCAAACAAACAGGGTGTTCTGAAGGAAGGTAAACAAACAGGGTGTTCTGAAGGGAGGTAAACAAACAGGGTGTTCTGAAGGGAGGTAAACAAACAGGGTGTTCTGAAGGGAGGTAAACAAACAGGGTGTTCTGAAGGGAGGTAAACAAACAGGGTGTTCTGAAGGGAGGTAAACAAACAGGGTGTTCTGAAGGGAGGTAAACAAACAGGGTGTTCTGAAGGGAGGTAAACAAACAGGGTGTTCTGAAGGGAGGTAAACAAACAGGGTGTTCTGAAGGGAGGTAAACAAACAGGGTGTTCTGAAGGGAGGTAAACAAACAGGGTGTTCTGAAGGGAGGTAAACAAACAGGGTGTTCTGAAGGGAGGTAAACAAACAGGGTGTTCTGAAGGGAGGTAAACAAACAGGGTGTTCTGAAGGGAGGTAAACAAACAGGGTGTTCTGAAGGGAGGTAAACAAACAGGGTGTTCTGAAGGGAGGTAAACAAACAGGGTGTTCTGAAGGGAGGTAAACAAACAGGGTGTTCTGAAGGGAGGTAAACAAACAGGGTGTTCTGAAGGGAGGTAAACAAACAGGGTGTTCTGAAGGGAGGTAAACAAACAGGGTGTTCTGAAGGGAGGTAAACAAACAGGGTGTTCTGAAGGGAGGTAAACAAACAGGGTGTTCTGAAGGGAGGTAAACAAACAGGGTGTTCTGAAGGGAGGTAAACAAACAGGGTGTTCTGAAGGGAGGTAAACAAACAGGGTGTTCTGAAGGGAGGTAAACAAACAGGGTCATCTGAAGGAAGGTAAACAAACAGGGTGTTCTGAAGGGAGGTAAACAAACAGGGTGTTCTGAAGGGAGGTCAAATATTCCATCCTGTAGGGAATCTCATTAAGCTCAGGAAATAAACAACTCAATAGCTTTACGAAGTAACTGAAACTAACCAGATACACTAGGCCCTTCCCTCCCCTGGCACAGTTAAACAGTAAGGAACTCTGGGAGACACTGTAGCCAACTGCCTGGAAGAGGCTGAGGCCAAGGCACTTGGAAGAGTCAGTCTTCAATCTGCTGAGCTGTCTCCAAGGTGTGCAGTGAATTCTAGATTTCCAGCCCACATGAGCTGTGACCTGTGCTGGGGTAGAATTTCACAGTGCAGCTGCCTTTGAGTCATTTATGCCCCTACAAGTAACCCCTCATTGCCCATGAAATTTAATGGTTTATCAACTTGGACTTTGGTGGTATGGTATCCATACTTTCAATTGTCATCAGCTCCCTGCCTGGGGTGAGTAGACATTTGTTCACATCTCCCCAGGACACAAGACATGTCTAGAATCCCAGCACTCAGGAAGACTGAAGCAGAAGGATTTCACAAGTTTGAGGTAGCCTGGACTACATAGGGAGACTATCTCCAAAACCAAACAAAAGGCAGAGATTAAGCCAACAACTGTGTTGCACCCCTACAATGCCAGCTACGTGGATAGCAGAGATGGAAGAATTGTGAGTTTGACACCATCCTGGGCAAAGTAGTAAGATCCTGTTTCAAGGTCAAGAAGAGGAGAGGTAGAGATTGGGACTGGGAGGGAATGTGAGTTAGTGGTATTGTACTTGCCTAGCATGTGCAAGGCTCTGGGTTCCATCCTCAACAGGTTAAAAATACATAAACAAAATTTTAGACTTAAAAAAACAAATTAGTCAAGCTGGAAGAGTGGCACCTATGTGTAATCCTGGGACTTGGGAAGAAGCTAGAAGATCAGGAGTTCAAGGCCAGAATCAGCTACAGAGCACATTCAGTAGACAGCAACAGAGTAAGTGATTTAAATATCCCACTTTAATCTCTAGATAGGTCATCTAAGCTAAAAAACAAGTAGGGGCTAGAAAGATTGCTCAGTGGTTAAGAGTACAGACTTTTGCTCTTACAGAAGACCCAGGTTTGGTTCCCAGCACCCACATGAGGTGGTTCACAACTGCCTGTAACCCCAGCTCCAGGGGATCTGTCAACTTCTTCTGCACTCCAAGGGTACCTGCAACTCATGAGCATAGACACATACATATATGCGTAATTAAAAATAAGATAAATTTGAGATCAAGGCCAGCCTGGTTTATACAGCCAGTTCCAGGTAAGCTGGGCCTATAGGGAGACCCTGCCTAAAAAATGATAAAATAAAATACTAAATAAATAAAATAGCCAGGCCTGGTGGTGCACGCCTTTAATCATAGAACTGGGAGGCAGAGGCAGGCAGATCTTTGTGAGTTCAAGGCCAGCCTGGTCTACAGAGTGAGTTCTGGGACAGCTGGGGATACAGGGAGACCCTGTCTTGAAAAGACAAAAAAATGAAAAATAAAAATAAATAAATAAATAAATAAATAAATAAATAAATAAATAAATAAAATAGATCTTTAAAACAACAACAACAACAAACAGGATCTGGCAGCTCAGGATTCAGTGCAAGTATCACAGAATCACCATGATTCTTCCGAAGCTCTTAAGGCTCTCCTCCATCCTTCTGCCAGCAGTCTTAGTGCATTTGCAGAGAAACACTGGTGTTACAGCACTGGTGTACAGATCCTAACCTAAACTCTTTGTGAACAGGATAAGAAAGCACAAATCTCAGCCACAGATATCTGGAGGACCTGTTGATACTGGTCCAAATTCTCACCAAGAGCTGGGGGGGTGGGGGGGAGGAAACTATTTAAGTATAAACAAATGCACAGTAAAGGAGACATGAAGACCTTCCCTACCTTCAAATGTTCGGATCCAAACCTTGAAGTCATTAAAAAACCCTAGTTCTGAAGGAATAATGTAAAATCAGTCTGGTAATTTGTCATGAATAAATTGTATAGCTATTTAGAAAAATGTGAATAAGCATTCATTTCAGAATTACAAAGGAAAATCAACAAACCAGAATTAAACTACCATACATCAAATAAACTTCACAGATACAAACACAGTATTCTATCCAACAGAAACAGAATACACATTCTTCTCAGCAGTCCATGGGAATCTAGTAGACCACAAGAGAATCTAATATTCTCTAATAGATCATATTCTAAGCTACAAATCAAGTGGCATGCACTTGCAAAGCTAGTACTCAAAGTTGAAGGCAGGAGGAAAGCATCCTGACATAGAAAATTCAAGGCCAGCCTGGGCTATATGAGATCCTGTCTCAAAAACAATCAAGAATAGCTGGGCGTAGTGGTAACACCTTTAATCCTGGTGTTAGGGTCCAAGCATCTACACCACACACACTGAAGGCCCTTTTATACAGGGTCTAGGGGAATTTTAGCAGGGTTTGGGTAACTTCTAGCCTTACTGGATGATAGCAGGGTTACAGCTCATGGTTAGGTCAGCCCACCTGCCCCCACATACCAAAAGTTATCTTTAGACACAATCCTGAGGAAATGTTGAGTCAGTCCACCTGCCCTCACTTGCCAACAGTTATCTTTAACAAGTTTAAATTTTATTAGCTGCTCTTGAGGCCTCAAGCAACTGACCTTGTCTCCCCCTCCCCCCTAGAAGGTCAGTTGCCAATAAACCTTGAGCAATTGACCTCCTCCCCCAATTGGGCAGGTTCTAGTAATTGCTTAAAATGGTGGCTATACTCAAAATGGAGTCAGTGTGGGCCTCTCTTACACCAGTGCTTGGGAGGCAGGGGCAGGCAGATCTCTGTGAGTTCAGGGCCAGCCTGGTCTATAGAGCAAGTTTCAGGCCAGCTGCCGCTACAGGGAAATCCTGTCTCAAAAAGACAAAAAACAAACAAAAAAATGGGCATGGTGGCACACGCCTTTAATCCTAGCACTTGGGAGGCAGAGGCAGGTGGATCTCTGTGAGTTCAAGGCCAGCCTGGAATACAGAGTGAGCTCCAGGCCAGCTGGGACTAAAGGGAGACCCTGTCTCAAAAAAAATACCAAAAAAAAAAAAAAAAATTCATGAGAAGGTAAAGGAGATAAAGTTGTACGTAGATGAGTAAAGCTATCAATGACAGTGTCTGGGCAAATGGCAAAGTGGCTTCTGTGGCTGAGAGAGACCACGGTTTTTAGGTAAATGAAAATAGATTAGGGCAGGGCATGGTCACACAAACCTTTAATCCCAACACTCTAGTAAATGAAGAGAGATTAGGGCAGGTCAAAGACACCTTTAATCCAGCACTCTGGAGGCAGAGGCAGGTGAATCTCTGTGAGTTCAAGGTCAGCCTGGTCTACATAACGAGTTCCAGGCCAGTTGGGCTACAGGGAGACCCTGTCTCCAAAAAACGACCAGAGAGAGAGAGATTGAGAGAGAGAGAGAGAGAGAAAGAGACAGAGATTGAGATTGATTGATTGATTGATTGGGGGTGGAGCCCACCAACAAATAGGGTGCAAGAAGAGAAACAATACAAGCTGACATAGAGTGTGGCATGGGAAGAAGGGCCTCTGCAGGGTCCTCAGCAGATAGCACATCTCTGTGGGCTCTGCAGAGTCCTCAGCAGACAGCACATCTCTGTGGGCTCTGCAGGGTCCTCAGCAGACAGCACATCTCTGTGGGCTCTGCAGGGTCCTCAGCAGACAGCACATCTCTGTGGGCTCTGCAGGGTCCTCAGCAGATAGCACATCTCTGTGGGCTCTGCAGGGTCCTCAGCAGATAGCACATCTCTGTGGGCTCTGCTGGGAGCAGGTCAGAAACAGCCAATCAGAAGTAAGGAGTTAACTGGAAAATTGAGTTAGTTAAAGCAAGCCTCTGAAGTAAGTTTGGTTCCCATAGTTACTCCCTCCCACCTTGAGTTCAACTGCTTCCATGACTACCCCTCCTGTTCTGACCATAACTGCAAGAGTGCATTTCCTGCTACTCTGCGCCTGAGTTCTTAGTTCCCAGAGCTACCTGAGGTCAGGATGAACTTTCCCAGCCCTGAAGGAGTGCATCCACTGCACAAGGGGCTTCATGTGGCTAAACATAACCAATCAGTTCAAAGGTCACCATTGCTTGCAATGTTTCTATAACCTCACAAAATTCCTCTCATTTGTGGTTTTGGTCTTTAAAAGCTCTCTGTAGCAAAGTCAAGGTTGGACCCTTCCCTGCATGGAGTGGGTTGTGTCCCTAGTGCACCAACAATTGGTCCCCCTGGTGCATTAGCTTTTTCAACTGGGTTCTGGTGCACCAACAAATTAAATAAATTTTGTATCAAAGGTTGAATACTGGGCTTGAGAGTTTTTTCTGTGAGTTTTTCAAACTCTGTGTGTGTATTTGACAGATGATAAATAGGCCAGTGTTGAGCAGGATCACACAAAGAAGCTGTCAGTTGGTTTGCTAGAGGGTCTGGTGAGAGGGGGGAATCCAGAGACATAAAAACGACTCATCAGGGAACTGTGGAAATCCACTGCAGCGCAGCATCTTCTCCTCTCAGAACAGCAGGTGAGTGTCTCCCCCTGCTTCATCAGGATCCTCCCAGCAGAGAACTTGCTGCAAGTGGCCTTCACCAAGAATCTTGCCCAGATGGCAGCAAAAGACAGGAAGTATAGCCTGCAGCCCGGGCAGAATGGGGACAGGAGGACCCTCAGGCCTGACAGGACTCACATTCTCCTACATCACCAATTCATAATTCTTTATTCTTTGTGTCACATTCTCCTACATCACCAATTCATAATTCTTTATTCTTTGTGCCAGGGCTTTCTTTCATTCTCTCTGGGTTACTCATTCTCTCTTGGTTACTCATACCACCACCACGACCACCACCTCCATCTCAACCCCAACTGCACAAGGCTCGAGAGTCACATAGGCCAGGCTAAGAAGGGTAGAGAAAAAAAGAGATAAGCTGGGTGTGGTGGTGCAAACCTTTGATCCCAGCACTTGGGAAGCAGAGGCAGGCAGATCTCTCTGAGTTCAAGGCCAGCCTGTCTACATAGCAAGTTCCAGACCAGCTGGGACTAAAGGGAGACCCTGTCTCAAAAAAAAGACCAAAAATTAAAATAAAAAAGAAGAGATTAATCAATTTTAATTAATCAAAACTTTTGTTTTGTTTTGCTTTCCACCAAAGAACAAGTAAGTCCTGTGCAACATGATTTCCTTTTTGGCAAGCTCTCCAAGACTTATGTCATATGTGGTGGAGAGAGCAGGGAGCAAAAGGAGCGTAGAAGAAGCCGAGTAAAATAATCCTTTGTGGGAGGCTTAAGGAAGACTACACTAAAAGTCCCAAGGTCGAGTGGCCAATGACAACTAATGAGTTCAATTATGTAATAACATTCTTTACTTAAAAGCACTTTCGTGAACATTATCCCATATGATCTGTATAACTATGTTGTGAGGAATACAGGCCAAGAGTATCTCAAAGAGGAATCTGAGCCTCAAGGAAGTTAAATAATGTGTTCAAAATAGGGACTCTGAAAACGAGCCTCCAGGTATTTCTACCGCATCTCACACTGCCACCTAGTGGCAAAAAATACTCATCGGTTCTGGATCGTTCATTTCCAGGAATAAGCACAGAAGGAAATCTGATTCTCCAGTTTTTTGTTCTTCCTTTGAGTTTCCTCGCTAAGAACTTTGCGGACTTGGACATCTCTGACAGTTAACATCCTCAAAGGCTGTAGACCCAGAAAAGAAGGTTGACCCGTGAATAGGAAGACCCTTAATTGGTAAATGCTTATTTGCTTTTCTCCCTGTTGCACTGATGTTAAAAGTCAAGGAACAAAAAAGAGGGATCACAGCAGCAAGAGTTTCACTAAGGGCTTCTGACTCCCATGATTGTGCAGAGATTAACCCACCACCAGGTCAAGCAAAGGGGCAAAGACCAAGATCACCAAGCAATGCCTTCAGTACGCAAGGTCTAATGTGCTTGCCATATCTGACCAGTTCAAATCCAAGAATTCAAAGAGGACTTCAACAAGACTGACCAAAGCAGAGATCATTTCATTGACAAGGAAGATTTGCATGATCTACTTGCCTGCCTAAACAAAACAAACAAAAAACCCAGCTGGTAAGTATCTAGATGCTGTGGTGAATCAGGTTCCAGGCCTTTTCAGTTTCCTCTTGTTTCTCAGAATGTCTGACCAAAAGTAAAATGGTACAAATCCTGAAGATATCATCAGAAATGCGTTTGTTTGCTTTGATAAAGAGGCAATTGTCACCATTCAGAAGGAAGGACTACCTGAGGTGCTGACAGCTATGGGCAGTCACTTACAGATGAGGAAAGTGGATCAACTGACAAAAGGGGAAATTTCAGTTAAGCTGAGGTCAAACACATCCTTAAACCAAATACAAAAAAAAAAAAAAAATTAATTCACGTGGAAGCCTAAGAGACCTCAGATAGCCAAAGCACTCCTACGTAAAAAGAAGAGTCCTAGTAATAAAAACAGCATGGTAAAACCGGGCGTGGTGGCGCACGCCTTTAATCCTAGCACTCGGGAGGCAGAGGCAGGCCTGGTCTACAGAGTGAGTTCCAGGACAGCTGGGACTGCAGGGAGACCCTGTCTCAAAAAGACAAAAAAAAAGCCAAAACAACCCTGAGCAAAAAGAATAATGCTGGGAGATTACTATAGCAGATTTCAAACTATATTAAAAAAAAAAAAAAAAAAAAAAAAAAAACAGCATGGTATCAGCACAAAAACAGACTCAGATTGGTGGAATAGAATAGAGTGCCTCGTTTCAAGCCCCTAAAACTACAGCCATCTGATTTTTAACAAAGATGTTATGGTGGGGCTTGAATGAGAAATGCCCCCTAAATGCTCTCGAATTTGAATACTTGGTCCCTGGATAGTGGTGCTGTTTTTGGTGGTGGTGTTTTTTTTTTTTTTGGGGGGGGGGTATGGAACTTGAGGCCGTGGAGGCTTGCTAGAGGAAGTATTTCCACTGAGGTCAGGCTTTGAGAGTTCATAGCCTCCCCTTGCTCCTGTTCTGTATTTGTGGTTGAAGCGCTCAGCTTCCTGCTCCTCCCGCTTGCCATGGGTCTCCTCTGCCATTCTGGACTCTCCCCTTAGAACCATAGGCCAAAATCAACTTTCTTAACCTTAAGTTGCTTCTGGTCATGTGTTTATTACTGCAACAAAAAGTAATACCTATTAAGTATTAAGGTGCAAAAAATACACATTGGAGAAAAGATGGCATCTTTAACAAATTGTGTGGAGAAAACTGGATGTTTACATGTAGAAGAATGAAACCAAATCTTTATCTCTCAACCTGCATAAAAATCAACTCCAGGGCTGGAGAGATGGCTCAGTGGTTAAGAGCGCCGACTGCTCTTGCAGAGGACCCGGGTTTAATTCCCAGCACCCACATGGCAGCTAAGAACCGTCTTTAAGTCGGGTGTGGTGGTGCAGGCCTTTGATCCTGGCACTCAGGAGGCAGAGGTAGGCTGATCTCTGTGAGTTCAAGTCCAGCCTAGTCTACAGAGTGTGTGTTCCAGACCAGCTAGGGCTACAGGGAGACCCTGTTTAAAAAAAAAAAAAAACTCCAAATGGATTAAAGGACATAAGGACATCAGCATAAGACCTGAAATTTTGAAATTGCTAGAGAAAAGAAGTAGAAAGTACCTTTCAAGATATAGGAATAAGGAGGGACTTTCCAAACAAGGCTCCAATATCACTCAGGAAATAGGGCCAGCAATAAGCAAGTGGGATCTCAAGAAATTAAAGAGCTTTGTGCTGTAAAGGAAACTGTCAGTCAAAAAAAACCCTACAGAGTGGGAGAACATCTTTGCCAGCTGTAAATCTGTCAGAGTATCACTAGAATATACAGAGAACAGAAGAAAATAAACACCAAGGAAATAACCCAATTTTAAAACAGGCCATGGAAATGAACAGAGTTCACAAAAGAAGAAATACAAATGGCTAATAGGAATTTTAAAGTGTTCAACATCACTGGTCATCAGAGAAATGTAAATTAAAACTACTCAGAATCCTTCTCTTCTCAGTCAAAATGGCTATAATCAAGAAAACATGAAATTAATGCTTGCAAGAATGTAGAGGAGGGGCTGGAGAGATGGCTCAGTGGTTAAGAGCACTGACTGCTCTAGCAGAGGACCTGGGTTTGATTCTCAGCACCCACATGGTGGCTAAGAGCCATCTTTAAGCTGGGTGTGGTGGTGCACGCCTTTAATCCTAGCACTCAGGAGGTAGAGGCAGGCAGATCTCTGTGAGTTCAAGGCCAGCCTGGTCTACAGAGTGAGTTCCAGGCTAACTGGGGCTATAGGAGATCCTGTCAAAAAAGAATGTAGAGGAAAAGGACTGCTTATCCAGTGCTGCTGGGCATGGAAATCGGTGTAACTACTCTTGAAATCAGTGTGGAAGTTTCTTTCAAAGCTAAAAATAGGGGGCAGGGGTTCTGGAGAGATGGCTTAGCAGTTAAAAATTCCTACTGCTCTTGCACCCACATTGGGTGAATTACAACCACCTGTAACTCCAGCCCCAGAGGAATCTGACGCCTCTGGCCTCCACAGACACCTGCACTCACATGTATATACCTACACATAGACACACACGTGCACATAATTGAAACTAATTATGGAGAGATTGCTCAGTGATTAAGAGCACTCTCTGCTGAGCGTGGTGGTGCACACCTTTAATCCTAGCACTCAGGAGGCAGAGGCAGGCGGATCTTTGTGAGTTCAAGGCCAGCCTGATCTACAGAGTTCCAGAACAGCTGAGGCTACAGGGAAACCCTGTCTGGAAAATACAAAAAAAAAAAAAAAATACTCTCTGCTGCTCTTGCAAAGGACCCAGGTTCAGTTCCCAGCACCCACATGGCTCTCACAACTGTCTGAAATTCAGTTCCAGATCTGCTTCTTCTAGCCTTTGCATATTTATACATCCAGGCAAAAGACATACACATAAAAAATTAATCTTTAAAAAATTAAAATTAGCCGGGCGTAGTGGTGCATGCCTTTAATCCCCGCACTGGGGGGGGGGGGGCAGAGGCAGGCATATTTCTGTGCGTTCAAAGCCAGCCTGGTTTACATAGGACAGCTGGAGCTATAGGGAGACCTTGTCTCAAAAAGACCCAAAAAAATTAAAATTAAAAAATATTTTAAAACAAAAAAGCTAAGATCTAACAATATCACTCTTAGGCATATAGCCAAAGGACTCCACATCTTCCCATAGAGAAAACTTCCACATCCCTGTTTATTACTGCTCTATTCACAACAGCCAGGAAATTGAATCAGCCTATATGTTAACCAAATAATGAATAGATAATGAATGATATATTATATATATGGGAATTTTATTCAGATGGAAAAATGAAATTATCAAACTTGCAGGGAAATTGATGGAACTTGAAAAATATTATACTAAGTGAAGGAACCCAGGCTCAGGAAAACAAACTGAATATTCTCCCTCATATGTGGATCCTAGTTTTGAATATTTGGATTTGTGTGTCTGTACAGCCCAGGAAGCTAGAAAGGACCTGTGAGGGGGAGCAGGGAAGAGGGCCCAAGGGGAGAGGGTTTAGTAGAGCACATGTGAAATGAAGTGAGGGCGTGGACACTGGGAGTTACAGTATCGATGGGAGCAGGGTTAAAGGGGACAGGTAGGAGTGGATTAACCAAAACTGAGCCTCCGTGGAAACCCACTACTGTGTAAGCTAATTTAAGATGTAATTAAAAGATGGGAATTTGTACATAGATACCCTACATAAGTGGACAAAAATTCCCGCAGAGGACACGAGTTTTTAAATGAAAATCTCAGTACCAGATGTGGAATACCTTCCTACACTTTATTGGTCAGGGAGGCCCAAAGGGCCCCAAAACACAGCATATTGCCATTTTTCTTGGTTGCCCAGCAGAACTGGATGGTGAGACCCTATTGCTAAAGACACAACACACTTTTGTTGCAAGACAGAAAAACCACACTAGAGTTGACCTGAAAACTGCCTTCTTGCCTGCTGTCTAATGAAAATGTGCTATTATGGGAATTTTATTCAGATGTAAAGAAAAATGAAATTATCAAACTTGCAGGCCTTACCAAAAAGTGCAGGCCACTGGGAGAGAAAATGCCTCCGTCGTATCCCTTTAGCCCGCCCTGCATGCTAGTACCAACCTGCTACAAACAATGTGCTTGCTGATGCAATAGTAGCATGAAAATTATGGAGGAGGGGCTGGAGAGATGGCTTAGCAGTTAAAAGCACCAACTGCTCTTGCAGAGGACCCGGGTTCGATTCCCAGCACCCACATGGCAGCTAAGAACCATCTTTAACTCCAGTTCCAGGGGAATCTGACACCGTCTTCTGACCTCTGCGGCATTGCATTGCACGACAAGGGTGCATAGACCTACATGCAGACAGTACACTCATACACATAAAAAAGAAAAGAAAATTATGGAGGAAACCTGTTCCTGTATTATATTTGAGGTCTGGTATTGTAAACCTGGTCAAAAGCCTACTCAGGAGATCACAGACTCTAGGGAAGGACTTGTTTTGCTAAATGACATAGCGTCAAACTGTTTTCTAAACATTTATACTTATGCCCATAGAATAGTGGTACCCTCAACCCTGGCCAGAGAAGCTTCTCTCTGCAGTCAGAAGTTAATACAGAGGCTCATAAGGGTCAAAATGATGAGAATAAGTGTCTATTGACTGCTTGGTCCTAAATTGGACATCTATATCAAACCCACCATTCAACCAAAGCTCAAAGAACATTGAGGAAGAAGGGCAGAAATAATGTAAGGGCCTGAAGAGAGGAGTGCTGCTCAGTGCTGTCTGCAGGACATGGCAGGGCCTCTGCACCATGCCTCACTGCAGCTATGGTCACCTGCACAAGAGCACTCAACAAGATCAATCAACATTCCAACAGGCAGCACTAACTGGACTCAGCGGGTTTTTTTTTTTTTTTTTTTTAAAGGACAGGACATGAAGCAGAGAGGTTGTGTCTAGGGTGTCTGAACAGTGGGAAGGAGAAGTTGGAGGTTCCTGCAGTGAGTGCAGGGGGAAGTAGGACATTCATATAATCAAAATGCATTGGTCAAAGAATAAATAAAAGGTTTTGTTTGTTTGTTTGTCTATCTGTTAGAAAAGGTCTCACTATGACATCACGTGCAGGAAAATGGCTGGAGCTAGAAGATATCATGCTGAGTGAAGTAACACAGTTCCTAGCACTCAGGAGGCAGAGGCAGGTGTGAGTTCAAGGCCAGCCTGATCTACACAGTGAGCTGCAGGGCAGCTGAGACTATAAGGAGACCCTGTCTCAAAAAGACAGACAAATAAATAAATAAATAAATAAATAAATAAATAAATAAATAAATAAATAGGCTGTTTCCAGCCACCTTAGCCCTCAGGGAATCTAAATTAAAACTACTTTGAGATCTCATCCATCTCATCCCAGTCAGAAGGGGAATCACCAAGAAAACAGAGGAGAAGCTGGAGAGATGGCCCAGTGGTTATCTTGGAGCTCTTGCAGAGGACCCAGGTTCAGTTCCCAGCACCCACATGGCAGCTGACTTCCCATTTGTAACTTTAGTTCCAGGGGATTCAACATCCTCTTCCAGCCCCCGAGGGCACCAAGGCATGCACATGTTACACATACATATATGCAGGCAAATACTCATACACATATTTTTTTTAAAGCAAAATAGGCTGGAGAGATGACTCAGCAGTTAAGAACTAACAACTGTTCTTAACTCCAGTTCCAGGGTAATCTGATGCCCTCTTCTGACCTCTGTGGGCATTCTAGATGGGTGCACTTACATACATACAAGCAACACACTCAAACACATAAAATGAAAATAATAAATAAAATATTTAAAAAAAAGAAAACAGACAACAATAAATCCTGGCAAGGATGTTGGGGAAAAAAAGAACACTAATTCACTGCTGATTAGAGTTTAAACTAATGCAACCACCATAGAAATCAGTGTGGAGGTTTCTCAAAAAAATAAAAATAGCTGGGCTTAGTGATGCACACCTTTAATCTCAGTACCTGGGAGTCAGAGACAGGGAGATCCTGTGAGTTTGAGGCAGGCCACCCAGGAGTGTATAGTGTCTAAAAACTGTTTTTCGTCGGCTGCGCAGTGACCTGGGGCTGTGGGCTTGGGGCCCAGGGGCTGCAGCGCTCTGCTCGGGGGGAGTCGCGGGCTCCCTCTTCTGCACTGTGTACATCGAATGTTTGCCACCCTGAGGGGGAGCTCAAAGTCACTCAGGTTCTCAAAGAAAAGTTTCCTCGAGCCACTGCTATCAAAGTCATGGACATTTCAGGAGGCAGTGGGGCAATGTACACAATTAAAATTGAGTCACTCCCGGCTTAAAGACAGTTCTTAGCCGCTCTGTGGGTGCTGGGAATTGAACCCAGGTCCTCTGCAAGAGCACTTGGTGCTCTTAACCAGTGAGCCATCTCTCCAGCCCCCAAAATTCTAATTTCTAACAGGTTTGATCTCTTGTTTCTATTAATATTAATATTTGAGGGGGCTGGAGAGATGGCCTAGCAGTTAAGAGCACCAACTGCTCTTGCAGAGGACCCAGGTTCAATCCCCAGCATCCACATGGTGGCTGAAAACCGTCTTTAACTCCAGATCCAGGGGAATCCGACACCCTCTTCTGACCTCCGAGGCATTGCACGACACCGGTGCACAAACCTATATCCAGACAGTACATTCATACACATATGAAAACAAATAAAATTTTAAAAAATATTTGGTATGTAAATGAAGACACTTTTAAGAAACTTTAAAGAATACTATATTGATGTGTAATTTCTTCTGTGATATGTTTCATTTATTTTTCCAAACTAAACCTGATTTGATACCAATATAATAAAACAGATGAAGTCGTTATCCACAGATAAGAGCTGCTTGTTTAAACTAGCCACTCCAGATTTTAGGAATGAGCCTTCCCAGCAACATGGGAATAAATAATATGTGGTCCCTGCATGCACAAAATGTAATGCTGCTGGGCATGGGGGCACACGCCTTTAAACCCAGCACTCAGGAGGCAGAGGCAGGCTCAAAAAGACAAATATCACATGTTCTCTCTCATATGTGGATCCTAGTATTTATTTATTTATTTATTTTTTTTTTTTTGTCTTTTCGAGACAGGGTCTCCCTGTAGCCCCAGCTGTCCTGGAACTCACTCTGTAAACCAGGCTGGCCTTGAACTCACAAAGATCCGCCTGCCTCTGCCTCCCAAGTGCTAGGATTAAAGGCGTGCGCCACGCCCGGCTGCCAAGTGTTATTCTAAGTACACATGTTCAGTACTGAGGTACTAAGAACTTTGAAGTTCCACAGGTAGGAAGTAAAAGGACTAGGGTTTGAATAACATAGTTAAAATGTATGTCCTAGTTCTGATTTTCACAATCAAGACAGAAGGGCAGCATCTAAGTTTCACTACATGAGAGGAGTTGTCTGATAGAAGCAACATTTTGGCCGTAAATACCAGAACAGTATCAGACCTCAGATGTGTGGGGGATGGGAGTTCTTTATTCTATGATGTAGTAGTGATGACCTCAAGGTAAACTGCCACTAGGCTGAAGAAAATGGAATGGCTGCCAGAAGACCTACTTGAGGCTGAGGGTGACATGGGGCTTCTCCATGACCAGCTGGCCAATACTTTGGCCTGCAGACACTGTCATAGCATCATCTGCCTACAAAGTCCAGGAAATCTGGTGATACTATTCTTGTTCATGGTTTGGCAGATCCGAAGATGGCGGCAACTTGGGAGGCACCAGGTTAAACCCTGGTGCTCCGGAGACAAGAAGATGCAACGAAAGGTAGGTGACCATTGATCATGAGTGTGGAGCTAGATAAGTAAATATTGAAATTACATGTATGGTCAAATGAAGGATCATCATTATGGATTGTGGTCTCAGATGTATATCCATAAACCATATTAATGGCTGGATGAGTGTTTATTGACACGGGATTTGAAAACAAGTGACTGATCAATCTAGGGTTATGTGAGGAAATGCTGATCTCTAGGAATTAGGTTATGACTATTAAAAAAAATTTTATTTTATTATTTTTTTAAATTTTATTTCTGTATGTGTATCAATGTACTGTCTGCGTGCAGGTTTGTGCACCCGTGTCATGCAATGCCGCGGAGGTCAGAAGAGGGTCTCGGATTCCCCTGGAACTGGACTTCTCCTGGAACTGGAGTTTCAAACAGTTCTTGGCCGCCATGTGGGTGCTGGGGATCGAACCCGGGTCCTCTGTAAGAGCGGTCGGCGCTCTTAACCGCTAGGCCATCTCTCCAGCCCCTTATTTATTATTTTATGTTTATGAGTATACTGTCTGCAAGTAGGCACATCCGTGTCATGCAATGCTGTGGAGGTCAGAAGAGGGTGTCAGAGTCCCCTGGAACTGGAATTAAAGACAGTTCTTAGCTGCCATATGGGTGCTGGGAATTGAACCCAGGTCCTCTGCAAGAGCAGCCCCAATAGGTTATGACCATTAACAACGGTTGAAGAGCTGGGTAAGGGCAGATGAGTTACTGTTTACTTTGGCTGTAGAACAGAGACTAATGAATTTGTGACATGTCTCTGAAAAGCCTCCATACCTAATAGTATCATTCTCTATTCTCCAGGGCCTACAACTTTTGCCCCATTTGGCCTTCTTTAGTTGCCTATGGACGCAAAAGTCAGAGGAGGAAGAGGAAGATGGGGAAGAAAAGAAAGAATCATTTCCTCTGGACCCACTGAAGCCACATTCTCCTGAAGACACTCTCATTGGAAATCAAGACACCACAGCCCCTCCTCAGCCATCTTGTAATTCTGAGGCCCTCTGCAAAGCCACAAAAATACCAGAGCAAGTACTCACACAGCCCTCGAGACCTTTCAGAGCCTTCCCTACCTTCCAGATCCTGAACAATTTACCTGTGAGCTCCCTGCAGCAGAGAAAAATCCAGCTATTCTGGGGTCTCCCCTCTCTACACAGTGAATCCTTGGAGAGTATTTTCCAGAGCTCAGACGGCCCCTCCCCACTAACGTTGTCTGCTTCTCCTTCTCTCTTCTTCAACAAGGTTGCCTTTCTGCCTACGTACAACCTGTTGCTTCCCTATTATTACTCCCCAACCCACTATCCAAACCCTGAAGCCCATACAATGGAAGATCTGGCAGGAATGGCCCCCAGCTCTCAGCTAGTTCCATCTCCATCGGTCCCTCCTATCCCATCACTATCCTTCCATCTTAAGCCTTTGCCTGTGAGCTGCAAGGGAGTCTTACCTGATGCTGAGGCATACCCACAGTGGCTTTATAAGCAGAGAGAGATTCTTTGGGTCTCTAAGAGTCAAGCATTAAACTCACAGCCTGAACTCCAAAGAATCAGACCATCCACATTCTTACATTCATCTGAGTTGAGTGAGATGCCGGGGAACTCCAGCCTCCATCGACACAATCCAGAATCACCTTCTGTCTCTCTGTTGTATCCTTCTAGTCCTCAGGGGGTCCTAACTAGGTTTGAGACCCCATGGATGACCATGAGGCAAAATGAGCACCTGAAAGCCTCTGAATCACTAATGCCAACTGCCAGCCCAGGCCCACCTTCCCTGCCAGAATTCCAAAGAGTCAACTCAATAGGAGACCTGTCTGGATTGAAGGCTCTCTGGGAAACCACAGAGCAAAATGGGAACCCTCAGATATCTGAACCCTCAGTCTTGACCCCTTGCCAATGTACAATATCTATGAAAAAAACTCAAGGAATGGTCCCTCTAGGAACTCCACCTGGACATGAAGCTGAGTGGGGAATTGTAGTACCTAAAGAGAATACCCAAGCTTTTGAACCCCTAATGCCAGCCTCCTGTCAACCTTCAGGTTCTCTGTCAGAACTACAAAATGTTAACCCCAAAGGAAGACTTTCTACACCTAAAGACTTCTGGGGAAACATGGGATACAGAGAGAAACTGCAGGCTGCCCAGTCTCCAAGGCCAGCCTCCTGTCCTCCTCTAGACTCCCTATTGAAACTCAAAAAAGAGAGTCCCCTAGAAAACCTGCCCAGCTGTGAGCCTCAGAGGCAATGCAGAGAAAACTCAGGAAGTCTCTGGGCCTTTCAAACTCCAAACTTAGACTTCAACACTAGACTCTCTGCAACCATTCCTGCAAGTGTCCCATCAGGCTCTGAGACTCGATGGAAGAGTAGGCCTAGTAGAGAAAGCCGCTGGGTCTCTGCTAACCCAGTTTCATCTCCTAGCCCTCCCTCAGCCTCTCTGCTGGACTCCATTGTAATGGGTCCCCAAGGAGTCTCCTTAGAGCCTCAAGCTTTGTGGGAGACCAAGGAGCAGGGAGAGAACCTCTGGGTGTCCAACTCCCCAGATCCTATCCAAAGAACACCTCTAGCCCCTTTTATAAAACTACAAAGAATCAGTACTGTGGATGGCTTCCGTAGATCAGAAATATGGAAGAATCCTGAGCATTCAAGGAATTCCTGGGCTTCTGAGCCTCCATTTCTCCCACTTAAGCCACCCCCAGTTCTTATACTAGAACCCCTGAGAGTGTGTTCCATGATGGACACATTTAATTCTAAAACTTGTTATAAAGACATTCAAAGAAAAAACCCCTTGGCCTCTAATCTCCCAGCTCCCAGCTTACCCCAACACCTGCTTGAAGCCAGTCCCCCAGGGGTCCCATCTGACTTTGTGCCTGACTTTGAATGGGTCCCCAACCTACTTCCAAATTCTGCTTCAAAGTCTCACATAAGTGAGTCTTCTGGAGACCAAGGCAATTGTAAGCCTACAGAGGGGACAGTAGAGCAGAGAAAGGCCTCCTGGGCCACTGAGATACTACCCCCCAGCTCACTCTCTGTTTCTTCACAAGAGCCACATATTGACTTTGAGATTGTGTGTAGAAATTTACAAGAAAGAGGGGCTTCCCAGTGTCCCAGTCCTCCAGTAGTGAATCCTCCACCTGCAACACCCTGGTCTCCCGTCCTAGCTAAAGCCCCGGAGTTTGACCCCATCCAGCCTGGCCTACAGAAGGAAGACATGTTCTCGGAAGCCAAAGCGGAGGCCCCATCTTCTCAGGGTGGGGCTGTCTCTGAAGTGGTCAAGGATCCTGGGATCCAAGCCTGGCAATGGAGTAAAGAATTAAAGCTAAGACTTAAGAAACTTCAGCAGAGCCCTGCTTTCAAATCTCCAGGGCCAAGTCATTTACTTTGCAACTCCCCAGCCCTAAACTCCCCAACTCTAGAGTCTTGGGAACTCTCCTCTTGTCCACCACATCAGACTCATCCTCTCAGCCTGTACCCCTACTCTCCAAGTTGTCATCCTAAGAAAGTTCAGAGGACAAGACCTCAGCCTACCCAGGCCCCTCACTGCTCTCCCTCCTCTCCCCAGCCTCAGCTACTGGCTTCTGGCAGAGCAGAACAAGAGCCCCTGAAAAAGAAGAGAATGAAGATAGTGACCCAAATCCCATCCCCAGGATGTGTTCCTGCCAAGGCTGGTGAGAAGTGTTTAGGCATGGGAGAGCCCACAAATACAGGGGTTCTGGTCTCAGGCAAGAGACAAAACTTTAGTTCTACTTTCAGAACAAAAGAGAGTCCCAGAAAACCCAAAGCAGGGGAATGTGGAGGAGGGACTGCAAGATTGAGTTTACCCACTGTCATAGGGAAGAGCCTCCCTGCACAGGCCTGGAGACCAGCAGAAAGCCCATGGAGGCAAATTCTCCAAAAGGTCTCGGTATAGAGGTCGGAGCTCTCCATACACAGTTCTTCCTCAGCAGCTTCTCTCCAAGGCTACAGGACCCCAGGGTCACCAAAGGGTAGGGCTGGTGGCTGGTGATACCAAGAATCCTTTCTATCACAAGCCTAAGCCGTCCTTGGGCTCACGTGAAAAAGCACTCCCCATCCTCCACACCTCAGGCTCCCTTTACCTGGTGCTTCCAAAGGTTAACGGAGTTTCTAGGTACCCATGGACCCATGCCCACCGAATCCAGTCAGGACAGAATGGTAGCACCAGTACCTAGTGCTCCATAACCTAAGTCAAACCAATTTTCCTAATAAAGAAGCTCAGCTAGAACTACTATAATCCCACTCATGTCTTCTTTGAAGTCTAAGTCAACTGGGGTGTCAGGGCCTTATTCTGCAGGAGGCAAATCCCTTATGGATCAGCTCCTAGAAGGGAATGTCAAGCATTCTGCAGGTTTCACTTTCCTTTTCAGATTTTCATGAGTCTACATATCAGTCCTCTTTTAGGGCTCTTGAGAGACAAATGCAAAGCACTGCAAAAGGCAAAAAGAAGAAAAAAACAAAACAAAGAAAAACCAAAAAGGTGGATGGGGTTCAGTGTTGGTTTTGTTAGGGAGGTTAGAAAATTGGGATTTTGGATTTTATATCTGGACTTTTGAGAACAGAAAACCATTCACTGGAACACCCGCAGTCTATGCAGATACCAGTTCTTGATCCTCAACATGGACCTTTTTTTCTTCCATTTGGTCAATTCTTTTTTAAAAAATATTTTATTTTTTATATGAGTATATTGCCTCCGTGTATATAAGTGCACCTATGTCATGCAATGCCCTTGGAGGTCAGATGTCATGGGATTCCCCTGGAACTGGGAATTAGCTGCCTGGTGGGTGCTGGGAATCCTCTGCAATAGTACCCAGTGTCCTTAACCGCTGATCCATACCTCCAGCCCCATTTGATCAATTCTTTTTGTTTTGAGACAAGGTCTTGCTAAAACTCTAGATCCTTCTCCCTCAACTCCCCAATATTTCATCACAGGTTTCTGCACCGTACTTGCCTTCTACACATCTTTCTAACCATTTCTTCTCAGCTTTAAGTCATCTCATCCTTTTTTCTCTTGCTTTGTCAGATAATCTGCTCCAAGACCAAAAAACAAGTGTTTTCCACATTTGGGTTCTTTATCAGGCAAATTCTCAGTCTAGCTACTATCGTGCTCGCCCAGCACATACAAAGTCCCCAGCACTGAAAAAAATTAAAAAAAAAAAAAAAAAAAAAAAAAGCAAACCGGGGCTGGAGAGATGGCCTAGCAGTTAAGAGCGCTGACCGCTCTTACAGAGGACCCAGGTTCAATCCCCAGCACCCACATGGCGGCCGAGAACTGTCTGAATCTCCAATTCCAGGAGAACTCCAGTTAACATCCTCTTCTGACTTCCGCAGCATTGCACAACACGGTTGCACAAACCTGCATGCAGACAGTACATTCATACACATACAGAAATAAATAAAATTTAAATAAAATTTTAAAAAAAGATTAAAAAAAAAAAGCAAACCGAAGAAAAACCAAAAAGGTAGGTGGGTTTGGTGTTGGTTTTGTTGGGGAGGATAAAAAGTTGTTTGGGGTTTTGGTTTTTATGTCTGGATTTTTGAGACAAACATTTGAGACAAAGGATGGCCTTGAACTTCTTCCAAGAAAAAAGCTTTGCTAAGAATGGTAGCATGTGCCTTTAATCCAGCACTGAAGAGGCCAGCATGGTCTACATGGCAAGTCCCAAAGAACCTGAGACTACAGGGAGACCCTGTCTCAAAAACAAACAAACAAACAAACAAACAAACAAACAAACAAACAAAAAACTCAATAGCTGTGAATGACATTTGGGTCAACTCCAAATAGCTATCAGATTAGCTCCTGGCCTTCAGGAAATTACTAAAAGGAAAAAGTTTATTCACTTAAAAGTTATAAATTTGGCGCTTGGCATGGTGGCACACGCTTTTAATCCCAGCACTCTGGAGACAGATTTCTGTAAGTTCAAGGCCAGCCTGGTCTACATAGTGAGCTCCAGGCCAGCTGGGACTAAAGGGAGACCCTGTCTCAAAAAGACAAAACAAAAAAGGTTATAAAGTTGGGGCCATTGGGACAGCTCAGTTATGTAAGGGGACTTGCTGTGAAGCCTGACAAACCTGAGTTCAATTCCTTGAATCCACTTAGTAGGAAAGAACCAACTCAAAATCCCCCAGCCCTCTAGAAGCAGTCAGGAAAGGCCACCTTGGACTATGAACTGAGACACTGCCTCAATAATCTAAAATACATGTTGGACTGTAGCTTTGTTTAGCAATAGTGCATTTCATTACCATGCACAATCCTCATCAGTACAGTGAGGAAAAATAAATACTAAGTATAGATATTCACATACCTTCTTAGAAAACGTAATTTCTGGCCACTGGAAGGACTTTTTGCTAGGCATGGTGATAACATACCTATAAACACAAAACTTGGGAGGCTGGGGTAAAAGGAGCACCTCATTGGAGGTCAGTCTTAATAACTGCCTCAAAAACAAACTTTTTGCTTATATTTTTCTATATTTCTTTTTTTTTTTTTTTTTTGTCTTTTCGAGACAGGGTCTCCCTGTAGCCCCAGCTGTCCTGGAATTCGCTCTGTAGACCAGGCTGGCCTTGAACTTACAAAGATCCGCCTGTCTCTGCCTCCCAAGTGCTAGGATTAAAGGTGTGCGCCACCATGCCCGGCACTATTTTTCTATATTTCTATAATGTACATTTTTTGCTTCGAATTAGAAAACTTGATGTAATGGTACACACCTCTAAGCCCAGCACTTCAGAGGCAGATGTAAGGAAAACCAAGTTTGAGGCCAACCACGGCTACATTGCCAGACTGTCTGAAACCCCCACCCAAAGGTAAACTGTGCACAACAGTGCATGAATGATTGACAACATTGTACTGTATTCTTAGAAATTGGGTGATTTTTTTTAAGGAGGGGGAGGAGGTGGTCAGCAGGTAAAGATGCTTGTAACTTAGATTGAGGAGCCAACTCTGATCCCTAGAGCCCACAGGATGGAAGGAGAAAGTTGTCCTCTGAACTCCATGCGTGCACTTACTACAGTGCACATCCAAAAACCAAAACCAATTTTATTTTCCTTTTTTTGGTCTTTTTGAGATAGGGTCTCCTGTAGCCCCAGCTACACTGGAACTCACTATGAAGACCAGGCTGGCCTCAAACTCACAGATATCCACCTGCCTCTACCTCCCAAATGCTGGGATCAAAAGCATGCACCATCACGCCCGGCACTAAAAACAAATTTTAAATGTAAAAAATAAGGGCTACTAGGGCTGGAGGGATGGCCTAGCGGTTAAGAGCATCGACTGCTCTTGCAGAGGACCATGGGGCAGCTGAGAACCATCTTAACTCCAGTTCCAGGGGAATCCAACGCCCTCTTCTGACCTCCGCAGCATTGCACAACACAGGTGCACAGACCTACATGCAGACAGTACACTCACATAAAAAAATGAAATTAAAAAATAAGGGCTAGAATGATGGCCTAGTGGTTTGCTCTGGTAGCAGACCCAAGTTTGGTTCCCAATACCCACAGTGAGCAGTTCACATTCCAGGAGGATCCAATACCTCTGGCCTCCACAGGTATCTACACTCACATGCACCCACTCACAGACACATGTATAATTAAATCTCTAAAATAATTTTAAAAGTGACAAAGGTAGGGGGTGAACTGGCCTCTAATGCGTGTGGTACTGAGGATTGAACCCAAGGCCTTGCATATGCTAGGCAGATGAACAACCCCAACTCAAAGGTAAATACTGAAATCTGACAATGTTATTTTCTACCTAAACTGAACCTGGGTCCTCTGCAATAGCAGCCAGTGCCCTTAACTGCTGAGTCATCACCAGCCTGCCCTGTACTTTTCAAAAAAAAAAAAAAGCTATTCAAGGGGTAAATATTTCTCTAAATTCTCTTAATGTCACTATTCAATACCCAATCCTAAAGTTTTATTAGCCCAAATGTACCTAAGGGGTCCAACTCCAAAACTCACCACTTGCTGGCCAAAGGTGGAACTGAAGGCACTTTATCTCCCTCTTTTTTTTTTTTTTTAATTTTTATTTATTTATTTTTATGTGTATGAATGTATTGTCTGCATGCAGGTCTGCGCACCCGTGTCGTGCGATGCCGCGGAGGTCAGAAGACGGTCTCGGATTCCCCTGGAACTGGAGTTCTCCTGGAACCGGAGTCACAGACGGTTCTCAGCCACCATGTGGGTGCTGGGGATCGAACCCGGGTCCTCTGCAAGAGCGGTCGTCGCTCTTAACCGCTAGGCCATCCCTCCAGCCCCCTATCTCCCTCTTAAAGCCTCAAAAGACAATACTATTCTGAATTTCCACTTCTCAGAAGTTAACAGATCGATGCTTCTCTGAATACCATTATGAAAAATCCAAAGCTTCCATTTTTTTTTAAATGTGTATGTGTGTGTATTGCTTACACGTATGTAAGTGCACTCATGTCATGCAATGCCAGGGAAGGTCAGAGTTGTTGGATCCCCTGGAACTGGAGTTGTTAGCTGCCCTGTGGGTGCTGGGAATAGAACCTGGCTCCTTTGCCATCTCTCTGGCCCCCAAAGCTCACATTTGCAATGTGTTGAGTCTATACTTCCATCTCTGCCTTTGCCATGCTGGTTTCTCCATGATGTACTTGGTACTATATTCTTGGTCTGCAACTCATCATTTAACCCCATAGTACTCACTTCCTATATAAAGTACACTGTAGATTAGAGAAAGCACTTTCAACGATTTTATCTGATAAGAAACTTGAGATTCCCCCAAATTCACTACACTGCTTTACACATAACTGGCTGTTATGAAGCAGGCCAGTCTTTTTAGGCATTTCTAAAAAAAAAAAATCTATAGAAGTCCAACTGGTCACCCCTACAGTGACAAAAGCAAACCATTCCAGTAACTTATTTACAATGTAGCAATCTGTGCTCCTATAGATCTTGGGGAAAACAATTCTTACCTTACCTTTTGTTATGGGTATAGCTTGATATAGAGCTCCCAACTCTATTTTTCTCCAAATAGCCTCATCTCTGTCCCTCACTAAAGTCAGGCTACAAACCCACAGGGGTGACAGTGACAAAATTTGACTATAGGCAATTGAAACTGTGATTCAAGTCTCAACAGTACAGAAATCTACTTTGCAGTACCAGAGATGTTCCAGTCTGTAAATCAACCCTGTATGTTTAGTTCATCTGTCGATACAGACCAGAATGCAATTGTGTCTCAGTAGTTCCTGGGGTGACCAACACTGCTCAGTTGACTCAGAACTATTTCCACTACATCATCTGCATAAGGTACTATGGTATTCACCTCCAAAACACTAAATCATGATTCTAAGTATAGGCACCTATGAAGGCCAGAGGAGGGCATTGAATCATCTGGGCTGCAGTAATAGGCAGCTGTGAACTGCCCAACAAGGGTACTGGGACTTGGTCCTCTGCAAAACCAAGTATGCACTCTTACCTGGTAAGCCATTTCTCTCTAGCCGACTTTGCAACCCTATTAAGAGAGCACCCCAATCTCATCCTTGGTAGTCAGGATAAGAGGCTCTAGAGAAGTCTTACTATCAGCATCAAATGTAGGTAGACAGGAACATACACAGCTTCATTATCAGGCTGTTTCACTAGTCGTATCTCACAATATTGCATACACAGTAGTGCAAAGGATAAACCTCTACTCAGGCAAAAGCTTTCATTTAAATGGAGTTAAGGAAAAAAGATCTACACAATATTTAGATCTGGTTGCCCACCAACAGAAAAAAAACTATCTCAAATAAGGTAGGTGAGGACGGGCACCCACGCACCCAACGCCATCCCTCTAACTTTTATGTGCACACTCACACTCAAAGTTATTTTTTTAGGGGCTGGAGAGATGCCTCAGGTTTGATTCCCAGCACCCACATGGTGGCTAAGAAACATCTTTAACTCCAGTTCCAGGGGAATCCGACACCCTCTTCTGACCTCCTTGGTGTGCACCAACCTACATGCAGACAGTATACTCATACACAAAAAATTAAGCTGGGGGTGGTGGCACACACCTTTAATTCCAGCACTCAAGAGGCAGAGGCAGGTGGATCTCTGAGTTCAAGGCCAGCCTGGTCTACATAGTGAACTCCAGGCCAGCTGGGACTAAAGGGAGGCCCTGTCTCAAAAAAAGCCCACCCCCCCCCCCGGGGAGGGGGTGGAGAGATGGCCTAGCAGTTAAGAGCTCCAACTGCTCTTGCAGAGGACCCGGGTTTGATCCCCAGCACCCACATGGCAGCTGAGAACTGTCTTTAACTCCAGTTTCAGGGGAATCCAACGCCCTCTTCTGACCCCCAAGCATTGCACGACACAGGTGCACAAACCTACATGCAGACAGTACATTCATACACATACAGAAATAAATTTTAAAAAAATTTAAAAATTGCCGGGCGTGGTGGCGCACGCCTTTAATCCTAGCACTTGGGAGGCAGAGGCAGGCGGATCTTTGTGAGTTCAAGGCCAGCCTGGTCTACAATGTGAGTTCCAGGACAGCTGGGGCTACAGGGAGACCCTGTCCTCTCGAAAAGACCAAAAAAAAAAAAAAAAAAAAAAAAAAAAAAAAAAAAAAAAAAAAAATATATAAAAATAAAAAAAACTCAAAATAAAATTTTAAGAGTTTTTTTTTTTTTTTTATAAGGGTATGTGTCTGTATTTAAAACCTCAAGTCTTGGGGCTGGAAAGATGGCTTGGTGGTTGAGAGCTCTGGCTGCTCTAGGACCCAAGTTCGATTCCCAGCACCTACACAGCAGCTAACAACCATCTGTAACTCAAGTTCCACAGGCATTTCAAGACCTGGTACACTTACACACATGCAGGAAATATACTCATACTCATAAATTTAAAACAAAACAAAACCCCCACAAAAATCTCTCATGTCCTATCTCCAAAGATTTGTCAACAGGCTACAAACTCAAGATTTCACAACTGTGCTTTGGCAGTGAAGATCATGGCCCTTCCCAGGAAAAGAAGCAGGCACAGCAGCCAGGGACTCAAATTCCATTTTGACCCAACATTTATTGTCCTTTTACAACATGTCCCTTTTTTTTTTTTTTTTTTTTGGTTTAGAAACTGCTTATGATTAGTTTTCCAACAGTAACTCAAAAGCATGTAAAATAAAACCAACCTACTCTCTATATAAACACCCAGCAACTGTGGCCCCTCATCCACCTACCCAGGTTGGCTAGGGGTAAGGGAGGGCTCGGGCAGCATTGAGTGAAGTGCAGATCCTTTATTGTGGTGGTGGTGGTGGGGGTAGTGCCTTCCTTCACACCCCACAGGTGACCTGCACTGCCCCAAACTACAACAGAAATGATGTAGGCCCAAGGCCCAATTCCTTGTTGGTAATTTGCTCTTCGTCTCCCAAATGAAAATCACTTTATTTTATCACTTTTATAAATTTTTTTGCAACAGAAACCCCCTGTCCAGAGTCTGACTGTAGCTGAACTGTTCAGACTGCGGAATGGAGCAGGCCGTGGGCGCACCCCTGGTCCCTCTTGGGTAAGCGCCCCCACCCCAGGGAACAAGGTCCAGCCAGGCCAGCTCGCTGCATCCTGGCATCATCGCTTAGCCATAGAGGTCATCATCATTGTCTTCTGTGTACACACTGCCACCTGTGCCACCTCCACTGCCCTGACTAGGGCCAGCTCCACCCTGGTTCCCTGAAGGGAATCTGTATATACAGGAACAGAGACAAAGAAGGTTAGCATTGGGCCTTGATTGGGCCTATGATTTTTACAACCTCTGTTCTAACCTCCTTTGGACTCCCACCACGGAATTTGTACAAATCCCCCAGGCAATTTAGGGACTGACTTCGAATTGCTCATAACAAGATTACCTGAAGCTGCCAAAACCTCGACTTTGCTGAAGGGTCTGGGCAAACATTTCATACTTTCGAATGTCATTGTCACTGACAGAACGACGGGCAAAACGCATGGCTTCCTCAAAGTGATCTCTGCGGATCTCTGGCACTGGATCATCCTCTTCTACTTCCTGTAAGTTGGTAAGCAAAGACCACTGAACTAGTTAGGGCCCAGTCTGCACTCTGCCTGAGGTCCCTATCCTCCCATTATTGCAGTACTTATTGGTCTCTGCCTCTCCCATCTAACTTAAGGTGCCAGGCCAATCTTCCTAAAATTGGATAAATGCTCTGCTTAATAGTTTGTCAGTGTTGGGCTGAAGAGATGGCCTAGTGGTTAAGAGTGCCGACCGCTCTTACAGAGGACCCGGGTTCGATCCCCAGCACCCACATGGCGGCTGAGAACCGTCTGAAACTCCAATTCCAGGAGAACTCCAGTTCCAGGGGAATCCGACACCCTCTTCTGACCTCCGCGGCATTGCACGACACGGGTGCACAAACTTGCATGCAGACAGTACATTCATACACATACGGAAATAAAATTAATAAAAAAAAAATAATAATTTGTCAGTGCATCCCAGTGACTTAAGAAAGGGAAAAGATCTTGACTAAAGCAGCCCAAGAGAACAGACTACTGAGAAATATGGAAATTGGTACCTAAAAAAGGGTGTATTACTATAAACCTCAAATTTAAAATGAAAAGTGTCAATGGCTCACAAAAGTTTATTTATCCTAGTTAGATTAAGTGTTCCACTTTTAGGCTTCCCTTTTTTTTTTTTTTGACATGGTCTCCCTAGTCCCAGTCCACCAAGAAGATACTACCTGGACCATGCTGGCCTCAAGATCTCAAGAGAGCCACCTGCCTCTGCCTCTGGGGATTAAAGGCGTGTGCCACCACGCCCAGCTCACTTTTGCAATTTTATTTATTTATTTTTGTCTTTTTGAGACAGGGTCTCCCTGTAGCCCCAGCTGTCCCAGAACTCATTCTATAGACCAGAGTGGCCTGCCTCTGCCTCCTGAGTGCTAGGATTAAAGGTGTGCGCTGCCACGTCCAGCAGCAGTATACAATTTTAATAGTTGAGCCATCTATCTCTCCAGCCCTTTTGGGGGGGAAGGGTCCCTGTGTAGCCCTGGCAGACCTGGAAGTCATTAAGTAAACAAGGTTGGCCTCAAACCCAGAAATCTAGATGAGTACTAAGATTAAATGAGATTAAAAGTGCATGCTACAGCTGGGTGTGGTGGTGCACGACTTTGATCCCAGCGCTCAGGAGCCAGAGGCAGATAGATCTTTGTGAACTCCAGGCTAGCTGGGGTTATAGGGAAGCCCTGTCTCAAAGAGACACCCTCCCCAAAGAAAAGGCATGCTCAGCTAGTGTTGGTATATACTCCTTAAAAATCAACCAGATTTTCCTAATTCCTGAAATCCTACTAAGAAGTTACTTGGTCTCTTAATCCTTTATCCAAATTCTTTTTCCAAAAGACTTTTCAATCACTTTTCCTAGCATCAAGAAAGACTATAGAACCTAGGTTTAAAGTCCAGTTCCAGGCTGGAGAGAAGGTTCAACAGTTAAAAACACTGACTGCAGAGGACCAGGTTAAATTTCCAGCACCCACATGGCAACTAACAACCATTAACTCCAGTTCCAGGGTCTAACTCCAGTTCCAGGGAGATCTGATGCCTCCTTGGGCATTGCATGTCATGGGTACACTCACACATATGAGTGCAATACACTTATATACATAAAAATAATACATCCAGTTCTATTTGTTTGCTGCATAATCCTAGTCTGACTTCTCCAGGGACCTAGTTTACATTTAGCATATAGCCTACCCATCTCTTCTCAGCATTATTCCAAATTAAATGAGTTCGTTTCCCTTTTTTTTTGAAGGGGGATTTCATGTAGCCTAGGCTGGCCTTGAACTTCTGATCTTTCCCCCTCTACAACTCAAGAGCTGATTAGGGACTGGAGAAATGGTTCAGAGTACTTGCTGTTCTTGCAGAGGACCTAAGTTCAGTTCCTAGCACCCACACAGTAGCTCACAACCAGGCCTAACTCTAGTTCCTGGCATTTCGATGCCCTCTTCTGGCCTGAGGGTACTGCACACGCATGGCACACTTAACATGCATACAGGCAAAACATTCATCCACATAAATACAATCTTTAAAAAAAAAAAAAAAAAAAAAACCACCAAAGATCTGGAATGTAAGTATGCACCATGCCCAAATGTTCAGTATTCATTTCTTGAATATCCTACTCAAAAACTTCTCAAAGAATCTAATACTTTCTAATCTCAATTCTAGGAATGGTCTGGAGCTCCCCATGAATGTCATATGTAGGTAGAGTACTGACTTACCATAGCTGATGGATTTGTCTGCCTCTCTCGTTCTCGCCTAATCTCACTTTCAATAGATTCACGAATGGCCAGTTTACAAGCACGTTGACAAATCTCTGTCAGATCAGCTCCAGAAAAGCCATTAGTCATCTTAGCCAGAAACTCCAAATCCACATCCTAAAAGAAACAAACTATTTTAGCATTTTGCCTTTTCTCCCATGGAGTACACAGATCTTTGGGCTAGTCAAGCATTCCAAAAATATTTGCCCTAGCCTATGCCACCCCATTTTATTCCATATTTCTAAATTACCCCATTATTCCCAAATCTTTTGCTTTCTCTTTAGCTTTAACCAAGAAACCTCCAATAGGCATCTTATCCAGGAACCAAAGAACACTCCATATTAGCCTCATAGAAAAAAGTTCCTATGCCCTGCAACCTTGCACTTGCCTTGGCAACTGGGGACTTGCGTAGGTTGGCTTTGAGGATGGCAACACGGGACTTCTCATCAGGAAGTGGGATATATATGAGCTGATCCAGACGGCCAGGTCTTAGGATGGCAGGATCAATGATGTCAGGCCGGTTGGTAGCTCCAATGATAAACACGTTCTTTTTTGTCGACATGCCATCCATTTCTGTCAAGATCTGGTTAATGACTCGGTCAGCAGCCCCACCACCATCTCCAATATTACCACCACGAGCCTTGGCAATTGAATCTAGTTCATCAAAGAACAGCACACAGGGGGCAGCTTGTCGTGCCTATGGGAAAGACAGATTGATTAACTCAAGTAACTATTCAACTCAACTAGATTTCTTAGACCTCAGAATGAAAACAAAGTAATCTTCAATACCCAGTCTCCAGTAACTCACCTTGTCAAAGATTTCCCTAACATTGGCCTCAGATTCCCCAAACCACATGGTGAGCAGCTCAGGACCCTTAATGGAGATGAAGTTGGCCTGGCATTCATTAGCTATGGCTTTGGCCAGCAAAGTTTTCCCACAACCAGGAGGTCCATAGAAAAGAACACCCTTGGAAGGAGTCATGCCAAACTTGAGGAATTTGTCTGGATGTTCAACAGGATACTAGGAAGAAAAGCAAAGATGATTTAAGGTCAATCTCTGCATTTTTAAATAACTCAGAATTCTCCAAAGGATCCCCTCCACTGTGTGGTACATCCTATAGTCTAGTTTAAGATCCAGTTTTCTTTGTATAAGCCTTATTGCCTAAAACTGGACAACAGCTGGCTTTTGAGTTGGGCTCCCATTTTTGGGGGGGGGGATTTTTTTTTAATTTTTTTTTTATTAATTTTATTTATTTCTGTATGTGTATGAATGTACTGTCTGCATGCAAGTCTGTGCACCCGTGTCGGGCAATGCCGCGGAGGTCAGAAGAGGGTCTCGGATTCCCCTGGAACTGGAGTTCTCCTGGAATTGGAGCTTCAGACGGTTCTCAGCCGCCATGTGGGTGCTGGGGATCGAACCCGGGTCCTCTGTAAGAGCGGTCGGCAGTCTTAACCGCTAGGCCATCTCTCCAGCCCCCCCCCCCGGGGGGGTATTTTTAAGACAGGCTCTCCCTGTAGCCCCAGCTATCCTGGAACAACTCTCCCTGTAGACCAGGCTCGTCTGTCACAAAGATCCGCCTGCCTCAACCTTGTGCTGGGATTAAAGGCGTGCACCAACACAACCAGCTCAGCTCCAATTCTTACAATCAATGTGTTGATACCAAGATCTATTGCTACATACTGAGGCTGTGACCCACCATAAAGCAAGCTAACCTACCTGAACCAGTTCCTGAAGCTCACGTTTAACATCCTCCAGTCCCCCAATGTCTTCCCAGGTTACCTGTGGCACCTCTACCACAGTTTCCCGCAGTGCTGATGGGTTGCTCTGACTCAAAGCCCACTAAAGAGAGAGGAAAAACTGGGGATGAGATTCACTGGGGTACAGAGTACAAAGTATACATTTGTGTACCAAAATCAGGGGTTTAGTCCTTACCCGGAAGTCATCCATGGTAACTGCCAGGGAGTTCATGACCTCAGCATCAATGGTTTCATCCTCTAAGTCAATGAGATCCATCTTCTTGCGGATGGCCTGTAGAGCAGCCTCTGAACATAGAGCTGCCAAGTCAGCACCTACATGGCCATGAGTCTCATTGGCTACCTGCAGAGAGAAGATCTACTGACTATCCTTTATTGAGACCCAGCTGCCCCAAGAAGCTCTGGGGTAGCAGAATGTTACCCCCTTGGTCTTCCTACTCCCTTGAAGACATATTACAGTGAATCTGTTATGTCAAAAGTTTTAAGTACTCAAACCTGGATTTGGGGGCCGAAAATAAAGTTGTTCCAAACATTCATATTTAATAAAGTATCAACTAGGAAATATCCTAGTTTCTTAGATTCAATCAATTCCTACCCTAAAATAAAAATCTTCACCTAGTTGGCTTTTTTCCCTTTAAAAAACAGGATCCGGGCCGGGCATGGTGGCGCACGCCTTTAATCCTAGCACTTGGGAGGCAGAGGCAGGCGGATCTTTGTGAGTTCAAGGCCAGCCTGGTCTACAGAGTGAGTTCCAGGACAGCTGGGGCTACAGGGAGACCCTGTCTCAAAAAGACGAGAAAAAAAAAAAAAAGACAGGATCCTGTACGGAAAGCCCATGGTGGCCTCAAACTCAAGATCCTCCTGCCTCAGCCTTCCCAGTACTGTAATTACTAACATGGATTCCCTCATTTTAGGTTTATATCCAGCCATCATCACCACTTCACCTGTTCCAGGTCCACATCATCTGCTAATTTCATGTTCTTGGTATGGATCTGGAGAATTTCCAAGCGTCCTGTAGCATCAGGGATTCCGATATCTACCTCTCTGTCAAAGCGACCTGGGGGACAATGCAATTAAGACAGAAGTCATCCCAGAACTCTTAGAATTGGCATTAATAGCTCATGACTTGGGAAACTGCTCAAGTTTTGGACAACCCAGGATAGGTGATCACTCTAGAGGGACCAAGGAATGGAAAGATCCTCAGGATTAAGTGGCTTAGATGAAGGACAGAGGTGAGAAACAGAAATTAAACCCACATGACTATACTATACCACTGACAAGATGAGGTTGGAAATAATCTGGGGTAGTTACCAAATCGCCGTAAGGCTGGATCAATGCTATTAGGTCTGTTGGTTGCTGCCATAACTATCACATGTGCTCTCTGCTTTAGGCCATCCATAAGGGTCAACAACTGAGACACAATACGCCGCTCCACTTCCCCATGAGTCTGTGAGGATACATGTCTGGTCAGAAGCTAAGTCAGGACCCTTTTAAATCCCCACCATCCCCTTGGGCAAGTTCCTACTTTTTCTCTTTTGGGTGCGATAGCATCGAGCTCATCAATGAAGATAATAGCAGGAGCATTCTTTTCAGCTTCCTCAAAAGCTTTCCGAAGATTGCTCTCTGACTCACCAGCCAACTTGCTCATGATCTCAGGACCTGGAAAAATACAGACAATATGACAAAGCCAGCGAGAGGATTCAAAAAGTTAAGATGCTTACTGCCCAGCAATAAGTCGCCAGTTCAATCCTAGCCCCCATATGTTAAGAATAGAATTGAGCCGGGCGTGGTGGCGCATGCCTTTAATCCTAGCACTTGGGAGGCAGAGGCAGGCGGATCTTTGTGAGTTCAAGGCCAGCCTGGTCTACAGAGTGAGTTCCAGGACAGCTGGGGCTACAGGGAGACCCTGTCTCGAAAAAGACAAAAAAAAAAAAAAAAAAAAAAGAATAGAATTGACTCCTTCATGTTGTCCTCTGACCTCAGTGCAAACGTGTGGGGAAAAAAGGCAGGTATGTAGACAGGTGGATGGATCCCTGTGGCTGGACAGCTAACCAGCCTAGTCTACTTGGCCAATCCAGCTCAATAGGAGACCCTGACTCAAAAAAAGGGGAGGGGGTGAAAATACCTGAGATTGTCCTACACATATGGGTACACATGAACATGCACCTGCATACACACACAAATGCTGAAGAGAATGAGTGTAAAGAAATGTGTTCATAAGCTACTCATCTCAGAAATGGATCTACTCAGACACAAGATAGATTTACATGATGTTTTTTACCATTGATCAGGAAGAAGAAGGCTCCAGTTTCATTTGCCACAGCTCGGGCAATCAGGGTCTTCCCTGTCCCAGGAGGCCCATACAGCAAGATTCCTCGAGGAGGCTGAGGACCAATACAGAGGGTAGTTAGGATCAGAGTCTTTCCCTCCCCCAGCCCATCCATTCTAAACTAGCTTTACTCTAGGAAGGGTGAAAAATCAGGGCTCAACCTTGATATCATTAAGAACAGCTCTTAGGGCAGACATATGCCTAAACTCTTAGTTGAAAAAGATTAAGGAAGGTGGTGCACGCTTGCTTTTAGTCCCTCAGGAGGCAGAGACAGGCGGATCTCTGTGAGTTCAAGGCCAGCCTGGTCTAGGTAGTGAGCTCCAGGTCAGCTGAGACTAAAGGGAGACCCAGTCTCAAAAACACCAAAAAAAAAAAAAAAACGAAAGATAAGGAAGATTGCATGTTTACGGCAAGACTGGGCTAAACAAGGAGACCCTGTCTCACATACACACACACACACACACACACACACACACACACACACGCACCCACCCCATATGGGGGGGTGGGCGTGGGGTACCTAGAGCAATGGCTCAGTAATTAAAAGCATTTGCTCATCTTTCAGAGGCCCCCACTTTGGTTCCCAGCACCCACATGGTAGCTGTAGCTCACAACCTGTAACCTGTAACCAGTTTCAGGGGATCCAACTCCATCTTCTTGGCCCCAAGGACACCTGGTATGAATGTGATGCACATATATACATTCATTACCTGCAAACACTCAAACATACCCACTAAAAAAGTCTTACCTCTGCTGGGATTAAAGGCATGATGGCACACACCTTTAATCCCAGCAGAGGCAGGCAGAACTCTGTGAGTTCAAGGCCAGCCTGATCTACAGAGTGAGTTCCAGGACAGCTGGGACTAAAGGGAGACCTTGTCTCAAAAAGAAAAAAAAATGTCTTAAGAGAAGGAGGGAGGGGAAAAGGAAGGGTGGGTCCTTGGAATTAAACACTAGTTAGCACCAGGCATGGTGGCGCACACCTTTAATCCTAGCACTTGGGAAGCAGAGGCAGGTGGATCTTTTGAGTTCAAGGCCAGCCTGGTCTATAGAGCAAGTTCCAGGACAAGCTGGGGCTACAGGGAGACTCAAAAAGAAAAAAAAAGAGAGAAGAAAAAAAAAAAAAAGAAAAAAGAAAGCAAGGTCTATTCTCTTCACTGTTAGGCTTTCACTTGGGTATTTACGTTTAACCATCTAGGACTTAATATTAGGTTGGAATGTCTTTTCCTTATAAACTATAAGATTTCCTCTTAAGTATTTGTGTGCTATTTTATGTCACTATACATATCAGATGCTAACCTGCTCTGTTCTTGATCATCAGTAGCTCTCATGACTTTATAGAATCTTCTATGAACCCAAAGAACCAATCATTGCACCTTTAAGCCATGCATGAAAAGTCATAGGACAACTTAGACAATGAGTAAGTAGGTATTAGGCACCACTCTAGACTTGATCAATCCTACTTCAGAACCCTTGATGCTCACCTTCACACCAATTGCCTTAAACAGCGCAGGATGTCTCAGAGGCAACTCCACCATCTCTTTAATCTGAGCTAGCTGCTTCCTGCAACCACCGATGTCATCATAACCTACTTCATTCAAGGACTCTTCTTCATCCTATGTATGGAAAAGTACAAAGAACAGAGAAAATAGGAATACTATGTTAGCAAAAGTCAGATTTCTTCAAATTATTCCACCATTTGGTGTGTGGAAAACGTACTATAAGAGAAGATTCTCCTCTAAAAAGATTCTGGGCTACTGAGCCAAGCATAGTAACACACACCCATAATTCAGCCCTCAGAAAGCAGAAGTAGGAATATAAGACCAGCCTGGGCTACATAGTGAGCTCTAGACAACTTAAGTTATCTACCCGGTCTCAAAAAGTATCTCACACACCAGGGTTGGTGCCACATGCCTTAAATCCTAGTCCTTGCTGGGAGGTAGAGAAGAGACAGGCAGACCTCTGAGATTTCAAAAATAAAACTAAAAAAAAAAGAGAGATACCTAGGTGGTATCCCACTTCCAGAAGGCAACCCAATTCCAGCTTGATAGCTAAAATGAATGCTACCCTGAGTGATAATGAAATTGAGGGCCGGGGATGAACAGCAGTGGCAGAGTATTTACCTAGCATGCGCAAGGTCTGGGACAATTCTCCAGTACCACAAACAAAAAGAAAATAAGAAACAAAGAAAACTGGGATCAGGAAGTAAACACACCTCTCGTTTGATTGGTTCCCCTTCACAGTGGATCACTGTATCTGGAGCAACAATGCAGTAAGGACTGGGATCTGTCTCTACTACTTTGAATTCCACAGCACGCATCCCACCCCGGACAAGGAAAATATCACCTGTAAAAAACCAGGAATACAAAGGGCAATTTAGAGGTGTCAAGTACAAGACCAAGTGACAGTTCTTTATGAGACCCCATGATCTAAAAATGGCAAGCTCATTCGATCTAATTTATGTCCCCTTCTACTGTATAGTATAGGTAGTTCAAGTTTTCATTACAACCAACAATGGTAGAGTTGTGCACTCTGAACTGTGCCAGTGAAAACAGAAGAGATAAGGGGGAAGTGGAGGAAGAAGGGAGAACACTTAAAACGTGTGCAGGATGCATATACATATACATATGTGAAAGTGACAATGGAGTTATTCAAAGGTTTATTCTCATGTAGCAATCATTCTTAAGCTCAGTTCCTAGGATTCTCTCACCTTTCCGGATGGGTCGGTAAGCCTCCAGGAAGTACGGCTTAAGGTATACCTCAAAGAGATTGCCAGTGATGCCTTCCACTGTGTCATCAATGGGTAGCACATGGATACGTTTGCCGTACTTTACATCAGGGCATGGCTGGATGCTGAGGATGACAAGCAGACTCCACATTACCAACCACACCGCAGCCCCAAGCACTGGGCATCCGAAAGGGCCTGGCACAGACAGCTGATGGCAAGCGAAAGAAAAAAGGTAGGGATGGCTTTAGGTGAAGAGAGGAAGGAAAGCAGGATAGGAGTGAAGGCACAGGATCAGCCAAGCAGAACTAAGGTCATCTGCACAAAGAAGTGGCTCACTGATTCAATTAGGAATATGTGAAAGCCCCACACATGCACCTCACTACCACTGGAATCTTTGACAAGGGATATTCAAGCTTAATCCCTTTCAGCTAATACTTTAAAAACAAAAAACAAAAAACCCTGTTTTGAATGGGGTCTTTTTCACATAGACCAGACTGGCCTTAAACTCTTGATCCTCCTGTCTCTAAGTACTGGTGCTGTCAAGTGTCAGAGAAAGAAGTAAAAAAATAATCACAGCCACAAGATCAAAACATCTTGAAAAAGCAACTGAGCATTCTCAAGAAGAAAGTACTTGAAACTTAAGACTCCATAAAAAATAATCAGAAGCCTAAAATGATCCTGGCCTAGGTATCTGGCAGGAACCTTCATGCTTAGTTATCAGGCAGGAACAACCCGAATCACTCATACTGCAGCTATCCTAGGTCTAGTTCCTAGGATGTGCCCCTCTATGTCTCTCTCGCCTAGGTTTGCTTAACTGCTAGATTTACTTAACCTGCCCTATTCCCACTTAATTCCAGCAGCATCACAAGCCATTAACTGGACACAGTAGTACAGGTAGTAAGGCTATTTATCACATACACACCCTCATACAATGTCCAAAACCTGCCTCTAGCGGGGTGTATATGACTTTAGTCCCAGCACTTGGGAGGCAGATACAGGTGGATGTCTGTGAGATCCTGGTTTACATATCAAGGTACAAGGAGATCAAGACCAAAGAAAGCTACAGAAATACCAGCTTGTCCCAAGGACCATGCAGAGGTGGATTTTAAAGTCTAGGAAAGCAGGGGCTGGAGAGATGGCATAGCGGTTAAGAGCACCAACTGCTCTTGCAGAGGACCCGGGTTCGATCCCCAGCACCCACATGGTGGCTGAGAACCATCTTTAACAACAGTTCCAGGGGAATCTGACACCCTCTTCTGACCTCCGCAGGGGTGCACCAACCTATATGCAGATAGTACACTCATACACATAAAAAAGAAATTAAAAAATTTATTAAAAAAAGTCTAAGAAAGAAGAATTACAACCTACAAACAACCTGGAAACAAATCTTCCCACAACAAGGAGGCTTCTTTCACCTACAACTGCCAAGAATTTCATGCTGATTGTAATGCAGGGAGTAGTTTCTATAGTACAGGTTATACATGGCTTCACATTCAAGAGGTCAAGAACCCATCACACACACACACACACACACACACACACACACACACACACACACACACACATACCTTATGACATCCCCTAGGCGTACACGGAGATTATTCCGAACAACTCTATTCATTCGAATCTTCTCATCAGAACATGTGTCATCAGAAAGTACAATGCACACAGCTTCCCGTCTCTTCTTTCCTTTCAGCAACACTGTGTCACCTCGGAACAACTGCAGTTCATCCATCTTGGGCTAAGGAAAGGAGGTTAAGGCCTTTGGGTCACTAACAAACCTACAGTAGCCCTGTAGGTTGGAATTCCCTATAAACCCCACTTTATCTGTGGTCACTGCAAAAAAATTACAAACAGAACCTAGGGAAATCCCTCTAGTTAAATGCAGTAAAGACTGGACTGTAGTTCCACCTCACCTGGGACAAGGACACCACACTGTTATCCTCATTAATGGCTTCATCAACAATTAACCGATTGGGACGGTTCTTCTGTTTGAGAATGGCTGTTGATAAATCATCACCTTTTGAACTAGAAGGAGAAAATGAAGTCAGCCCTAACACATACTAAACCCTACCAGTCTCTAAAATTCATGTAGGCAAGAAAGATTAGGAAGTCAAAACTATTCCTATAAAAAAGTCCTCAGATAAAAGAGATCCAGCCAAGGTCATTCTCCATTCTAGTAGCACAAGTTTGTTTTGGTTTTTTTTTTTTTTTTTTTTTTTAAATTTTTTTTTTTTATTATTTTATTTATTTCTGTATGTGTTTGAATGTACTGTCTGCATGCAAGTTTGTCACCCTGTCGTGCAACGCGCGGAGGTCAGAAGAGGGTATCGATTCCCCTGAACTGGGTTCTCCTGGAATTGGAGTTTCAGACGGTTCTTAGCCGCCATGTGGGTGCGTGGGGATCGAACCGGCGTCCTCTGTAAGAGCGGTCGGCGCTCTTAACCGCTAGGCTATCTCTCCAGCCCTGTTTTGGTTTTTTTTTTTTAAGCTTAGGGGCTCAGGATGCAACCCTGGCTGGGTTGGAACTCTGATATCCACCTACCTCTGCCTCTCCAGTACTGGAATTAAAGGCATGCACCACCATGCCCAACTAGCCCTTAATATTGAGTATTTCTGTCCCAAACTGTTGATTCCCAAAGAAAAGATGTAACTGAAGTAAAGGCAAAATTTAAAGAAAAAAAACTAGGTCTAATTCCAACTCTGCCAATGCTTAATTGTGATCTTGGGTAAGTTAACATCTGTGGACTTTGATATCATCATCTGTAAAATGGGTAAGAAAACAACTTAATCTCAAAGGTTTACCATTTTAAGTGAGGTAAGAAATGTAAATGCCCCAGGAGGCAGGCAGATCTCTGTGAGTTCAAGACCACCCTGGTCTACAAAGTGAGTTCCAGGCCACCTGGGACTACAGGGAGACCCTGTCTCAAAAAAGCCAAAAAAAAAAAAAAAAAAAAAAAGTAAATGCAACAGATTTGGTTGCCCACACCCTTAATCCCTGCACTCTGGAGGTAGAGGCAGGAAGCTCTCTCCCTGGGAGCCTGGTCTACAAAGCAAATTCTAGGCCAGCCAGGGCTGTATACAGTAAGACTTTTGTTGGATCTCTGTGAGCTCCATGCCAGCTAAGGCTACAAGGGAGACCCTGTCTCAAAAACTCTATATTGGAAGCCAGCCTAGTTTACATAGCTCCAGAGTTCCAGGCTAGCCAGGACAAGACAGTGAGACCAGTTCGCCCTCTCCTAACCTCCACAGGCACAGCACAACGAAGATGCACAGACATGTATGCAAGGATATACTCATCAGTGGTTAAAAGCACTTGTTTTTCTTGCAGAAGACCAGGGTTCAATTCCCAGCACCCACATGGTGGCTAATAACCATTTACAACTCCAGTTCCAGGGGATCCAACACCATCTTCTGATCTTGGTGGGTACTGCATGATACACGTGCACTTACATATATTTTTAAAAATTTTTTTTTATTATTATTTATTTTTGCATGTGTATGAATGTATTGTTCTGCATGCAGTCTGTGCACCCATGTCGTGCAATGCCGCGGAGTCAGAAGAGGGTCTCGGATTCCCCTGGAACTGAGTTCTCCCTGGAATTGGAGTTACAGACGGTTCTAGCCGCCATGTGGGTGCTGGGGATCGGACCCGGGGCCTCTGCAAGAGCGTCGGTACTCTTAACTGTAGGTCTATCTCTCCAGCCCCCAAGCACTTACATATATGCAGGCAATCAATACATTTACACACAAAAAAGTAAAAGTAAATATTTAAAAAATAAGCATTACTGGGCTTGGGTAGCCCATACCTTTAATCCCAGCACTCTGGAGGGAAGAGAGCAGGAAGCTATCTCTCTGGGAGCCTAGTCTATAAAGCAAACCAGGCAGCCACGGTGAAGAAACTTCCCCCAGCACACTAACTATTTATAATATATAATTACTATATATATATATATTATTTCTTTTTTTTTTTTATATATATATACTAATATATATATATATAAACAAACCAAAAGCATTTCCTAGTACCATGGAATACCAAGATATATAATAAAGAATGATTAAAAAAAAGAAAAAAACACATGAGAGGAGGCTGAAGAAAGAACCTACATGGTGACTAACAATTGGCTCGAACTCCAGTTCCAGGTATCACATGCCCTCTTCTGGCCTCCAGATGCATTACATGCACAGGAATGTAATGTTTTTCCTTTCATACATGCAGGAAAAACACTCATAAACATAAAAATAATAAATAAAACACCATCTAGAACCTTCAGAAAGGCTCAAGTTCAAAATGAGCTTCCCAGTAATTTGTGGAAAAGCACATGAGTCTAGAAAGTTCACACATAAATCAAAATCTAGAAATTTTGAAACATGGGGAAAATTCAAACTTCTTACTTAAGGAACTAAGTTTCAGGCATGTGCGGCAACACCCAAGCCTCTAACCCTGGCATTCCAGGAGGTACAGGAAGTAAGATATATCTGTGAGCTCCAGGCCAGTCTAGTCTACACAAATTCCAAGTCAGTTAGGGCTACAGTGAGTCTCAAAAAAAAAAAAAGGGTTGGAGAGATGGCTCTGTGCTTAAAGCACTGGCTGCTCTTGCAGGACCCAAGTTCAATTCCCAGCAACCACATGGCGGCTAACAACTGTTTGTAACTCCAGTTAAGTTTCTTTTAAAAGTTTTGGCTGGGCATGGTGGCACACGCCTTTAATCCTAGCACTTGGGAGGCAGAGGCCGGCGGATCTTTGTGAGTTCAAGGCCAGGCCTGGTCTAAAGAGTGAGTTCCAGGAGGACAGCTGGGGCCTACGGGAAACCCCGTCTCAAAAAAGAAAAAAAAAAATAAATAAACCAAAAAAAAAAAGTTTTTCAGCCAGGTGTGGTGGTGCAGAAGCAGGCAGATCTCTGTGAGTTCAAGGCCAGCCTGGTATAACATAGGGAATTTCAGGACAGCTGGGGCTGCGGGAGACCCTGTCTCAAAAAAACCCCCCGAAAAATGCATTAGCGTATATTAATTTTAGGAGATCTTTCTGATATTGTCCCCCCCCAACCTTTTCTTTTTGGTCTTTTTGAGATAGGGTCTCCCTGTATCCCTAGCTGGCCTGAAACTACGTAGACGGCTGGCCTTGAACTCAAGAGATCCATCTGCCTCTGCCTCCCAAGTGCTGAGATTAAAGAAAGGCAGGCACCACCACACCCAGATATTTTGCATTTTTGGGGGGGGGTATTTTTGAGACAGGGTCTCCCTTTAGTCCCAGCTAGGCTGGAGCTCGCTCTGTACACCAAGCTGGACTTGAACTCACAGAGATCCACCTGACTCTGCCTCCCCAGTGGTGGGATTAAAGGTGTGCACCACCACGCCTGGCAGTTTTGCACTTTTAAGACAGTCTCGGGGCTGGGAGGATAGCCTGCGGTTAAGAGCACCGACGCTCTTGCAGGGACCCGGTTCGATCCCCCGCACCCACATGGGCGCTAAGAACCGTCTGTAACTCCCCATTTGTAACTCCAATTCCAGGAGAACTCCAGTTCCAGGGGAATCTGAGACCCTCTTCTGACCTCCGCGGCATTGCACGACACGGGTGCACAGACCTGCATGCAAACAATACATTCATACACATACAAAAAAAAAAAAAAAAGACAGTCTCCCAGTAGACCAGGGTGCCTACTATCTCAGAAATTCACCTGCCACTGCCTCCTGAGTGGCACCAATTTCTTCACTAGTTTATTTCTGGCCTTCACTTACTAAAATCAATGAACTTTCCCTTTGAAAAACTACCTCTTCTTACTAAGCTTTCAAAAACATGAGTATTAATTAACAAAGGCTTAACAATGGGAAAAGCAATGGAAAAAAAAAACAACAACAGATCTCTTCAAAATAATTAAAGTAGCTGGGCGTGGTAATACACACCTTTAATCCAGCACTTGGCAGGGAAAAGCAGTTAAGATTTGTGTGGTTCAAGGCCAGCCCAGTCTACAAACCAAATTCTAGGCCAAGGCTGCACAATGAGACCTTGTCTGGAAAAAGAAAACCAAGCACTGTGGTGCATGGACTGTAATCCTAGCACTTGGCAGGAAGATTATGTTTGAGGACAGCCTGGTCTACACAGCAAGTTCTAGGCCAGCCTAGACTGACTAAAAAGCCTGTTTCAATAATAGTAGTGACAGTGTCTACAATGCTTCACACTGTTCTAGAAGCCAAGATGATAGTTACCAAAACCAAACAAAATAGCATTACCTTTGGAAATATGTGCATAATTGGCAAGAAAAAGATGCCCATGTTCTGAAATACGAAACAAACCGCATTTAACAAAAGTGATGAGCTCTCTGTTTACCTTTATTTATATGGGGGGTTGTTTGTTTTGTTGTTTTAGACAGGGTCTTACTATGTAGCCCTGCCTGGCTACAGAGACCAGGGTGAACTTTTGGTAACCCTGTCTCTCCTCAAGAATGCTTGGGATCACAGGCAACACCACACTCAGCCATGGGTTATACCTGCAGCCACTAGTTTAGCTGCCCAGAGTTCATTTCCTTAGCTCTAACTTGCCTCCTCCATCCAAAAGCTGCCAAGTAGGTCCTCTTCCAAACTTAGCTGCATTCTAGGAGACCTCTGATCTGTCTGCTGGTCTAGATCCTAGGTCTACAGATGAATGTTCTTTCCTTAAGATAAAAACCTGTAATTCAGCTGGGGGTGCTGGCACACACCTTTAATCCTAGCACTTGGGAGGCAGAGGCAGGTAGATCTTTGTGAGTTCAAGACCAGCCTGGTCTACAGAGTGAGTTCCAGGACAGCTGGGGCTACAGGGAGACCCTGTCTCAAAAAGACCAAAAAAACAAACAAAAACCCTGTAATTCGAAAAACAAACAAAAAACCTGTAATTCTCGGGGCTGCATAGATGGCCTAGTGGTTAAGAGCGTGCCGGACTGCTCTTTCAGAAGACCCAGGTTCGATCCCAAGCACCCACATGGTGGCTGAAAAACATCTTTGACCCCAGTTCCAAGGGGAATCAGACACCCTCTTCTGACCTCTGTGGCACTGCACGACATGGGTCAAACCTACAAGCAGACAGTACATTCATACACATAAAAAAATAAATAAAATTTTAAAAATTAAAACAAAACAAAAAACCCTGTAATTCTCCACATGGAGATCATTGGCTGGCAACCTCTAAAAAGGCAGAGGCCAATTGCAGTAAGGGATGCTCCTTAGGGAAATCTATGTCTTTTGCATGACTCAGGTCCCTTTCAGAACCTGAAGACAACACAAGGGACTTGGAAGAAGTTCAGGTAAGAATCATCAAGATGACATAGAAGACAGAAATTGCCTCTAAGTCTAGACTCCAGGAATTTTATTAAAAAAAAAAAAAAAGAAAAAAAAAAAAATCCTGGCTTATATGCCAGACATTATGGTCCACTCCTGTAATCCCAGAATTTGGGAGCTAGAGGTAGGAGGACCAATTCAAAACCAGACTGGAGTACATAGCTCAATTTCAGGCTAGTATGACCTACACAAGACCCTGGTGTCAAAAACAACACAACAAAAATGAAATTAAGCTGGGCATGGTGCCACAAGCCTTTAATCCTAGCACTCGGGAGGCAGAGGCAGACGGATCTTTGTGAGTTCAAGGCCAGCCTGGTCTACAGAGTGAGTTCCAGGACAGCTGGGGCTACAGGGAGACCCTGTCTGGAAAAGACAAAAAAAAAAAAAAAAGAAAGAAAGAAATTAAAAGACTGGGTACAGTCTGAGAGACTATTGTAAAGCATTTGCTGGTTTTTTTTAGACAAGGTCTCACTATGTAGCCCTGGCTGATCTAGAACTCCCTATGGAGACCAGGTTGGCCTCTAACTCTAACTTGACTCTTTCTAGCCAAGTGCTGGGACTAATAGTCCTTTTAACTAAAGGACTGAGTGAATACACTAAAAAAAAAAAACCTAATCTCTCCAAAGTAGTTAGATGATTTGTGTAGAAAAGTTTCCTGGGGCTGAAGAGATGGCTCAGCAGTTAAAGAGCACTGACTGCTCTTGCAGAGGACCAGGGTTCGATTCCCAGCACCCACATGGTGACTAAGAACAATCTTTAGTGCTGGGCGGGAGGCAGAGGCAGGAGGATCTCTGTGAGTTCAAGGTCAGCCTGGTCTACTAAGCTAGCTCCAGGCCAGCTGGGACTAAAGGGAGACCCTGTCTCAAAAATACCAAAAAGGAAAACTTCCTAAACTTGTCGATCTTTCCGTTTTTGTTTGTTTCGGTTTTTTTGCATAGGAAGTTTTAGTTTCTTCTAAACTGAATGGCCTGAGTTGGCCAGGTTTTATCTGGTACTTTCCTGAGGGATGAAGTTGGGACCATTAAGTCCCAAGACCCAGAGAATTTTCTCAAAGTCTCTGCTTGTGGAAGGTGTGTATATTTTGAAGAGTTAGGTCTACTCTAACCTGCAAGTTATGAAAGTCGAAATAGAGGAAGCCACAAAATATACATATTCCGATTCGAACTTCAGAACCTTAAAACAGTAGAGAAAAACTCCTTTCTCACCACCTCCCCGTTGAAAACAAGGAAAGTTAGATAAAGCTTCCTGGTATTTACAACAGGCCTAAGGTAGTAAAAAGGCCTCAGAGAAAGGCAGGACTTGCCCTGTCGCTAACAGCCCCCGACTGTCGGGACCAAATGATGCCAACCTCGGGGAAGGCCTCCCGGGCCCCACAAAGGCCGGGCTGGGCTTCCCCGAGCTGCCTGGCCTAACCCGGCCCGGCCTCCAGCCCCCGAGGCCTTCACGTGGCCCCGAGTTCACGCCCACCGGGCCCAGTGGATGCCTCGGGCTTCCGGCCCTTTCCTTTCGCCAGCACGGGGTCGTCCCTTGTGTGCTCGGCAAGCTCGCCGTGGGCGCTCCGGCATCACAGGCCTTGGCGACGGCAGTGGGGGGCAGCCCGAAAGCCTGGCCAGGCCGCGAGCGGCGTGCGGACGACCAGGCCGGCCGGGGCCTGCATGACACAGCACCCTAGGACGGGCTCCGACCCGGGCCCGTCCTAGGGGGCGCCCGGGTGCACAGCCCAGCCGCGGTCTCCCCCTCATCCCCTTCCTCCCCTTTCGTCTCCCCTCCAGGTCTAGACACCTCAGACGCGCCCCGGCCAAGAGGCCGGGCCTACCCAGCGCGGCGGGTCCCGCGGTGCGCGCCCCCGCAAGCCGGGGGACGGGCGCGCGCATACACTCACTCGGCTCCGGAGGCCATGGCGCTCGCCTCTCCCGGTCGGCGGCTGTGGCGGCCCGAGGGTAACGGCTACGAGAATGGCAGGCGATCGACGAGGCCCGAGTCGGACTCTCTCAGGCGGGGTGAGCCAGCAGCAGCGACAGACCCGCAGGCGGCCTCTCTCTCTCGCTTCCTCCCAGAGACACCGAAGCGGCGGGCGGGCGGGCGGGTGACGCTGGCTCCTGATCCGCGAGGGGGGCAGCGGCAGCGACTAATCAAACGACGGCTGCAAACGCTTCACTGAGACTGAGCCGGGAAGAGCCGAATCATCGGAAGGAAAGCTGCTGTGGTGACAGCCAATCAGCGCCTGCTCTGGGGACTCGGGCCCGCCTCTCCGCGCCTCTCCCCAGCAACCCGCGGGCCACAGCCAATCAGAAAATTGGTTTATAGCCTGGCTCCGCCTTAAGGATACAACACGCCTAGTAACGCCACGTCAATTGGCCACAGCACTACGCTTCCTCGACGGATTGAGATTCTTGGCCAATCAGTGAAAGGAATACGGTAAGATCGACTGGTAGAAGCAGAGCATTTAATCGCTTAGAGGAGGACTCTCCTACTTGGCTTCAGTTCATTGGCTCTTTATCTTATACCCGCCTGAAGAAATGGGCACAGTGGATTGAACCCTTGTTATTAGTCTAGTCCTGTTGTAGTGATAACCCACAACTCCATTTCTCCCCACACCTACGAGAGACCCGCATAATCAGAACTAACCTTTCCTTCTCCTTTAAAACACTGAATCCCATGTGGTGGATGGACCATGTTAGTAATTTCAGCAATTGGGGTGCTGAGACAGGTGGATTATTATCCAGAGGCCAATCCAGACTAGAAGACCATTTCTTAAAAAAAAAAAAAAGTCTGGGCATAGTGCTGCATAACTATACAGTTTTTTTGTTGTTGTTGTTTTGTTTTGTTTTGTTTGGCCTTTTTGAGACAGGGTCTCCTTTTAGTCCCAGCTGGCCTGGAACTACGTCGTCATAGACCAGGCTGGCCTTGAACTTACACTTTTTTTTTTTTTTGTCTTTTCGAGGCAGGGTCTCCCTGTAGCCCCAGCTGTCCTGGAACTCACTCTGTAGACCAGGCTGGCCTTGACCTCACAAAGATCCGCCTGCCTCTGCCTCCCAAGTGCTAGGATTAAAGGCGTGCCGCCACGCCCGGCAAATTTACACCCTTGAACTGAGCACCACGCCCGGCTATCTACAGTATTTTGAAACTGCAATCCTAGCCTCAAAAACAGTAGCCAAGTGTGATGGCACATGCTTTTAATCCCAGTGAGTTCTAAGCCAGCCAAGGCTCCATTGAGATGCCCTATCTCAAAAAAGCACACATACATATGTACATGCATACATAAAATTTAAAAGTCAGGTGTGATGGTGCCTATCTTTAATTCCAGCACTCAGAAGGCAGGCCAGCCTGCTGTCCACAGTGAGTTCCAGGAGAGCCAAAGTTACATGGTAAAACCCTGTGCCGAAAAATAAATTTTGAGGGAGCTGGAGAGATGGCTCAGCTGCTCTTGCAAAGGACCCAGGTTCGATTCCCAGCACCCACATGATGGCTAACAACCATCTATAACTCTGGTTCCTGGGCAGTTTGACACCCTCTCGTGTCCTCCACCAGTACTGTATGACATGGGTACACTTACATGCAGGCAATTCACCGTATACATAAAACTTATTTTTAAATTTTTGAAATATTTTATTTTCTTGTATATGAGGGTATTGACTGCATGTGTATAAGTACACCTGAGGAGGGCAGTGCTCTCGGAGGCAGAACAAGGTGTCTGATTCCCCTGGTAACTTGGGAGTTATGGTTGTTAGCCACAATGTGGGTGCCGGGAATCGAACCCAGGTCCTCTGCAAGAGCAGCTGGTTCTCTTAACTGCTGAGCCATCTCTCCAGCCCCTTAAATTTTTTTTTTGGGGGGGGTACTTTTGAGACAGGGTTTCCCTTCAAGTTCCAGCTGGCCTGGAGCTCACTCTGTAGACCAGGCTGCCCTTGAACTCACAGAGATCCGCCTCCCTCTGCTTCCCAAGTTCTAGGATTAAAGGTGTGTGCCATCGTGCCTGGGACTAAAGAAGGTTCTTAGCTGCCATGTGGGTGCTGGGAATTGAACCTGGGTTCAGCTAAGAACCCACAAGAGCAGTCAGTGTTCTTAACCGCTGAGCCATCTCTCCAGTCCCAGCCCCTTAATTTTTTTTTTTTTTTTTTTTTTTTTTTGTCTTTTCGAGATCAGGGTCTCCAGTAGCCCCAGCTGTCTTGGAATTCCCTCTGTAGACCAGGCTGCCTTGAACTCCACAGATTCCTGCCTCTGCCTCCCGATGTGCTAGGATTAAGGGTGTGCGGCCATTCCACTGCCTTTTTTTTTTACTCAACCTGGCTTACCCCCCTAAATTTTTTATATAAAAATTTGAAATTTCAAATAATAAATGGTAGCGTGTGTAGTACTGACACCTGAAGGATTCCCAGCCCTCTTCAGATGGGAGGGTCCTGGTTTTAAGGAAGGGGGCGGAAAGATTTTTTGAAGAAAGTTTTTTGTTTTGGGGGGGGAAGGCGCAAAGCCCCCCCCTGGAACTGCGCACAGTGGCAGCGAAATAAAACCAACTGGAAGCTCCAGCCACACCCATATAGATTCTAGTTTTTGATTCAGCCCCTCGCGAGACTCTTAATATGTCTTTATTCCACAAGTTACCCTATCATTTCCCATTGCTATTCTGATCCCTCAGCTTTGACTTCCTCAGGGATTTGGGGGGGGGGGGATCCTTACCACAGAATATAAATACTATTTGGGAAAAAGAGAGCGCTTAGGTTCAGAGAGGTCACACAGCAAATTTAGTAGAATCCAACAGCAATAAATCCCATGCTAAGACTGAGGTCATTGGACCCCAAATGACATCTGGCTCTCCTTGTAGTTAACAGACAACTCCTGGTTCAACTTACCTTCTACCCACACGGAGCTATCTGAAGGAGTTTGTTTCTAGAATTCATAATTAAGGAGAGATGCAGAGTATTCTGGGTTTTTTTGTTTTTGTTTTTTTTTGGTTTTTTTTGGTCTTTTTGAGACAGGGTCTCCCTGTAGCACTAGCTGTCCTGGAACTCGCTCTGTAGACCAGGCTGGCCTTGAACTCACAAAGATCCGCCTGCCTCTGCCTCCCAAGTGCTAGGATTAAAGGCGTGCACCACCACGCCCGGCTGAGATGCAGAGTATTCTAAGAGATTCTGAAGCTGACTTCTGAATACAAACCCTCCCTTGAGAGGCCTGTCCAGATTGCCCTCCAGACTTTGCTCACTGTCACTAGCACAGAACCCTGGACTTCCGGGTGTGCTTTTAAGGAATGGAAAGGACTAAGTTACTGTTCCTGAGAAGGGTTAATGTCATTTTTCCTCATACCCAGAGCTCAAGCTCTTAAGATGGATGATGTCTAGGGACTGGGGACTCCTGTGTGAAGTCCTGGAGTTCAGTCCAACCTATGAAAAGGAAAGAGAGGGGGGAGGGAGGGAACATGAAAGGAAGGAAACAGATGGAACATGGATGTCGGGAAGAGCATCCTAAGCCAGCAGCAGCAGCACTAACTAGTCAGCCAGGAGCCGTCCCACTCAAGCATGTGTAGTAAACAGATAAGATAAATATGAGATTTTACTCAACCAAAAAAAAAAAAAAAAAAAAAAAGGAGAAACTGGGGGTGGGGGAGTACCACGAGCAAAGTCAGTGATTGGTTTATGGAAGCATTCTGGAAGTAGAATGACAGTAGCCAAGGTTCCCAGGACTACCGCCCATCTCACCAGTACAGGACTTATTTAGGAACAGTCAACTCCAGTCACGTTCCCCAGGAGGGAAAACAGAAGCCCTCCCCATGGAGACGATCCACTGGGGCCCCAGCCCAAGCTCTTGGAAATGTGGCAGCTACAGGTCACGAGACTCCAGCAGCGACGTCCGAAACTCTTGAAGGAGGGTTTCACAGTTAGGGGGATGGATCCAGCTCAAATAGGTTTCTAAATACAGCGGTACAGACCTCAAAAGCAAAAAGAGTAACGTAACGCCTAAGCCTAAAAGACACAGCTGAGCATCCTTCCCTCTCTTCTGTTCCTCATCACCCCCAACAGGTCTCAGGACTACGGGATTCCAACTCCCCCTCAACCCCAAGCCAGTAGGACTCTGGCTTACCATGCAGCTTCTTCCTGTGGCAGCTGAGTTTGGGCCTCCTGCCAGAAAGCAGTGGCCTCATTCTTCCGATCTAATCTCTTTAGAGTCTGAAGCAGGTAAACAGAACCATCTTGATTGCCTGTAGCCCAACCCCAAAGTACAAGGACTTAGAACTTGATGTAGCCTTATGCATCATTTTTTGTTGTTTGAGACAGGGTATCACTGTAGCAATGGCTGGCCTGGAACTCGCCTCCCACGATCCTCCTGCCTCTGCCTCCCAAGTGCTGGCATTAAAGGTGTACACCATCACACCTGGCTTTAGGCATTATTTTTAAAAGGGAAAATGGACCTACAGAGAGGAAGTATCTTGTCTACACTCACACAAGACTAGATTATTCACACCTGTCCTTTCCCCAGGGCCACTGCCTGCCCAGTACAAACAGCTCAACTGGCTCTGTCCTATACAACTCATCCCTCTCAGTCATCATCTTTGTGTCTGAGGACACTGGGGAGACCGGAGAGCTCTTGGGAGCCTTCCATACACACTCGTTTGTATATGCACACTTGGGTACCCACTATCTGAGAATTCCATCCTTCCACATGTGTCTAAGTACCACCCCTCCTGTATATAGCCAGTGTCATACAAGTATACATACCTGGGCATATCTGTACGCTGAGGAGGAAATCATTTAAGGCTTTGGTATCCTGGCCACTGGATGCCCATTCCAGTCCACGACTAATCAGAGCAGCTACCCGAAGCTGCTGCAGAGTCACGTCTGACCTACACTCCTGCTCACAGTTGGAGTCTGACCCTAGAGACCATGACCACCAAAGTCAACAGGGGTCTCTCCAGACACACTGCTATCAAACCTCCGAGTTGCCCTCTGCTTGCCCCTCCACCCCCACTCCTTTTTAGTTAAGGTCTCACTACGAGTAGCCTTGGTTTGCCCAGAACTCACTATGTAGGCTAGGCTGGCCTTGAACCCAACAGAGATCCTCGTCCCCCAGCTTCCTGAATGCTGGAAATGCTGGGTGTATGCTACCATGCCTTTTCTTATCTCCCAGTGTGGTGGACTGGGATACAATGTAAAGGGAACCCCTATCTTCTGCCACCACTTTCAGGAGGTTAAGAAAAATTGAAAATCTCAAAGCCAGGTATGGTGGCACATGCTGTAATGCTGGCACTTGGGAGGTAGAAGGAAGAGGATCAGGAGTTCAAGGCCATCCTCCACTAAATAGCAAGTTCAAGGCCAGCTGGTCTACACAAGATGCAGCCAAAAAAGAAAAGAAACAATAAAAAAGAAAAAAAAATTTTAATTACCTTGTTCTCTGTCCTCGGGCACAGCCTGGAAGAGAAGCTCAAGGCACCTGAAGCGGGACATAAACAGCAGGAATAAGAACTGGGAGTGGAGCCCACCAATCCAGGTCCCAATCAGAAAATTAGCCTCCCACTCCTCCCGGGTCTCTGTGTGTCTGCCTGGACTCACTGGCTAAATTCACTAAGTGCCTCTTTTGGGGCCTTTAGTTGTGACCAGGCCCGGCCCTGAAGCAGGTAGGTGGCGGAGACCCAGAGTGGGCAGTGTGGCAGTTTTCTGGTTCCTTTCCTGGCATTTTCCCGCAACCAGGACATCTTGGGAAGCAAAGATGACATGCGGCTGAGCAGCTCCTCACATACAGTCAAAGCATCCCGAGTTCGGCCTGCCTGGATCAGTGCTGCTGCTGCCTCCAAGAACAAGTCCGGCATACAGGGCCCTGGGGGGCAGGGGAGGGGGGGGTACTGGGGTGGGAGGAGGGTGCAGTGTCTTGAAATGGCATGAACCACCATCCCAAGCTCTTTACCAGCTCTGCTACCATGCAGAAAGAACAACACAGGGTACAAGAAATGGAAGACTCCCCCCACCCTCCTACCTCATTATAGAGAACCCTAAAAACACACCTACCCTTGACTCTGAGCCATCCAGCAACAGAGCTAGCAGGTCCAAGTAATGCTCTGCAGCTTCTTCTGCCCTGGAGAGTCAGTCATAGCCCATGAGCCTTACCGAAGACCCTGGCAGGGTCCTCCCCAGGGTCCAGTAAAATTATTCTTTTCACTAATGGAAAGTGCTCATGGGCCCTAAGAAGTAAAATGGAGGGCAAGGTCTTAGAGCTCCAATCCTAGTTCAGTATAGACCTATCCCAATTACAGGACAGATTAGGGAAGAGACTTTAGCAAGAAGTGTCCCGGTCTGGATGACGAGTCCTTAGTTCAGGTCTAGCATTAAGGGAGGAGACTAGCAAGTGAGGACCTATGCCCTGCCACTGTTTCAGTCCTGACTCAACTCAAAGAACAGTCACACAAGAGAAAAGTGAGGGAGATGGTTCAGTGGGTAAAGTGAGTTTGGATCCCTGTACCCACGTAATAAAATAGAGGTGCAGCAGTGCACATCTGTAACCACAGCAGTGGAGGTTATAGGGGGACGGAAGGCAGGCAGATCCTGGGGCCTCCGTAGCCTGCCAGTCTAGTCAAAACAGTGAGCTCCACATTCACTAAAAGATCCTGTCTCAAAAAATAAGGTGGATAGCAACAGAGGAAGACACCACTTGTTGACCTCTGACCTCCCCCTACACAGGTACACACACGCACACTACAACAGAATTTAAAAAGAGAAAGGGGCTGGAGAGATGGTTCAGCGGTTAAGAGCACCGACTGCTCTTGCAGAGGACCCAGATTTGATTCCCAGCACCCACATGGCAGCTACGAATCATCTTTGACTCCAGTTCCAGGCAAATCTGACGCCCTCTTCTGACCTCCCAGGCATTGCATGACACTGGTGCACCAACCTACATGCAGACAGTACACTCATACACATTAAAAAAATAATAATAATAGCCGGGCGTGGTAGTGCACACCTTTTTTTTTTTTTTTTTTTTTTTTTTTTT
>VZQC01002447.1:1411713-1478770 GCA_009823505.1 Rhizomys pruinosus | reverse complement strand
AAAAAAAAAAAAAAAAAAAAAAAAAAAAAAGTAAATAAGTAAATAAAAATATATATATACTTCCTTCCAGTTGTCTTTGGTGTATATTCATTAGTCATGGTACTGGGCTCCATAAGGACCTTTTTATAGATGTAAGTAGCTGCTTCAAGCATTCCACCCCACCCCTACTCCCTAGTCTCCTCTTCCTTGCTCCTCCTCCCTTTATCTAAACCCTTTCTTCCAGGTGTGTCTGACCTGTGGTCTAAAATGTGTGTGTGAAAAAATAAATAAATAAAATAAAAAGTAAAATAAAATAAAATGTGTGTGTGGGGTGGGGGGAAACATTTGGCAGCTAGAAGAAGATACCTGTCATCCCTGGCCTTATTCCCTTAGACAAAGGTCTCTAGCTGAACAGAAAGCTTGCTGATTGGCTAAGCTGGTTGGCCAGCAAGATTTAATGATCCACCTGTCTGTACTCCCCATATACATAATGAAACCCTATCTCACCAGGGCGTGGTGGTGCATGCCTTTAATCCTAGCATTCAGGAGGCAGAGGCAGAGGCAGACGGATCTTTGTGAGTTCAAGGCCAGCCTGGTCTACAGAGGAAGTTCCAAGACAGTTGGGGATACAGGGAGACCCTGTCTGGAAAAGACCAAACAAACAAAAAAAGAAACCCTATCTCAAAAAAAATTTTATTGCAGTGTGTGCATGCCATGAAGTGTATGTGGAGGTCAGAAGACAACTTGGAAGAGTTGGTTCTCTTCTTCTGCCAGTGGATTCCAGGGATCTTCTGCCATGTGGGTCATCAGGTTTGGTGGCAAGTGCCTTTTATGCACTGAGCCATCTCAGCAGCCCTCACTTCTACTTTTGTTTGTTTGTTTTGTTTTGGCTTTTTGAGACAGGGTCTCCCTGTAGTTCCAGCTGGGCTGCAGCTTGCTCTGTAGACCAGGCTGGCCTTGAACTCACAGAGATCTACCTGCCTCTGCCTTCTGAGTACTGGGATTAAAGGCATGGGCCACCATGCCCAGCCCTCACTTCTACTGTCAAGATATCTAGATAAAGTCTAAGAACCACAAATGAGAGAAAACATGTTATATTTATCTGAGACTGCCTTAACTCACTTATGATTAACACTAGTTGCATTTATTTTCCTGCAAAACAACATAATTTCATTATACTTTATGTCTGAACAAAATCCTCTTGTGTATACATACCACATTTCCTGGATCTGTTTCTCTTTTGGCCACCTAAGCTGGCTCTATAACTTAGCTATTGTGACTAGTGCTATCATAAACAGATGTGCAAGTATCTCTGTGATGTGTTGGAGTCCTTTGGTTTTGATTAAAAGTGCTATAGCTGAGGGGCTGGAGAGATGGCTCAGTGGTTGAGAGCACTGACTGCTCTTGCAGGGGGCGCCCGGTTCGATTCCCAGCAACCACATGGTGGCTAAGAACGGTCTTTAAGCCTGCCGTGGTGGCAGACGCCTTTACTCCCAGCAAATAAATAAATAAATAAATAAATAAATAAATAAATAAATAAATGTTAAAAGCGAGAGGATATATTAATTGATAAATAATATAGAAGTGCTACAGATGAATCATATGATGGATCTAATTTTAATTTGTTTGGGAGGCTCCATGTTGGTATCTTTAATGGCTGAACTAGTTTACATTCCCACCAGCAGTGTATAAGGGTGTTCTCTCTCTCTCTCTCTCAATCTCTTGCTTCTCCCACACCCACTATCCCCTCACTACAGGGACAGCATATGGTCTCAGTATATGTCCAGAAAACCAACTCTCCAGAAAATACTTGAAGCAATTTAAAGGGCAGAAGAGAGGAGCAACAATCCTCAAACACCTAGGAAAAAAAACTAATACAAACATAACCATGGGAGCAAAATCAAAAGCTAGAAGTCCAGATGGATAATAAAGTGAAAGGAAGCAACATCCATTCCTCAATTATAACCTTAAATATTAATGGGATAAACTCCCCAATCAAAAGGCATAGACTGGGAAAATGGATTAGGAAACAAAACCCATCTATATGCTGTCAACAAGAAACCCATCTCAATTCAAGGATAGGCACCAACTTAAGGTGAAGGGATGGAAGAAAGTATTCCAAGCAAATGGTACCAAAAAGAAAGCGGGTGTGGCTATTCTAATATCAGACAAAATAGACTTCGAAGCAAAAGAAATCAAAAGAGACAAAGAGGGCCATTACATATTTATTAAAGGAACAATTGACGATGAAGATCTCACAATCATGAATATATATGCACCAAACACCGGTGCACCAAACTTTATAAAGACAATTCTTCAGGATCTCAAGGCACAGATTAACCCCAGCACAGTAATAGTAGAGGACTCCAATACCCCATTAAGTCCCCTAGACAGATCAACAGGACAAAGGATAAACAGAGAGACATCTAAACTAAATGACACAATACACCAAATGGACCTCACAGATATCTACCAAATATTTCACCCAAATACCAGAGAATACACTTTCTACTCAGCGCCTCACGGAACATTCTCCAAAATAGACCTATACTGGGACACAGAAAAAAACTCAACAAATATAAAAAGATTGAAATAATCTCATGTATTCTATCAGACCACAGTGCAATAAAAATCAGTATCAACACCAGAATAAACCCTACAACCTACAGGAACACATGGAGACTAAACAACACTCTCCTGAATAATGAATGGGTCAAGGAAGAAATAAAGAAAGAAATAAAAACATTCCTGGAACTGAATAACAATGATAAAACAACACAGCAAAATCTATGGGACACTTTAAAAGCAGTCTTAAGAGGAAAGTTTATAGCTCTAAGTGCCTACATTAAAAAAAAAAACAGAAAGAGCACAAGTGAATGATCTAACACTGCAGCTAAAAATACCTGAGAGACAACCACAAATGAACCCTAAATGCAGCAGACAAGAAGAAATAACAAAAATCAGAGCAGAGATCAATGAAATAGAAACAAAGAAAACCATACAAAAAATCAATGAATCCAAAAGTTGGTTCTTTGAGAGAATAAACAAGATAGACAGACCTCTANCGTATTCCCCCAACCCCTATAGTTTATTTATAAGGACAACTGTCCCTGCGGGGAGACTCAATATTTGGTCAAAAAAAAAAAAACCCTAAAAAAAAAGGAGGAGGGTGGGGATAACAGAATATACCATGAAAAACCTTTTCGATCAAAAAACGCTTGCAAGTCAAAATCTTTTAAAACTACAGGAAAAGATTTATATATTCCAACAGGCCAGAGTATCAAAAACTTAATGGCTGAGAAATAAAAAAAAAAAAAGAGACAAGCTTTGCATTGATTAGGATGTACCAGAAAGTGCCAACGAAAGGTTGACTGGCCCATATGAACATTGCAAGGAAGAAAAGCCTCAGAAAAGCTACAGACATCAAACCCTCGGTGGATCCCACTTGTAAAACTATTTATAATGAGTCAACTATTTATAATGAGTCTAACGAAACTTACCTTCTAGGTGCCGCAAGGTTTTAATACGAGAGACTTCTTACCTCCCGGGGACTCCCCCCCATAGAAAAGAGGAGAAATATGATGATGATGCGGAGTCCCCGGTCTGTCTCAACTGGTAAAATGGAAGACAACTATTCTACGGTTCGCTCAATTACGTACCCCCCGCGTCCACCACTGCCTTCCGTTCCCTGGCCCTCCGCGACCTCGGAACTGTGAAAGAGACTTGATTGGTCCAACTCTTCAGCCACACCCCCATATATCCTCAAGCGTCCTCCTTTAAGCTAATGCCCGAGTTACATCAACAATATTCCTCCGGAGGCAACTCTGATACTAGCCGCAATGATATATCTGCCACAACGGGAGGAAATGTTTGGCCGGGATGCCCCAGCCCAGCCACCCAAAGGATACTCTCCCTTGCCTCTAAACTGGGAATACCTGCAAGAAGAGTGCGATAATGTCGCCTGCTTGTCCGAAATCCCGTGACCTAGCTATGTGACAGATGAGTAATTGAGACCGAACACATGCAAGTGTACAGAAATGGCCGTCCTGGAACTACCCCCGCTTGTTTCCCCAAGCCCCTAAAACAATCAAATAAATAGGGTCCCTCCCCTGAAGTCAAGCAACTCCTCCCTTGCAATCAACCAAGCTAACAACAAACCACATCACTTGCCTGTGAAGTACTGGTTCCAGATGCACGCACTGAATGACTGTTAAATATCCCAAACCTAAATTGGCTATTGGCTCTCCCATTGGAGAAATAACCCATGGCAAATGCCACAAGCTTACATCCATCTCTAAATGGTTTAAAGAAATGTAAGGCCACATTAGAGAACCCTGTATATTCAACATAAAAAAAAAAATATTAAGATCATGGAATTAGACACGGCACGACCAACCAAACATCTTTTGGGTTCTATAAAAACCTAAAGTAAGCCTAGCCAAATAACTATAGTAGCGTGTTTAAGACCATATATCATCTTAATTGGCTGTGTGCTATCATTAATGCTAAAGAGAATCGAAAAGGTTAAATGATTCCCGTACAAACTGTCAGCCCATAAGAGGAAACAGCCAGAATTGAACCAGAGTCCAAATCAACAGCTCCAGAGAAAATAGTAAGACTGTTTTGCCTTCTCAATCACACCTGTGCCCCTTTTCGAAGCCTAGGGACATCTCTGCGGAAGAGGAGGCAGTGGTAAGAATGTTCAGGGCTTGGTAAGGGCTGTGATTGGGGTGAATGGTGAAACTACAGCAACATAGTCTGGACACACTCATTTGATCAACTTGATTGAACATACAAGCCCCCCCCCCCACTGGACGGTGGGACCCATGGGCTGTGTGGGTTTGGGCACAACTGCCTGCAAATTGGTTTTACATGAAGGATGCTTGTACTCATAAATTATCACTTATTGCTAAAAAATGAAAAAAAAACTGAGAGAAAGATGGACAGTTATGGCAGAATACATGATCTGGGATGGGTGGGGGGGAAGGGAAAGGGAAATATGCCTGAACTGAATTGAAAAATGATGTATGAAATACACAAAGCATCAATAAAAAAATAAAATAAAATAAAATGCATATCCACAAACAGATATACTGATGAGCATAACACCATTTAAAAATTTGTTTTTGCCAGCCGGGCATGGTGGCACACACCTTTAATCCTAGCACTTGGGAGGCAGAGGCAGGAGGATCTTTGTGAGTTCAAGGCCAGCCTGGTCTACAGAGGGAGTTCCAGGACAGCTGGGGCTATAGGGAGACCCTGTCTCAAAAAGACCAAAAAAAAATAAAAATTTGTTTTTGCCTTCAAAAGAGATTTATTTTTCTGGGTGTGGTGGCGCACGCCTTTAATCCCAGCACTCAGGAGGCAGAGGCAAGCAGATCTCTGTGAGTTCAAGGCTAGCCTGGTCTACATAGTAAATTCCAGGCAAGCTGGGGCTTGTGAGTCACCATGGGTGGGCATGCCCTGAGCTTGGGTGTGTGTTTGTTAACATTTCAGCTAGCATGCTTTGGGATCACAAGGGCTCTGGTGGAGCCCATCTGGAGGCATCCCCCCCCAGGTGGGGGGAATGTGTGTGATGGTATAGGGGTCTGGTATTGGCTACTGGAGGAGTGATGTCATATAGTGTGGGCGTTGTCTGTCCCAAGCCTATATAGGCTGCCCATTGTATAGAATAAATCGAATTACACCCTCTGCCCTATGTCCCTGGGCTGTTACTGAAATGACCCCTCTTCACAACCTGTTTCTATGTGGTATTAATAACTACCTTAACTGGCACCTTGGAACAGGGAACTGAAGAAATATGGGAGAAATTCAGGTATGCAAACCCCAGAATCCTAGCAGGAGATGGGGAATATATATTTTAGGGAGCCTCTCTTTCAAGCTGAGCAACTGTGGGACGTTTCCGCTAGCCCAGCATGTCCTATGGTTGCTTGCTGTAAGTCTTCTTTTCTTCCTGATAACTACTCTTTTCCAACATATGCACTCCCTAACCCCCCCACCCCCAGGAAATGGTCCCACATACCCGAGGACACAAGAGCCTCTGATGTGGCAGCATTGGCACAGGCCCTTGCTCTAGCTTCTGCCCTGCACCCCCAGGAAGTGTCCCAAATGCTGCAAGTGAGGCCAGGCAGGTCACTTGCGAGCCTTCTGTTCTGTGGCTCCAGTCCCACCGGGGAGAGCCAAGCAGCCCCCTATACCTTGTCCTAAGTGGCAGAGGGGATTTCATTGGGTCCAAGACTGCCACTCTAGATATACTACAGACAACACCCCAATAAATTGGGCTTGGGGTTCACCTGAGACAATTCCCAGCCAGAACCTGGATTCTACAGCTTTTTCTGGCTCTGGTGTTGGCAAGTTTTAAATTTCTTTGCATTGAGCAGTTGCTGGGCCCTGACTTCCTTTTTCTAATGCTAATTTCCATTCCCTGGACTTGCCTAGGTTGCAGCCTTTACCTCTTTTTTTTTTTTTTTTTTTTTTATTTTTTTAAATTTATTTTTTATTATATTCTTTTTGTATGCTGTATTCGAACGTATTGCTGCATGTCAGGTCTGGCCACCACGTGTCGTGCAATGACGCGGAGGTCCAGAAAGAGGGTCTTGGATATCCCCTGGAACTGGAGTTCTCCTGGAATTGGACGTACAGACGGTATCTTAGCCGCCAAAACTGTGCGGGTGCTGGGGATCGACCACGGGTTCTCTCAAAGAGCGGTCGATGACTCTAAACGCTAGACGCTATCTCTCCACGACCTTTTACTCTTTCATAATGCAATTGAGGCATTCCACCAAAATGTTCCCAAAGAAATTTCAAAAGTGGGGGGCTGGAGAGATGGCCTAGCGGTTAAGAGCGCCGACCGCTCTTGCAGAGGACCCGGGTTCGATCCCCAGCACCCACATGGCGGCTGAGAACCGTCTGAAGCTCCAATTCCAGGAGAACTCCAGTTCCAGGGGAATCTGAGACCCTCTTCTGACCTCCGCGGAGTTGCACGACACGGGTGCACAGACTTGCATGCAGACAGTACATTCATACACATACAGAAATAAATAAAATTAATAAAAAAAAATTTTAAAAAGAAATTTCAAAAGTGACAAATTTTTTCCCTTGTCACTTCTCCTAATTTCCAAAGAGGCTTGTACCTAGAATATTGTAAAGTGGTAGCACCTGGTATTATTGTTTTTCCTGTCTTTGGACAAAAGCATGTTGTATCTCAAGATGCTTTCTAGCTGTAGCCACATAAAATTTTTCTCCATTCTTGTGCACAAAAACTATTTGGTTAAAATTCCACCTTGTCAGGTGGGCGTGGTGATGCACACCTTTAAAATCCTAGCACTGGAGGCAGAGGTATGCAGATCTCAATCTCTGTGAGTGTGAGTTAAAGGCCAGCCTGGTCCCCATAGAGAGTTCCAGGCCTGCTGGGACCACAGCTTTGGTCTCAAAAAGAAAAAGAAAAAATCCATCTTGTCATGCCTAATCCAAACATAAATATTTTTGCTCATGAACCTGGGTGCCCTAAATATCTTTAAGTAAATATATAAGCTCAGCTGAAAAGTCCCAGGCATCAAAATTTATTCTGGTCTTTAAATTTACCCCACTTTAAAAGCTTTGCTCATGGGCTGGAGAGATGGCCTACCAGCTAAGAGCGCTGACTGGTCTTGCAGAGGACCCGGGTTCGATTCCCAGCACCCACATGGCAGCTGAGAACCGTCTTTGACTCCAGTTCCAGGGGAATCTGATGCCCTCTTCTGACTTCCATGGCATTGCATGACACGGGTGCACAGACCTGCATGCAGACAGTACATTTGTACACATAAAATAAATAAAATTAAAAAAATAAATAAAAGCTTTGCTCAGGAGTTAACCTTAATATGTTTCTTTTTTCTTTTTTTTTTCTTTTTTTGTAAGTATGTTACTAAACCTGTGCATTGGGAGGGGGACCCATGGGGAAAGAAAGGTTTTTCAACCTGCAGACTACTTCCTGGCTGCACATGACCTGTGTGCCCTCTGCTTGCACTGCATGTACACCAGCTGCCTGTGCTGCACCCAAGGGACCTGCCCCCCATGCCGCTCTCCAGCACACTTGCCTTCGAGCAACAATTCATCTTAAACCTCATGCTCAAGTGTGCATTAAACTTTTTTTTTTTTTTTGGTCTTTTTCGGAGACAGGGTCTCCCTGTAGCCCCAGCTGTCCTAGAACTCACACTGTAGACCAGGATGGCCTTGAACTCACAAAGATCCACCTGTCTCTGCCTCCCAAGTGCTAGGATTAAAGGCACGCACCACCACGCCCGGCTAAACTGCCTTTTGAGACTAACTTGCTAATGCAGGCTTTAGTTTCAGTACTCTAGAGGCAGAGGCAGGTGGACTTCTGTGAAAGTTTAAACCCAGCCTTTGTCTGCTTACAGTTTCAGGAGAGCACCTGTAGGGAGACCCTGGCTTGAATAAATGGCCTTTACAAACTATTAGTAAAATTCTCATCAACAACATAAGCTTAAAATCCTTGTCTAATTTAAAGGAGATTTGGGGACTGGTTTTGTGTTTCTTATTGAGTATTAAGCAATAATGCAATTTCTTCCCTTTAACGCTCTGTGTGTGTGTGTGTGTGTGTGTGTGTGTGTGTGTGTGTGTGTGTTTTAAACCCTCATGACTTTTTTCTTCTTTTTCATTTTTAGTTTTACCCTTTTTTTGGTATTTTTGAGACAGGGTCTCCCTTTTAGAACCAGGTGTCCTGGAGCTCGCTCTGTAGACCAGGCTGGCCTGGAACCCACCTACCTCTGCCTCCCGAGTGCTGGGATTAAAGGTGTGTGCCACCACGCCCTGCAATCCCTCATGACTTTCTAGGTTCCTGTGTATTAAAGAGTCAACTATAAACAACTGTAGACAAATTCAGCTCACAGAAACTATTTTTTTACATAGAAACAATTTACTTCATACTTTTGGTCCTGTATAAATTGTATAAACTGCATAAACTGCTGTTTAAGGCCAGTAGAAGAATGACTCTGGTCCTTCCAGACTCAAGCCTGTTAATATAATCAAACAGCCTGAAAATAGAGACATCATAAATTAAAAAACAACTAAGGGATAAACTAATTTCACGAAGCTCATTGTTGTTTGTCTCATAGTATATAATGTCTTTATTAAAACTAACTAAAGGAATTACAAATGTATGATATCAATTGAATATTTTGATGAGTATATACTGCCATCTATTGTTTACCCTCCTTCAACGCCTGAGGCAAAAGTTTTTGGTAATCTACTCTAATAGTTGTAAAAGCTAAAACTATTAAATTAAATAGAGTTCTTTTTTTTTTTTTTTCTAAACAAATTGTTTCTCCTGACAGTGACTTGGAAAGGACATGTTTGTTTTTTTTGTTTGTTTGTTTTTTGATTTTTTTTAATTTTTTATTTTATTATTTATTTTATGTGTATGAATGTACTGTCTGCATGCAGGTTGGTGCACCCGTGTCGTGCAATGCCGCGGAGGTCAGAAGAGGGCGTCGGATTCCCCTGGAACTGGAGTTAAAGGCGGTTTTCAGCCGCCATGTGGGGGCTGGGGATCGAACTCGGGTTCTCTGCAAGAGCAGTCGGCGCTCTTAACCGCTAGGCTATCTCTCCAGCCCCCAAATAGAGTTCTTAGCCTTTAAGGATATAAGTTAATTTTAAGGAATAATTACTTCTGTTCTAGGATACAGTTTCTATGTTTAGATGTGTCTTACATGTAAGGCATTTGACCACTACGCAAAACATCTTTGCAGTAAACAGAATTTTGTTCCAAGCTCTGGACATTTGGAGAAAATTGGTCATTTAGAACCTGCCCCAAGACTTCCTAAACTTTATTTTATTTGGTCCTTTCTTAAAAAAAATTTATTTATACAGCTGGGCGTGGTGGTGGTGCGGCCTTTACATCACAGCATTGGGAAGGTAAGAGGTCGGTGATATCTGTGAGTTCCATAAGGCCAGCCTGGGTCTCCAGGCGAGCTCTCCGTACCGCATGGGGGCTACAGAGAGACACGGTCTCAAAAAAAAAATAAAAAAAAAAAAAAAAAAAACAAAATTTATGCAGTGGCATGTGGCCCAGCCTTTAATCCTATGCACTTGGGAGGCAGAAGGCAGGCAGATCTTTGTTAGTTCAAGGCAGCTGGNAGTGGTTTTTAATTGCATTTCCTTAATATTAGCGAGTTGAACACCTTCTTAAGATGTTTCTCGGAATCTATAATTTCTCCTCTGTGGAAGGTCTCTATTCAGATCTTTGCTTCCATCTTTTGAGTGATTAATTTGTTTTCTTCTTCTTTGTTTTTTGAGTAGTTGTATACTCGGAAATTAATGCTTTGTCAGATTTATCTTGCGGTTGAAGATTCCTTCCCACTCTGTGGGTTTTCTCTTCAATTCTTTTATTGTTTCTTTTGAGTACAGAAGCTTTTGCGTCTAATGACCCCGGTCCCATTTGTCATTGTCAATTCCTTATTTTTTGTGCACGCTGCTGTCGATTTAGGAAGTCTTTTCCTACGGCCTATGGTATCTTGTAGTCTGTGGCCAAGTTTCTCCTTCTATCACCTCCAGCGTTTGGGGTTTTCACGTTGAGCGTCTTTGATCCATATGGAGTTCCCTTGTCTAACAGGGCTAGAGGTAGGGGGTTTAATTTCTTCTTCTACAAGTGGTAATCAAGTTTTGCCAACCACCCCTTATGAGATGCGTCTTTTTTCCATTGTGTCTTATTGGCCCCCTTGTCAAATATGAGGGTGGCTGAAATATGTATGAGCTCAGGTTTGGATCTTCAGTTTTATTCCATTGGTAACTGGTCTGTTTTTGTGCCCAGTACCTTAGGCTGTTTTTATGACATAGCCCTGAGTATAGTTTGATGCCTGGTATAGTGATCCCCCCTGTATTGATCTCTTTTCTCTCTATGGGTTGTTTTGGCTATCCGGGTCTTTTGTTTTTTCCAAAGAAATATCTAGGGATTTTTTTTTCCACGCCTGTGAAGAAAATCTTGGTGATCTTTGTATTGGGATTGCATTAAATATGTACACTAGTTTTGGGTAGGATGGACATTTTTACTATACTTCTCTCCCCACTTTTCCCAATCCATGAGCATGGTGTCTTATGGTTTGTCCCCCATCTTCTGATGTATTCACTCATTTCCTTTAATCAGGGGTTTGAAATTTTGTTGTAGAGGATCCTTGGGGTCTTGGGTTAGGGGGGGTGCATAGGTATTTTTTGGTTTTGAGGCTATTGTGGTGTCGGAAGGTCTCCTTGTAGTCCGTATTACCCCACTTGCATGTGTTGGTGTAAAGAAAGGCTAATGATTTTTCTAGATTTTTTTGTATCTTGCCCATTACACCAAAGCTCTTAATCATTTCTAGGAGTTTCTGGTGGAGTTTCTTAGCATCCTTAGATAGACCAATCATATCATCAGCAAAAAGGATAGCTTGCCTTCCTCTTTTCCAATTAGAACTCCTTTAATTTCCTTTTTCTTGCTTTATTGCCCAGCAAGTGTTTCCCGCCCTATATTGAAAAAGGAGTGGGGCGGGGGCACCTTGCCAGTCTACCTTTAAGGGGCATGCTTCTGTTATTTCCCCATTAGGTGATATTGGCTGTGTGTTTCCCTTTATTTGCTTTATTCATTGAGAATGATCCTTCCAGTCCAATCCCCCTCTCGACTTTAAACTTGAAGGGATACGTATTTTGTCAAAGGCTTTTTCTCTGCATCAATGAGAATGATGGTGTGGTTTTTCGTCCTTCAGTCCAATTTAAGGTTTGATGATATTTTATTGGTTTTCATATGTGAACCATCCCCGCATCTCTGGTATGAAACCAACCCTTGGCTTCATGGTGGATGATTTTCTTGATTTGGGTCTGTATGCGACTTGCAAGTATGCTGTTTATAATTTTAGGATCTGTGTTCATTAGGGAGAGGGTCTATAGTTATCGTTTCCTTTTTGGTTGTATCTTTCCCTGGGTTTTGGTAGTAGAGTGATTCTGTCTTCATAGAAGGAATCTGGTTGTGAAATCCCCTGTTTGTTCTTCTAAAACTCAATGGAGAGTAATGGTTGTACATTCTTTTCAAAATAATTTTTTTTTTTTTTTTTTTTTTTTTTTTTTTTTTTTTTTTTTTTTAAGTTTTTTTTTTCTTTGTTTTTTGGGAGGTTTCTACTTATTTACATAGTCGATTTTTTTCTTCCTTGCTACCTCTTTGTTGTCTTTATTTAGCCCCCGGCTGTCTATCTCTTGGTTGAGCTTTGGTGATTACAGGATTCCAGATATTCATCCATCTATTTAGGTTTTCAAACTTAGTAGAGTAAGGTTTTTAAAGTAATCCCGTAGGATTGTCTGGATCTTTTTCAGGTCTGTTGTGATGTTTCCACTTTCATCACAGATTCTTTGATTTGGAGTTGTTACCATGCTTTTTTTTCTTTTTTTTTTTTTTGGTTAACTGGGCTAGGCGTCTATCTATCGTGTTTGATTCTCTCACACAAAAAACCAACTTGTGGATCATTGATTGTGTTTTTGTTGTTATGGTTGTTTTCTTTTGTTGGTCTTTATTTCATCTCGAGAGCTGATTTTGAGTGTTGTTGTGTTTGCTGTGTGATGTGTTTCTTTTGTGGCTGAATTTTTTTTTTTTTTTTTTTTTTTTTCTGTATTGTTTTCTGCCTTCAAATGCATTGGGTTTTGGTGTTGTCTTTATTATTTCAATTCTTCTGTTTGTTTGGGGCTTTTGCTTTTTGTTTTTTTTTTTTTTTTGTTTTGATGAGTTAGATAATCACTGCAGCTACACCCCCCACCCCCCCCCCCCCCCCCTAATACCCTGACCCATGTGACAACCCCAACTTGACCCCTCAAAATGCCGCAGACCAAGAAACATTAACAAAAATCAGAGCAGCGATCAACTGAAATAGGAACAAAGGAAGAAACCATTACAAAAAAAAAAATCAATATCCAAACGTTGCGTTTTTTGAGAGAAGAGAATAAACAAGATAGGACAGACCTCTAAGCCCAGTTCGTTAACCAAAAGAAAGGAGGGACAACTTCCATTAAGCAAGTATGCATCTGCTGATGACAAGGTGAAAAACTATCCCAACAGACATTGAAAATGAACTCCACCATCTTATGGGAATACTTCAAAAAAACCTATACTCTACTAAGTTTGAAACCTCGCAATCCTTAAAGGATGAATATCTGCAATCCTGGGAATTACCCAAGCTTCACCCAAGACGAAGCTCGACAGCCTTTAAATAGACAATAGTACAGGAATAAATCAAAGATGTAATAAGTGGCCTCCAAACCAAAAAAATGCCCAGGGCCCCAGATGGTTTCCACGGCAGAATTCTATAAAATATTTTGAAAAGAACTACAACCATTACTACTCCAATTGTTTCGAAGGATACAAACGGAGGGAGTTCTCCAGATTCCTTTATGAAGCCAGCATCCCGGCTAACTACTAAAACCAGGGAAAAGATACAACCAAAAAGGAGAACATAGACTATACGGACCCATCTTCCCTAATGAACACAGATCCTAAAATTATAAACAGCATACTGGCAAAATCGCATTACAGACCCACATCAAGAAGATTCATACCCATGACCAAGTTGGCTTCATAGCCCAGATGCAGGGATGGTTCAACATATGAAAAATCAATAAAATAAAAAAAAAAAAAAAAAAAAAAAAAAAAAAAAAAAAAAACCACACCATCATCTCACTTGATGCAGAGAAATCCTGAAAAATTCCCAGTTCCCTTCAAGTTTCCCAGTCCCTCGAGGAATTGGAACTGAGGAAGGATTCATTCCTCCATGGATATCAAAGCCAACTCCCTGGCAACCCGACACGCCCATATCCATTCCAAATGGGGAAAGGAATGACACGAAGCATTCCCCTTAAAGGTCGGAACCCAGCAAGGCTGCTCCCTGTCATCACTCCTTTTCCATATAGTGCTGAAACCCTTGCTGGGCAATAAGGCAAGAAAAAAAAGGACTATTAAGGAGTACTAATTGGAAAAAAAAAGAGGTTTACGTCATCAAAGGCTATCCCCTTTTTGCTTTGATGATATGATTGCTAATCTAAGGGATTTGCTACGACTCCAACCCAGAAAACTCCTAGAAATGATTAAGAGCTTTGGTTAAGTGGGGGCAGGTACAAAATAAATCTAGAACAATCAGTAGCCTTACTTTACACCAAACAAGCAACTGCATTGACGAAGGGACTTACAAGGAGACTCCCACTCACAATAGCCTCAAAAACACAAAATACCTAGGAATCCAAACCTAACCAAAGACACCAAGGATCTCTACAACAAAAATTTCAAAAACCCCTGTGATAACGGAAACATTGAGGAGGAAGACATCAGACGATGGACAAACCTCCCATGCTCATTTGGAGGGAACATCATATAGTAAAAATGTCATCCTACCCAAACTAGTGTTACAGATTTAATGTGCAATTCCCTCAATTAAAATACCCGAGTTTCTTCACAGGCTTGGAAAAAAAATCCTCAATTTCATTTGGAAAAAACAAAAGACCCCGAATAGCCAAAGGAAACCCCTGAGCGAAAAGCGCAATACAGGGGGCTCCCTCTACCCGGGACATCAAAACTTATCTTCCCAGGGCTCTATAGTCATAAAAACAGCCTGGTACTGGCAAAAAACAGAACGTTGACCAATGGAATAAAATGAATATCCAAAACCTTGAGCTCATACAATTTCAAGCCACCTCATATTTGACAAGGGGGCCAAGAAGGACACAATGGAGGAAAGACAGACAGCATCTTCAGCAGGTGATGTTGGCAAAACTGGACTATCACTTGTAGAAGAATGAATTAAACCCCCTACCTCTCACCTGTACAAAAGTGCACTCCAGATGATCAAAGACTCAACGTGAAAACCCCAAACTCTGGAGGTGTAGAAGCGAACACTTGGCAGCAGACTACACGGACCTAGGCGTAGGAAAAGGCTTCCTAATTCAGACAGCAGTGAACAAGAACTAAGATTGACAATGACAAATGGGAACACCTCATTAGGGACTCAAAATTTCTGTACATCAAAAGAAACAATAAAAGCGAAGTGAAGAGAAAAACCCCCAGAGTGGAGGAAACCTTCACGCAGAAACATCTAACAAAGCATTACTTTCCAGGCGTAACCAGCCACTCAAAAAACAAGAAGAAAGGAAAAACAAATGAATCATCAAAAGCTGGAGCAAAGATCTGAATAGAGACTTCACAGGGAGGGAATTAGAGATGGCCGCGAAACATCTTAAAAAGTGTTCTACATCGTTAGTACTTAAGGAAATGCAAATTAAAAACCACTCTGAGATATCCTCCTTACTCCAATAATAGTGGCTAGGATCAGGAATAGGAATGATACCAAGTGCTGGAGATGGTGTGGGGAAAGGAAAACACTCATCTCATTCTGGTTGGCCTGTAGACTTGTACAGCCACTATGGGGAAGCAGTGTGGAGAACCCTTAGAAAGACTCAAAATGACTATTTGGGGCTGGGAGATTTTGGTGGTCTAGCTGTTAAGAGCGCCGGACCGCTCTTACAGAGGGACCCGGTTCGATTCCCAGCCCACCACATGTCGGCTTGTGAGAACCGTCTGAACTCCAATTCCAGGGGAACTGGAGGAGAACTCCAGTTCCAGGGGAGAATCCGACACCCTCTTCTGACCTCCGCGGCCATTGCACCGACCACGGGTGCATAGACTTGCATGCAGACCGTATATTCATACACACTACGGACATAATAAATAAATTAAAATAAAAAAAAAATAAAAAAAAAAAAGCAGACCTCAAAAATGAGCTTGCCATTTGACCCCTTCATACCACTCCTGGGTCTATTACACACACAAGACACATCTTATTGCAGAGATACATACACAGCTATGTTTATTGCAGCTCTGTTCACATAAGCAAAAGCTGGAAACCAGCCCGGTGTTCCCTCAACTGAGAGTGATAGAGAAAATGAGTACAGTATACATGGAGTTCATGCAGTTGGTAAAGAGCGGAAACATGTCATGAAACTTGCAGGTAAATGAATGGTTTGGAGCTAGAAAGACATTATGTTAAGTGAAGTAGTAACACCGTCCCAGAAAACAAACGACAAATGGTGTTGGTTTTTGTCCCTCATATGTGGATGCTAGTACCAATTTTTACCCCAGATATAAATATTTCTCGTGGGGAGGGATGCATAGTAAAAAAACACAACAACAGAAAGACTGCATCAGAAAAACGGACTGAAATGGTGAATTGCCCGGAAGGGTGGGAGAGGCGGGTAGAGGGACATGTGTGTATATCCGATTAATGCATATTTAATTGAAGTGAGTTCAAAAACCAAGTAGATTTGTTTGCCCAGACAATGTCTACAGGTTAACATGGTGTTTAGGACTAGTAAAAGTAAATATGTGCACATTAAACAACATTGGTTTACAGGGCTCTGATAAAAATGGTAATGCATATGAGTTAAATGAAGATATAAAATTGTTGTCGTCCACATTTGTTTTACATTAAAAACTATAGAACAATAACTTTGGGATTAGCAAATACAAATGTTCTCTATAATTTCTCTGTTGTCAGTCTTCACTTTGTTAGGCATTCTCTTTCACCTATAAATGATTTAACGTAAAAAATTAAGTTTGCTTCCCAAGTTAATCACATTACGGTCACCCAAAAACACCATGGGTGAATTTGATGAAATCGTGCCATTGATTCAACCCTATAGTTATGTATAATACAAATGTCTTCTGGAGACTCATGGGGTCAAAAAACAAAACACCTACAAAAAAAAAAGGATGGGGGTGGATACAGATAGTCATGAAACCTTTTCGTCAAAAAACCTTGCAATTCAAATCTTAAAACTCTACAGGAAACGATTTGTATGTTCCACAGGGTCAAAATGTCCCCAACAACCAGGCTGAGAAAGAAAAGATACAGCTTGCATTGTGTAGGATGTACCAGACAGTGCCAACTGAAAGGTTTTTTGAATTGTCTGAACATTGAAAAGGAAGACGAAAAGCCTCAGTTTGCTACAAACATCAAACCCTCTGTGGATCCTACTATTGTATAAAACTATTTATAATGAGTCCTAACGAAACTTACCTTCTAGGTGCCGCCAAAGGTTTTTTTAATCGAGAGTTTCTTGCCTCCCCCCCATAGGACAAGGAGAAAGAGAAATAGATGATGATGAGGAGGTCGTTCTCCACTGTAAATTGGAGACAACTTATTATAGAGGTTTTTTAAAAAAAAATCCTATAAAACCAGTACAACTGCTTCACCTAATTGGACTAATAGACATAGGAACTGTGAAAAGGATTATTGTCTATTCCGGAACCAAATATCATACTAAAGTCTATTTTCAGCTACTGCATCGTAAGCAAGATCTATTAGACAAGGGACTTTGACATCAGCAATGGATGTTTCTACCAAGGAGATGTTGGTAGGGAATCTAAGCCCCCACAAAGGTAAAGTCTCCTTGCCTCTAACTGTGGTTACCTGCACCCCCCCCCCCAAGAAGAGAGTCGATTCAGGCCCTGCTTGTCGAAGAACGACCCCCCCCCCCCCCCCCCCCCCTGACATTCATATGGAAAAGATTTATTGAGACCACACATGCAATGTACAGATGGCCTCTGGAATACCCGAGCGAGTGTTACCACCAAAGGCCACTTAAAACCCACTAAAGGAAAAATATGGGTCTCCTTGAGTCAAGCAAAGATTCCTCCGGTCCAGCCCCAGTACCCTCCTTGCCTGGACAATTACTGTGCAGCAGAGGCCAGCCAATGCCTGTATATCCCAAACTAATTGGCTATGGCTCTCTCCTTGGAGGAAAAAACCCCTCCCCACCGGCTCGACCCCCCTGCCCCCTGCCACAAGCTTACATTCCTCTAATGGTTTAAGAGCTGTTATAAGCCCCACATAAGACCCTGTCATCTTCCAACAGAAAAAAAAATGTCATTCATTGATTTTAACCACCCCACCATCCAAGCATATGTGTCTATACCAAATAACCTACCATAACTATATGTTTACGTTTAAATACCTATTATATCTAATTGCTTGTGCCTTCATTAGTAGGGATCGAAAGGTTATTCCTGGACAAAACTGTCAGCCCACTGAAAGGAAACAGCCCGAATTACCAGAGTCCAAGACAACAGCTCCAGGGCGAAGTAGACTGTTTTTGCTTTCATCCACCTGTGACCCTTTTTCTAAGCCTAGGGAAAATCTGCGGAAGAGGTGGTGCGTAGAATGTAAGGGCTGTGATTGGGGTGAATGGTGGATGATGATATGATGCTCGAAAAAATCTACCCAAGCCCACACCCCTAGCTTCTGGACCCACTCATTTGATTCACTTGATTGAAATACAAGCCCCCCCCCCCACTGGACGGTGGGACCCATGGGCGTGTGGGTTTGGGCACAACCTGCTTGCAAATTTGTTTACATGAAGGATGCTTGTACTCCTAATTATCACTTATTGCGAAAAAATGAAAAAAAAAAAATCGATGAGAAAGAGTGACCGTTATGGCAGAATTCCCTGATTCTGGGATGGGTGGTGGGGGAAGGGAAACAGGGAGGAATATGCCTGAACTGAATTGAAAAATTGATGTATTTGTATGAAATAACACAAAGCATCAATAAAAAAATTATAAATAATAAAAAAAAAAAAAAAAAAAAAAAAAAAAAAAAAAAAAAAAAAAAACACATTTAAAAAATTTGTTTTGCCACCGGGCATGGGGCACACCCTTTTAATCCTACACTTGGGAGGCAGAGGCAGTGAGGCGGATCTTTGTGTTCAAGGCCAACCTTGTCTACAGGGAGTTTCCAGGGCCAGCTGGGGCTAGGGAGGGCCCTGTCTCAAAAAGACCAAAAAAAAATAAAATTTGTTTTTCCTTCAAAAGCATTTATTTTTTTCTGGGTGTGTTGCGCACCCTTTAATCCCAGCCACTCGGAGGCAGGGGAGGGCAGAGGCAAGCAGATCTCTGTTTTGAGTTCAAGGCTAGCTTGTTCTACATAGTAAATTCCAGGCAAGCTGGGCTTGTAGTCACCATGGGTGGGCAGCCCTGAGCTTGGGCATGTGTGAGCTAACATTTCAGCTAGCAAGTGTTTGGGATCACAAGGGCTCTGGTGGAGCCCATCTGGAGGCATCCCCCCCCAGGTGGGGGGAATGTGTGTGATGGTATAGGGGTCTAAGATTGGCACTGGGAGCTGATGTCATTATAGTTGTGGGCGTTGTTTGTCTGTCCCCAAGCCTATATAGGTTGCCCATTGTATAGAATTATAAATAGATTACACCCCTCTGCCCTATGTCCTGGGCTGTTATGAAAAGACCCCTTAAAACCTGTTTCTATTTGGTATTAATAAACTCCCTAACTGGCACATTGGAACAGGAACTGAAGAAATAAAATCTGGGAAATTGGGGTATGCAAACCCCAGAATCCTAGCAGGAGATGGGGAATATATATTTTAGGGAGCCTCTCTTTCAAGCTGAGCAACTGTGGGACGTTTCCGCTAGCCCAGCATGTCCTATGGTTGCTTGCTGTAAGTCCTTCTTTTCTTTCCTGATAAACTACTCTTTTCCCAATATGCACTCACTAACCCCCCACCCCCCAGGAAATGGTCCCACATACCCGAGGACACAAGAGCCTCTGATGTGGCAGCATTGGCACAGGCCCTTGCTCTAGCTTCTGCCCTGCACCCCCAGGAAGTGTCCCAAATGCTGCAAGTGAGGCCAGGCAGGTCACTTGCGAGCCTTCTGTTCTGTGGCTCCAGTCCCACCGGGGAGAGCCAAGCAGCCCCCTATACCTTGTCCTAAGTGGCAGAGGGGATTTCATTGGGTCCAAGGATCCAAGACTGCACTTAGATCTTTACTACAGACAAACACCCCCATAAATTGGGTTGGGGTACCTTTGAGACCAAATTTCCCAGCCAGAACCTGAATTCTACACCTTTTTCTGACTTTGGTGATAACAAGTTTTTAAATTCTTTGAGGTTGAGCAGTTGCTGGGCCCTGACTTCCTTTTTCTAAACATGCAATTTCCCTTCCCCTGGACTCTAGTTGCAGCCTTACCTCTTTTTTTTTTTTTTTTTTTTTAAATTTTTTTTATTATTTTTTTTGTATGCATATGATGTATTCTGCATGTAGGTCTGGCCACCCGTGTCGTGCAATGAGCGGGATGGTCAGAAGAGGGTCTTGGTTCCCCTGGAACTGGAGTTCTACTGGAATTGGAGTTACAGACGGTTCTTAGACCGCCATGTGGGTGCTGGGGATCGACCCGGGTTCTCTGCAAAGAGCGCGGTGCTCTAACCGCTAGGCTATCTTCCAGCCCCTTTTACTCTTTCTAATGGCAAATTGGGTTCCCCAAAATTTTCCAAATAGAAAATTTCAAAAAGTGGGGGGCTGGAGCTATGGGCCCTAGCGGTTTTTTTTAAGAAGCGCCGGACTGCTTTTGCAGGGACCAGGGTTCGATACCCAACACCCACAAGGCGGCCTAGAACCGTCTGAAAACTCCAACTCCAGGAGAAACTCCACTTCCAGGAGAAACTCCACTTCCAGGAGAACTCAAGTTCAAGGGGAATCTGAGACCCTCTTCTGACCTCCGCGGCGTTGAACGAAACGGGTTTGCACAGGCCTGCATGCAGACAGTACCAGTACATTCATACAAATACAGAAATAATTATTATAAAATTAATAATATAAAAAAAAAATTTTAAAAAGAAAATTTACAAAAAGTGACAAATTATTTCCCTTGTCACTTCTCCTAATTTCCAAAGAGGCTTGTACCTAGAATATTGTAAAGTGGTAGCACCTGGTATTATTGTTTTTCCTGTCTTTGGACAAAAGCATGTTGTATCTCAAGATGCTTTCTAGCTGTAGCCACATAAAATTTTTCTCACTATTGTGCACAAAAACTATTTGGTTAAAATTCCACCTTGTCAGGTGGGAGTGGGTGATGCACACCTTTAATCATCCTAGCACTGGAGGCAGAGGTATGCAGATCTCAATCCGTGAGTGTGAGTTAAGGCCCAGCCTGGTCCCCATAGGAGAAGGTTCCCAGGCCTGCTGGGACACAGCTTTGGTCTCTCAAAAAGAAAAAAAAAAAGAAAACAACTTTTTTTTTTTTTTTCTTTTTTTTTAACATAAATATTTTTGCTCCATGACACCTGGGTGTGCCCTAAATATCTTTACTTATAACTATATAAAGTCAGCTGAAACTCCCAGGCATCAATTTATTTGCGTCTTAAATTTACCCCCTTTAAAAGCTTTGCCTCATGGGCTGGAGAGATGCCTACCAGCTAAGAGCGCTGACTGGTCTTGCAGAGGACCCCGGCGTTCGATTCCCAGCACCCACATGGCAGCTGAGAAAAAACCGTCTTTGCTCCAGTTCCAGGGGAAGTGATGCCCTCTTCTGAACTTCCATGGCATTGCATGACACGGGTGCACAGGACCTGCATGCAGACAGTACATTTGTACACAAAAATAAAATTTAAAATTAAAAAATAATAAAAGCTTCTCAGGAGGTTAACCTTAATATGTTTCTTTTTTCTTTTTTTTCTTTTTTTTGTAAGTATGTTACTAAACCTGTGCATTGGGAGGGGGACCCATGGGGAAAGAAAGGTTTTTCAACCTGCAGACTACTTCCTGGCTGCACATGACCTGTGTGCCCTCTGCTTGCACTGCATGTACACCAGCTGCCTGTGCTGCACCCAAGGGACCTGCCCCCCATGCCGCTCTCCAGCACACTTGCCTTCGAGCAACAATTCATCTTAAACCTCATGCTAAGTGTGCATTCAACTCTTTTTTTTTTTTTTGCTTTTTCGGAGACCGGGTTCTCCTACTGTCAGCCCTCAGCTGTCCTATTGAACCTCACACTGTAGTAATCCAGGATGCCTGAACTCACAAAGATCCACTCTCATCCTGTCTCTGCCTCCAATGTGCTTAGGATGTAAAAGGCCACGCACACTCCGAGCTCTCGTATTAAACTGCACTTTTGTGAGACTAACTTGCTAATGTAGGCTTTAGGTTTCAGATTCTAGAGGAGAGGCAGGTGGACTTCTGTGAAAGTTATAAAACCAGCTTGTGTCTGCTTACAGTTTCAGGAGAAACTGTAGGGAGAAACCGGCTTAAAAATGGACATTTGACAAACTATTAGTTAAAAATTCTCATCAACAAAAAGAAGATTTTAAATCAGTATAAGTTGTAAAGGAGATTTGGGGATCTCCCTGGTGTTTGAGTTGTCTTTTGATGTAGAATTATTTTACAAGCATAATGCATCCCCTTTAAGCTCTGATGTTGTGTGTGTGTGTGTGTGTGTGTGTGTGTGTGTGTGTTTTAAACCCTCAATGACTTTTTTCTTCTTTTTCCATTTTTTAGTTTTTAACCTTTTTGGTAATTTTGAGACAGGGTCTTCCCTTTAGAACTCAGGTCTCCTGGAGCGCTCTGTAGACTCAGGCGGCCTGGAACCCACCTACCTCTGCCTCCCGAGTGCTGGGCCCATTAATTAAAGGTGTGTGCCAACGACGCCCTGCAATTACATCCCTCATGACTTTCAGGGTTCCTGTGTATTTAAAGAGTTCAACTACTAAAAAAGTCTGGTAGACAATTTCAGCTCACAGAACTATTTTTTTACATAGAAACAATTTACTTCATACTTTTGGTCATCATGTATTAAATTGTTATAAACTGCATACACTGCTGTTTAAGGCCTAGCTTAGCAGTAGAATGCTGACCTGTTCGTCGTCTTCCAGACTCAAGCCTGTTAATATAATCAAACAGCCTGAAAAAAGAGCACATCATAAATTAAAAAACAACTAAAGTGGATAAACTAATTTCATAACGCTCATTGTTGTTTGTCTCATGTATATAAGTTCTTTATTAAAGTAACTAAAGGAATATCAAAATGTAATGAATATCAAATTGAATATTTTGATGAGTATATACTGCCATCTATTGTTTACCCTCCTTCAACGCCTGAGGCAAAAGTTTTTGGTAATCTACTCTACATAGTTTGTAAAAGTTAAAACTATTAAATAAAAAGAGAAAAAAAACTTCTTTTTTTTTTTTTTTCAAACAAAAATTGTTTATTCCTGACAGTACTTGAAGGACATGTATTGTTTTTTTGTTTTGGTTTGTTTTTTGATTTTTTTTAATTTTTTTATTTTCATTATTTCATTTTTATGTGGATGAATGTTACTGTCAGCATGCAGGTTGGTGCACTCCGTTTGTCTGCCAAATGTGCCGGGAGGTCAGAAGAGGGCCGTCGGATTCCCTGGGAATGGAGTTTAAAGACGTTTTCAGCAGCCATGTGGGGGCTGGGGATCCGAAACTCGGGTCTCTGCAGAGATGCAGTTCGGCGCCTTAACCGCTAGGCTTATCTCCCAGCCCACCAAAATACGTTCTTTAGCTTCTTTAAGGATATAGTTAATTTTAAGGATAATTACTTTCTGTTCTAGGTACAGTTTTATGTTTAGACTGTGTCTTACATGTAAGGCATTTGACCACTACGCAAAACATCTTTGCAGTAAACAGAATTTTGTTTCCAAGCTCTGGACATTTGGAGAAAATTGGTACATTTAGAAACCTGACACAAGACTTCTAAACCTTATTTTTATTTGTCCTTTCTTCAAAAAAAATTTATTTATCAGCTGGGCGTGGTGGTGGTGCGGCCTTTACTCACAGCATTGGGAGGTAAGAGGTCAGGTGGATATCTGTGAGTTCCATAAGCCAGACTGGGCTCCAGGCGAGCCTCCAGACAGCATAGGGGGCTACAGAGAAGACACGTGTCTCAAAAAATAAAATAAAAAAAAAAAAAAAAAAAAAAAAATTTATGCTGGGCATGGTGGCCCACGCCTTTAATCCTAGCACTTGGGAGGCAGAGGCAGGCAGATCTTTGTGAGTTCAAGGCCAGCCTGGTCTACATAGCGAGTTCCAGGACAGCTGGGGCTACAGGGAGACCCTGTCTCAAAAAGACAAAAAACAAAAAAAAGAATTTATTATTTTTTTATGTGTATGAATGTACTGTCTGCATCTAGGTTGGTGCACCCGTGTCGTGAAATGCCGTGGAGGTCAGAAGAGGGCGTCGGATTCCCCCGGAAGTGGAGTTAAAGACGGTTCTCATCCACCAGGTGGGTGCTGGGAATTGAACCTGGGTCCTCTGCAAGAGCAATCGGTGCTCTTAACAGCTGAGCCATCTCTCCAACCCCTTGCTAAAACATCTTAAACTTTGTTTATAATGGTGTGTTTAGAATAACTGTTCCATCTTCATATATGAGACTAAATATTAAACACTTGGTAAATTTTAATAAGAGTAAATCTATTAGCAAATGTTATTATATCTCATGATATTAAAAAAGGAAATGAGGAAGTGTAAAAAATGTTAGGATATAGAAATGGAGATATTTTAGGGGCTGGAGAGATGAGATGGTCTAGTAGTTAAGAGCACAGACTGCTCTCGCAGAGTACCCAGGTTCAATCCCCAGCATCCACATGGCAGCTAAGAACCGTCTTTAACTCCAGTTCCAGGAGAATCTGACACTCTCTTCTGACCTCCGCAGCATTGCACAACATGGGTGCACAAGCCTACATGCAGACAGGTACATTCATACACATACAAAATAAATTTTTAAAAATTAAAAAATTAAAAAAAAAAGAAATGGAGATATTTTAGTAAGGATTTATATAAAGATGATGAGACAGTCTATACAAGTGATGAAGGTCTGAGGGGGTTTGTTATAAAAGGTAAAGGATGAGGCTATGTAAATAAGTTTCTCTAAGGTAGTCATAGTTCAGTTGAGTAGTTTAAAAAGCAAATTGTATATCTAGTCAAGGTTTATTTTAAAATGTTCAGTTTTTGCCCAAGCTTTATCTACACATCACATGGTATTTTTTTAAAAGTTTAGGGCTGGAGAGATGGCCTAGTGGTTAAGAGCGACTGGAGGAGGGGGCATGGCAGCTTTTAAAGGCCAAAGAGAGGAGAATTGTGAGATCACAGCAAATACAGACTAGATTTTTATTTGATCAGCATGCTTTTGTATACAAAAAGATTTGGGGACCCTGGGTTGTACAAAAATTGGACACAAATGCTTGCTAATTGAGTTAACATGAATATTGCTTATGTTTGCTAATTGGCTTACCCTGTATTTGGTTTTTACTTGGGCATTGTCTTAGTACTTTTACAAAACAGTCATGGCCATTTGGGTCAGATAAAGGTAACTGACAACCATTACAATTATGCCCTCTGAGTTTGTGGGGGCAAAAACGAAAGGGGATGTGGGTGTGCCTGAGCTTGGGTATGTGAGCTAACATTTCGGCTAGCGTGCTTTGGTATCACAAGGCCTCTGGGTCCACCCCACAAGGTAGGGTGACAGTGTGATGGTATAGGGGTCTGGTATTGGCTACTGGGGGGTTATGTCATACAGTGTGAGCCTTGTCTGTTCCAAACCTATATAGGCTGCCTGTTGTATAGAATAAATCGAATTACACTCTCTTCCCTGTGTCCCTGGGCTGTTACTGAAGTGACCCTGCTTACGTATCCTCTTCACAACCTGTTTTTTATGTGGGATTAATAACTACCACAACCATGTGCATGCTGGGAAGTGAACTTGAGTCCTCTGCAAGAGTAGCAAGTGCTCTTAACCACTAAGCCATCTCTCTAGCCCTGTTATTTTTTATTAAGTATTTATTTGTAGGAGCACCACATGCATGCCATGCCTTCAGAGGCCAGAAGAGGGAACTGTAGTTACCCATGATCTTTAGTTGCCATGTGGGTACTGGGAACCCAACTGAGGTCCTCTGCAAGAACAACCAGTATGCTTAACTGCTGAGCCATTTTTCCAGCCCTGTTATGGGTATTTGTGAGGCAGGGTCTTGCTGTACAGTCCTAGCTGGCCAAGCTGGGATTAAAGGCATGTGTCACCATGCCTGGCTCATAACAACATTTTTTTTTTTTTTTTGAGACAGAGTCTCCCGATAGCCCCAGTTAGCCTGGAACACACTGTAGACCAGGCTGGCCTTGAACTCACAGATATCCACCTGCCTCTGCCTCCTGAGTACTGGGATTAAAGGCGTGTACCACCACACCTGGAAACAGCATTTTTTTATATCCAAATATCCATTAATGGTGAATAGAGAATTAAAATATGGTATAGCCACACAGTGGAATATAACTTGCTCCCCCCGCCCAAAGGAACAAAATACCAGTATATGCTAAAACCTGGATAAACTTGGAAATCATTACAATAAGTGAAAGGAGCCAGCCATAAAAGAATACATATTGGGGCTGGAGAGATAGCCTAGCGGTTAAGAGCACCGACTGCTCTTGCAGAGGACCCAGGTTCGATCCCCAGCACCCACATGGCGGCTGAGAACCGTCTGAAACTCCAATTCCAGGAGAACTCCAGTTCCAGGGGAATCCGAGACCCTCTTCTGAACTCCGCGGCGTTGCACGACACGGGTGCACAGACTTGCATGCAGACAGTACATTCATACACATACAGAAATAAATAAAATTAATTAAAAAAAAAAGTGTGTGCCACCACGCCCGGCTCATCTCAATTTCTAAAAGAACAAAGTTTTGATATACACTGCTACATAAACTTTGTAAACATCATGCTAAAAGTCAACAGTCACAAAAGACCGCATGTCATAGGGTCTCAGTTCAGTTAAATGCCCAGGGTAGGCACAGACAGACAGAAGCTGGATGTGGTGGTATACACTGGCAATCCAAGCACTTAGGAGATGCAGATAGGAGGATGGTGAGTTCAAAACCAGCTTTGGCTAGTTTTTCTTGACCCTTTCTCAAACATCTAAAAGCAGATGTCTGTTTCCAGAAGCTGGAGAAACTGAAGAGCAATATAGTTTCTTCTGAGTTGGTGAACTATTGTGAAATAGTTCCACTGAAATCCACTGAATTTCACACTTTGAAAATATTCGTTTTTATTCTTTTTCTTTTTGCGACAGGGTTTCCCTATAGCTCCAGCTGGCCTGGAATTAACTCTGTAGACCAGGGTGGCCTTGAACTCACAGAGATCCACCTGTCTCTGCCTTTTGAGTGCTAGGATTAAAGGCATGCGCCACCACGTCTGGCTTAAAGATGGTTCTTAGCTGCCATGTGGGTGCTGGGAATTGAGCCCAGGTCCTCTGCAAGAGTAGTCGGTGCTCTTAACTGCAGAGCCATCTCTCCAGCCCAATATTTTATTATTTTATATTTTGTTGTTGTTGTTATTTTTAATTTTTTATTTATTTTCCATGTGTATGAATGTACTGTCTGCATACAGGTTTGTGCACCCGTGTCCTGCAATGTCGCGGAGGTCAGAAGAGGGCGTCGGATTCCCCTGGAAATGGAGTTCTCCTGGAACTGGAGTTACAGACGGTTCTCAGCCGCCATGTGGGTGCTGGGGATCGAACCCAGATCCACTGCAAGAGCAGTCGGCGCTCTTAACCGCTAGGCTATCTCTCCAGCCCCAGTTGTTGTTCTTTTTGAGACAGGGTCTCCCTGTAGCACCAGCTGTCCTGGAACTCACTCTATAGACCAGGCTGGCCTTGAACTCACAAAGATCCGCCTGCCTCTGCCTCCTGAGTGCTAGGATTAAAGGCGTGCGCCACCACACCCAGCTATTTTATTATTTTAAATTTATGTGTATGAGTATATTGCTTGCATGGCTGTAAGTGCCATATATGTCAGGCCATGCCTGAGGAGGTGTGAAGAGGGCATATGATTCCCCTGGAACTGGAGCTATGGACAGTAGTTAGTTGCCATGTGAGTGCTGGAAATGGAATCTGGGTCCTCTGCAAAAGCAACCAGTGTTTTTTTTGTTTGTTTGTTTTGTTTTTTGTCTTTTCGAGACAGGGTCTCCCTGTAGCCCCAGCTGTCCTGGAACTCACTCTGTAGACCAGGCTGGCCTTGAACTCACAAAGATCCGCCTGCCTCTGCCTCCCAAGTGCTAGGATTAAAGGCAAGCGCCACCACACCCGGCTAGCAACCAGTGCTCTTAACCACTCAGCTAACTCTCCAGCCCCTTTAATTATGCACTTTAATTTGGGGGGGGGGGAGGTTCAGGGGGAACAGTGTCTCAGTATGTTGCCTTGGCTGGCCTGGACCTTACTGATCTCAAACTTGACACAATCTTCCTATGATGGCCTTCTAAGTGCCACATTCTATTACACTAGACTTTGTTTGCTTCTCTCTTAGCTCTTCTTACAAGCTAGTTGAGGATGAACTTCTCCCCTCTGCATCATCAGACTTGTTTCTACCAGTCGAACAAATGACTCTTCATCTGCCTCCAATAATGTACTTTCAGCATCTTTACATCTGACCAAACACTAGGGTTTGACTACCTAGCGGTGAATGCTTCTACTTCATAATGTTGCTCAGCTTTTCTTCTGCCTGTTAAGAGTAGTTGCTATCCCATGGTTTTGTTGAAAGAAAAACAAAACAAAACAAAACAAAAAAACCCCACTTTTTTTAAGACAGGGTCTCATGTAGCCCAGGCTAGTCTCAAACTCATTATATAGCTGGGGATTTCCTGAACAGCTAATCTTCTTCCTGTGCCTTCCAAGTGCATCAATCAAGGTGTACTGCCAACCATACCCAGTTTCTCTGTGGTTATCTGCCTTTAGTGGTCCAATGTCCTCCTAACTGGAACACACTCAAACCTCAAACCCAGTCCTAACCCCTCTCTCCAGGGTTTCTTCTCAACTCTTTTGAGGGCATTTTCAGGGCAATTTCTTTTTTTTTTTTTTTTCTTTTTTTTTTTTTTTTTTTTTTTTTTTTTTTTTGAGACAGGGTCTCCCTTTAGTCCCAGCTGGCCTGGAGCTCTCTCTGTAGACCAGGCTGGCCTTGAACTCACAGAGATCCAGCCTTGACGATCTCATTCTTTAAACTTGACAGGTAAGGTCTGGAGAGGTGACTGAGCAGTTAAGAGCACTGACTGCTCTTGTAGAGGACTCAAGTTTGGTTCCCATCACCCACATGGCAGCTAACAACCGTCCAAAACCCTAGTTCCAGGGGATCCAACACCCTCTTTGGATCTCCACAGGCACTGCACAACACAGGTGCACTTACACACAGGCATGCAATATACTCATATACCTAAAATAAAAATAATAAAAGATTTTTAAAACTTGGCAGGTGAGTGGTGGGATAGACAGAGGAATGGGAAACAAGAGAAGCATTACCTTCTGCCTTGGCTTCAACTTGGGAACAGTCAGCTGGCAAGCAGAGACAGCACAGGTTAGAAAACTAGAGAGGCTTCTATAGCTGTGAAGGGCAAATGGTATTTGAGTGTGAACGGTCACAGCAGGGGTCTGTGTGCCCCATGATGCCTGGGTTGGTCTGTTCACCCTTCTCTGTTATCAGTTAAAGCACAAAATGTCCAAAAAAGAAAAAAAAAAAGTGTGTGGGAATGCGGGAGACCAAGTATTAACAGCAACAGTGAATCCAAACAACTTCATGACAAATGTTGTCAGGTCCAGGAGGCTCTGCCTAGAAGGACACATCCAATCTGTGCTTGGTGAAAGGGGAGGCTGACCCTCCCCCCAACAGTCTTACAAGACACGGTGGGTTCCTCCATACCTTAGGAACACATATTTACATTATTACTTTATTCCACTTTGGAGATGGCCCCTTGTAGTCCATCAGATGCATCCAAATCAGGATTTAAGGGTCAGGCTCCACTGTGATTCTGAATTATAAAATAATGAAATCCCAGAGTAGCCTGTGGTTCCACAGTGGTAAGAAGCGAATCTCTTGCAGAATATCCAGCACCTGTACAGGTTAGGTTAGTCTATTCTCCAGTTCTTTCCATGGCCAGGTGCCACTGTGGACATAGCCTAGGCTACCTCTGCTGGGTCAGAACTAGTTTTCTGAACCAAGAACTCAGAGCACCATCCACTCGCATCACCAAAGCTATGCCCAGCAGAAGTCCTACACTGCTCACAATGAAGCCTATGGCTTCAAAAATGAACCTGCAAAGAAAAATGGAGTATTTTAGGGGACAGATAATAGGCCTAATGCCTTTCCTGTGGAGAGACAAAACCTTATCAACTCAGAATGTCCATGGTTTACAGAAAGCCTCTCCCTCCAAACCACTTCTTCTCAAGAGAACCCACTCACTTGGGGGCAAACACTTTCCAGACCATGAGATGCCTGCGGAGAATCGAAGCTGCCAAGGCACAGGCCAGAATCTAAGGAAGAGAGGAGGGCGCAAAGTTACTTGAGAGGCAACAAGGCAAAGGAAGAACTGCTGCAGACCATGGTGAAAGATGAGTGGAGGAAGCAAGCGGTGTGCGCCGCTGGGAAATGCCCTGGGCCAGGGGTCAGGAATCTAATTCCTGTCCTGCTTGGACCAATGACTCATGTGAACTTGGGCAAGTCACTCTCTGTCTGTAATGCTGACATTCAGACTCTGCCTCTCTGTACAGAGGAAGATGACAGTGATACATCTTCTGCACTGTGGACCACAGTTTGGGTAGGAATCCTGGCCATAACCTCAGCTTTTCAAAATGCAAGTAGCAGGGTCTAGCTAGGTTGCAAAGAGGAAATGACAGGACTGGAATAGGAAGCCCAGGCTTCTTCAGAAAGCCACCTGAGATCTGTTGCGCAGTCACTTGATTTTTCTGGATCTCCATCAAGCCTATTTCCCATGTTTTTGAAACTAAGAAAAAGCATGACATACACACATGGGAAAAGGTCATTAGCTCCATCGTCTCTCCCCTACACTCACCTGAACGCCAAGGACAAAGAGGTACTTGAGGCCCAGCTGCAGCAGCGCTGCATTGAAGTGGTGAGGAGCGTCCCGGAGCCGCATCTCCATCAGTGGCTCCTCCTCCTCCTCCGGCCTCACTCTGGCTTCACCTTCACCCCCTGGGAGCTGCCGCCTCTTCCTCTGCCCTTGACTTTCACACAGAAAGGGCCAGAGCAGGAGCAGGGGGCAACCTACTGCCTCCAGGGATGACAGGGCCAGAATCAAGGGAGGACTCTGGGACCAGTACTCCCTAGTCCCCAACCACCCTAGTCGGCTCAACAAGGGATTCCAAGGAGCCAACGAAACCACATCTTTCCTTCTAACTCCAGGGTTTTCTTTCTTTCCACAAAACCAGAGTAAACAACTGGCATTAGGGAGAGAAAGCATGGAGGTACCTGCAAAGAGGAGGTGAGAGGCAAAGGTGTTGGCACCCACTAACAAAGCAGGCATCCATGTAGAAGAGCCATGACCTTCTGGGAATCCCACGAAGGCTGCATGCCAATGGATGGCTGGAAAGACAGGCTGGTGGCCCGTGGAGTAGAAGGTCTGGGTGGCCAAAAGGGCCCAAGCTGAGACTGCCTGCCAGGGCACAGTAAACGGACCTGGAAGAAAAGGTACATGTCTTTCTAATCGCATCCCGTTCCCTCACCCATAGCCCACTGCTCTGGGATCATCCAGTCCTAGTTCCAGAGGGCAAATTCCCACACAGTCACGTGCCACTTTTATAACTAAAACCTCAGGAAATGTGCTCATGAGGATGCAGCATTTCCACAGACATGAGTCCTGGAGGACTCTATATCTGCCCTCTCCAAGAAATGTGACAGCCAGTGGGAGGGATTAGCATGATGACAACAGATGAGGGAGGAAATCTGGAGCTTCTCAAGTGCAAGAGCATGAGACGGTGTCCCAGTGAGGAGCATCCCCTAGATGGATCAGGGCTAAGACCTGTATTTACCAGGGATGGCGACTGGTATCCCAGCAGCAAGCAGATGCAGGAGAAGGAAGCTCTGCAGAAACAGAAGCAGGAACGCAAGGCTGATGCGCTCTGCATGCAACAGCAGAAGTGGGAAGGCCAGCAGGGTGAGGGCTGTGACCACGGCGGCTGAGTAGACGCTTCCCAGGTGGTGCACAGCCACAGCTACAGGACCCCGAGACTGGGTCCTCTCCAGCCGGCCCTGGAACTCTTCCTGCATGTGTCGGTAGATCTGAGGGACCACATACTCTAAGTCAGCCTGAGATGCAGGGGGGCCTGAGAAGGGAGTGAGGATAGTCCTGGTCCTTGAAGCCCCAGCCCCGGCCTTCACCAGCACTGTCACAGGCCTCCAGAGCAGCAGCAGGAGCCCGGAGGCAGCCAGTCCTGCCACAGCCCGGGGCAGCACAACCGATGCCCCAGCAACCAGGGCCTTGAGACGTGGGGGTGCTTCATCTGCTCCCGATGCCAACGCCCAGTAGGCAGCAGTGCCTAGCACCATGAGGGGCAGCCCCCAGCGCACGAAAAGCACAGGGGGCTCAGGGCTCTTGAGATTACCGTAGCGCCAAAGCCACAGGCGCACAGCAACTAACAGGGCCACCAGGGCCCCCACACAAGCTCCATACCACAAATTCTTGGCTTGACCGCCCACCATGGATGCCAGTGGACTCAGCCAGGGAGAGGAGTGGCAGGCAGGTGTCTCTTCAGGGCAGCGATGAAAAAGCCTGCTTAGCCTTGTACATAAAAGCAAGCCAATTCCAAGCCTCAGGGCGTATGCACCACTATGCCGTGGGGGGCCTGTTGGGGCATAAGAGCTGAAGCGGGACACTGTGAACAGCTTAGGTGGCAGTAGCTGGCCCTCCCAGTGATGCCGGGCAACCAGGACTAAGATTAGAGAGCCTAAAAGGAAGGGGGTGGCCCTGGCCTCAGCAACAACAAAGCTATCAGAGAAGAAGGTGGCCCAGCGAATGAGCAGCAGTAATACGAAAGGCCCGGGGACAGGAAGCAGGGTTGCCAGGGGCCTCCTGGACTCCCAGCCAACCCGAATTTTCCACAGAAAAGGGAGGAGTGAGCCTGCTGCAGCTACAGCCCCTAGAACCACTGGGTCCAGTTTCAACCCAGCAGTTGCTGAGAATCCAGCATATAGTATGGCCCAGGCTACAGGTATCAGCAATAGTGGGCTGAAGAAGAAGCCTGGGGATACTGTCCACTGGGATGTAAACAGACAGAGAAAGCAGGCTGCAGCCAAGAGAGCAGCGCCCCCTGCCATGCGGACCAGAGAGAAACGGGCCCATGACTCAATGCATATGGCTCGAGCTCCACGCAGGAACTGCTGCAGCTCAGCAATCGCAGTCCTCAGTGCAGCCTCAGCCCCTTGGGGGTTCTGCAGAAGCTGCTGGTAGCCAGCAGACGCCTTGGAGAAGAGATTCTGCAGCCTATGAAGTTCTTTAACTTGGAGATCCTGAGTAGCAGCTGCGTAGGTGTGAAGAAATCGGGACACCTGGCAGAAACGATCAGACAAAGGGAAACAGGTCAGAGATAGAAAACAGGCCAGAGGTACTAGAAAAGAGGTACCCGGAGCTGGGCGTGGTGACGCACGCCTGTAACCCCAGCACTCAGCAGAGACAGAGAGGCAGAGACAGAGGGAGAGACAGAGGCAGAGGAGAGGCGGAGGAGAGGCGGAGAGGCAGATCTCTCAGAGTTCAAGGTTGGCCTGGTCTACACAGTGAGTTCCGGAGCTAGCCAGAGCTATGCAGTAAGACCCTGTCACCAAAGGAAAAAAAAAGTACCTAGAAATTGGGGACTAAAACTTTATCTGGGCCTGGGGAAGTGAAGCATAACAGGAAAGGAAGGCCATGGAGGATGAGATGAAGGAAGGAACAATGAACCGGAGCGAGGACACTGGCTGGTCACTGTGCTTCATCACCCGAGGCCCAGCCCCTTCACCTACCTGCTGGGCATTGATGTGAAGAGCTGAGGCTTGGGCTAGAGTAGAGGAGTAGGGATGGGAGTTACTGCCACCTGAGAACAGTTCAGCCATCACTTCTCCGATGTTCCCAAATGGGATGGGTAGGCCTAGCAGCAGTGCTAGGGTAGGCACCAGGCTGACCTGAGGAACAACCTCTGGCTCCTAGAAAGAAAGGGCAGGAATCAATGATTCATCACAAAGCTGAAGTCAGCCACTGAGATGGAAGACATAGGAGCCTACATAAGAAACATGGGGGTGGGGCTGGAGAGATGGCCTAGCGGTTAAGAGCGCTGACCGCTCTTACAGAGGACCCGGGTTCGATCCCCAGCACCCACATGGCGGCTGAGAACCGTCTGAAACTCCAATTCCAGGAGAACTCCAGTTCCAGGGGAATCCGACACCCTCTTCTGACCTCCGCGGCATTGCACGGCACGGGTGCACAGACTTGCATGCAGACAGTACATTCATACACATACAGAAATAAAAAAAAAAAAAAAAAAAAAAAAAAGAACATGGGGAATAATCTGGGGGGAGGGGGTCATATTCTGCGGAGGTGGCTCAGTGGGGTAGAGACTTGCTGCACAGGCATAAGAACTCAAGTTCAAATCATGATATCCATTTAAAAATCTGAGCAAGCCATGAGTGGCTATAACCCCAGGCCTGTGGGGGAGGGAGCAGCAGAGGTAGGGAGATTGCTGAGCTTGCTGGCCATCAGGCTAGCTCCAGGTTCAGTGAAGGCCACGCTCTCAACAGAATAAGTGATAGACTCCCAATGTCCTCCTCTGCCTCTCACCACACAACATTACACACACATATACACACATCATACACACACACACACACACACACACACACACACAATAAGAGGGAGAGACACCCAGATCATGGTTTCAGGAGTCTAAAATAAAGGGATCACAAAGTGGGAAATCCAAGAAGCACATCCTAGGCCTCACCTCTGGTGGGGCACTGGGAAAGAAGGCTGAGGGGCTGTACAGGAAGAGTGCAGCTGACACCTCCAGCTCACTGTCCCCACCGTGGTCCCCATTCGTGGTCATCCCATGGTCTCCAGCTACCACCAGCAGTGTATCATTTTCCAGACGGTCCACAAGGCCCCTGGGAGTCAAGAAATGTGTCAGACGGCAGAGAGGAAGATTCTTCTTCAGGCCTATTTACGCCCCGGCACTGACTTCCATTAACAGAGTCTAAACCTCTGGCAAAAAGATACCCTTTCAGCCATAACCCTGATTCCTAAAGCCGCACACCATGTTATTCTACAGAACATCAGGAGGCCTGTATAAAACAGAATGAAGCCGGGCGTGGTGGCGCACGCCTTTAATCCTAGCACTCGGGAGGCAGAGGCAGCGGACTTTGTGAGTTCAAGGCCAGCTGGTCTACAGATGAGTTCAGTTCAGGACAGCTGGGGCTACAGGAGAACCCTGTCTCGAAAACACAAAAAAAAAAAAAAAAAAAAAAAAACCAGAATGAAGACAGGAAAGAGGCTCCTGGGACCATATGTCCTGAGATTCTCCAATACACACCCACTTCCCCAGCCAATGCCCCACACTCACTGGATCACCTGGTCCATCTGGCTGAGTTTCTTGGCCATTTCAGGGTGGTGAGGGCCATGTTTGTGGCCACAATGATCCACACCCAGGAAGTGAGCAATCAGCACGTCCCATTCACCACTTTCCACTGTGAAGGGGAGAACACTGAACACAGGGACTAAAGCCCACTCCTCAACCCAAGTCAGGCTTTGACATTCCTCTACATCCAGAGATACAACCCCAAGCTGCTGTGCCCACTGGAGAGCCAGAATCTGTAGACCACCGCACTCCCCCCATCTCCCAGGGTGGGTCAGGGACTAAGCGCTCTTGCCCTGTGCTCACTGGTAGGATAGAGGTGTTCTAGGATGCCATTGTCCACTGTGTGTAGGTCTCTGACATTGAAGGATGAGAAGAAGAAGGCCTGGGAAAAAGCTCCAGGGAAAAGATCTTTCCAGGTATCATCTCCCATGAAAACTACACGCCTTCCTGCAGGGACAAGAGAGGGGGTTCAGAGCATGAACAACAATCAGAACAGGGAAGAAGAGGAGAAAAGACTTTTAAAGACACATCAAAGGGTGAGTGACATGGTTCAGTGGGTAAAGGTGCTTGCCACAAGCCTAACAATCTGAGTTTAATACCCAGAACCCACACAACAGAAGAGAGAATCAACTCCCACAAGCTGTCCTCTGACGGCCACCTTTATGCCCTGATGTGTATACCCACACACATATACACTGTACACAGAATAAATAAATGTAAAAAAATCAAATTCAAATCTTAAAAATAAAGACCCCTAGCGGTTAAGAGCGCCGACCGCTCTTACAGAGGACCCGGGTTCGATCCCCAGCACCCACATGGCGGCCGAGAACCATCTGAAACTCCAATTCCAGGAGAACTCCAGTTCCAGGGGAATCCGACACCCTCTTCTGACCTTCGCAGCATTGCACGACACGGGTGCACAAACTTGCATGCAGACAGTACATTCATACACATACAGAAATAAATAAAATTAATTTAAAAAATTAAAAAAAAAGACCCCTCCCCAAAATCTGAACCACACCCCCCAAGGTATAGGAATTCCATCCAGCGTCACCTAAAATTTCCCATGCGGAAGCTTTCTCTGATAACCACTCCATCCAGACCCCTCACTCCCAGTCCTACAAAATGATCTACCACTTCTCAATCCCAAGGTATGACCTTTTGTTGTTATTGTTTTGTTTTGAGACAGGGTCACACTCTGTAGCCCTGGCTGGCCTGGAACCCACTATGTAGACCTGGGAAGCTTGCCTCTGCCTTCCAAGAGCTGAGTTTAGGAGCAGGAGGTTCATTAGCTAAGAGCACTCAATGCTCTTGTAGCACCCACATGGCGGGTAGCAGCTTTCTGTTACTCTAGTTCCAAGGGATCCAACATCCTCTTCTAACCTCCGTGAGCTTTGTATGCACACTGTGCACTTACATACATGTAGGCAAAATACACACATTAAAACAAAGTCAGGATTAAAGACATGTGCCACCATGCCTGACCTGTTTTTGCTTGGTGTGGTTTTTAACAAGTAGCAACTTTCAACTAAAAAAAAAAATTCCTCGTCAGTTCAACAACAAAAAAAAAAAAAAAAAAAAAAAAAAAAAAAACAAGTAGCAACTGAACAAAGCCTGGTACCTCTACTCTTTTCTCCACACTCACAGTCAAAGACTCCTTCATGCTTCCTTAACTCCATGTTAAATAAATATTGCACGCAAATTAGAAACTCCATCAAAGACAACCCTTGTCTATTACCCCCACCCCCTTTCTGTTCCCTATAGCCAAGCATGCAGCAGGGCGCACCCAAAGTCCTAGATACCTAACTTCTAGAGGCTTAGGTACATCTGGCTTCCAAAAGGCTCCATACTGACCTGCACTGGTGAGCTGCTTAATGAGATTATCTTCCACTATGGCATGGCTGGCGAAGTTACTGCCGGCATCAATAAAGGTAGGCAGTGAGCCTGTGGTAAGAGCCTTGAGTCGCTGCATGGTGGTGGTGGGGGGATCCACCTGAGATCGGTACAGCCGTGCCTGGTGAGGTTGAGTCTTCAGGAGCCTCTGCAGGGAGCCTAATTTTCCCAGAAAAGGCAAGGAGACAGGAGGTTCCCCAGGTACATGTGAGCTCTGGGGCTGGGCAAAGTCAAATCGCAGAGCATCTATCAGCACCAACACAACTCGAGAGAACTGGGAAGGCATCCAGCAGGCTCCAGGCTTTCCTTGGCTTCCCCGTGGCAGGGAACCTGGGCCGGGGGGCTCTTGGCAGCTGCTTTGGTTGGTGAGCTCCAAACGGGTGAGAAGGAAGCCACTGGTGAAGAGGGCAATGCCAGCGTAGAAAAGAAAACAGATCCATACTAAGAAGAGCAGCACGAAGACCTTCTGCATCCTGTAGAGAGGAAAATTTTCATTGTGGGGCAAAGAAACTCTGGACATTCTGGCGCTCAATATAATGCCCAGGTAGAATCATTTCCTACTATAACGCTTCCTGGACATAACCCAGAGCCAACCCATTCCAGCTGTTTCTCTCTACAAGTTGTATAGATGTCTCTCCCGCTGAGGGGAAGATTCTTACACTATGGATATCGACCTGGAACCGCTGTTTAAAAATGCTGTATTCAGCCCACGCCGCACCTACTGATTCAGGATCTTTGCGGGTGTGAACACAGGAATGTGTACACGTATAGCCAAAGATCCTACAGCTAGCAAGCCGCAGTCAACGAGGAAAACTATCCCAGTGGTAGTGTTCTCTGACAGTTCATTTCGATGACTCTCGGGACTATCTCAACATCCCGAGGGTGGCGAGGCGGAGTAGTGGCACGGGATGGAGAGAACCGCGCTGCCTGGTGGGGACGAAAGGACCGGCGGGAGGAGTCACGCTCCGCTTCCGGGCTGCCTGCATCCACGGAGAACAGAAGAGCTGTCTCCGGGAGTACTGGGTTGAAGCCAGGACAGTCTCACTGGGACCTAGGAGTCCCTCTGCCTCCGCCCGCGGCTACCCGGCCTCCACCTGCGCAGCCTCTCCCGGGTGCTGTGCACTCTGACAGCACGCTGTGCCACCGGATCTTTACGATGACCGTAGCAAAGGAATCTCAAGAGACCCTGGCTCACCTGGACCGGCGCCCGGAAGTACGGCGGCGGCTCCTGCAGCCTGGCACCACAGAGGTGCGCACCCCAGACAGAGCGACCCACCGGGAGCTCCATTGCCATCTGCCGGCGCCAGGGTGGAAGTTCGGCAAGGAACAGGGTTGGCAAGTTTGATGAAATAAGTAATACCTCGGAATTAGGCGCAAGGGGCCAAGCTAATGTAGTTAGCAGGACCTGGTGGGGGCAGCTGGAGCGTACATACAGGAAGATGAAAGAAAAGAAGGGAGAAAATTTTTAACTAAAAAATGAATGTGTGGGGGCTGGAGAGATGACTCGGCGTTTAAAAAGCACTGACTGTTCTCGCAGGTTTAAGAGCACTGGTTACTCTTGCAGAGGACCTGGATTTGGGACCCAGCACTCATATGGCAGCTAACATAGCTCCAGGTCTAGTTACAGCCTCTTCTTGCCTCTAAGGGCACTTAAACTCATGAACAGACACTATTTATTTATTTATTTATTTATTTATGGTCTTCTGAGACAGAATCTCAAAAAAAGTCCTCTAGCTGGGCCGGAACTCCCTAGGAAACCGTGCTGGCACTGCACTCATGCACTCACTTGGTACACTTACATACATGCAGGCAAAACACATACACATAAAATAAAAGTTAAAAAAAATACATCTAAGGGCTGGGTGTGGTGGCATATGCCTTTAATCTCAACACTCAGGAGACAGCGAGGTAGATCTATGACTTTGGAGCCAGCCAACTCTACACACTTGTTTCAAAGGAAGAAAGAAACAAACAAATCTAAATAAAAACTCTTAGGTAAGTAGCAGGGCATGGTGGCACACACCTTTAATCCCAGCACTCAGGAGGCAGAAGCAGGCAAATCTCTGAGAGTTCAAGGCCAGCCTGGTCTACATAATGAGAGCTCCAGGCCAGCTGGGACTAAAGGGAGACCCTGTCTCAAAAAGACCAAAAACCAAAACCAAAACCAAAAACCTCTTAGGTGAAAACCAAATGTCCACCACTGATGAATAAACAAAATAAGCAATAGGATATTAAGTGTAGGGAAGGAGAAAATGTTCTAAAATTGTGGTGGCTACCCCAAATCTGTGACTATACTAGTTATTTTTTGTGTGTGATAGGCAGGGTCTCACTATGTAGCCCTGGCTGGCCTAATCTCAGGCTGGCTTTAAGCCTGCTTCTGCCTTCCATGTACTGAGATTAAAGACTGTCACTACCATAACCAGCTGGGTTTTTTTTTTTTTTTTTTTTTTTTGTCTTTTTGAGACAGGGTCTCCCTGTAGCTCTGGCTGTCCTGGAACTCACTCTGTAGACCAGGCTGGCCTTGAACTCACAAAGATCTGCCTGTCTCTGCCTCCCAAGTGCTATGATTAAAGGTGTGCACCACCACACCTGGCTTGACCAGCTGACTTTTTAAGTTTTACATTTAAAATGAGTAGGTTGGGGGATAAGGATATATAGTTCAATTGGCAGAGTGCATGCCTAGATGCATGAAATGCTGGGTCAGATCTCTAGCACTGCATAAAACCTGGTATGGTTGCATTGATCAGTAGTACTGGCACTTGGGAGGTAAAGACAGGAGGATCCGAAGTTCAAGGTTATCCTTAGCTAGAGAGCTAGTCTGAGGTCAGCGTGGGATACATGAGACACTGTCTCACAAACAGTAGCTAAATAAAAACATAAATGGGTAAGCTGGCTGAGTGTGGTGGCACATGCCTATAATTTCAGCACTTGGGGAAGCTAAGGCAGCTGGATAGCAAGTGTAAGGTCAACCTGGGCTACACATTGAGAATCCATTTCATGAAACAAAGTATGTTGTATGGTATGTAAATTGTAAAAATAAACAATCCCCCCAAAAAACTGCAATACAAAACCTTTTATTTTGATTCCTAGTAAATGTGGGACCCATTTGAGAGGTTTACAAGTTTACTATCAGTTCCTCTTCCCACTCTGAGTTTGTATAGTGGCCATTTTTTTTTGGGGGGGGTCTTTTCAAGACAGGGTCTCCCTGTAGCCCCAGCTAGCCTGGAACTTGCTCTGTAGACCAGGCTGGCCTTGAACTCACAAGGCCACAACTTGCTTGCTTCCACCTCCCAAGTGCTAGGATTAAAGGCATGTGCCACCATGCCTGGCCACTTCTTTAATTCTGTTCCAGCCACAACAGTTCCTTGGCTCCTGTGTTATAAGCCAACTATGTTCTACCTCTAGGTTTTGGAAATCTCCAGACAGCTTCATTTTCAGATGCCCAAATGGGTCACTCTCTCCTTCTTGATATCCAAGTTCAAGTATAATTATGAGTAAGAGTTCCTGAAACTCTCAACTCATTTTACAACTTTCATCAGAACATTTATGACAAAAAAAACAGGCGGATCTTTGTGAGTTCAAGGCCAGCCTGGTCTACAGAGTGAGCTCCAGGACATCTAGGGCTACAGGGAGACCCTGTCTCAAAAAGACCAAAAAAAAAAAAAAAAAAGTGTGTGCATATTCCATGGTGTGTGTGTGAATAAAGGACAACTTTGGAAGGAAAACTTTTACATGAGTTCCAGAGATTGAACTGGTGATCAGGCTTGCATAGCAAGAGGATCTGCCCATTGAGCTGTCCTGCTAGCCCCACTTCTGACTCTTTATCACTGTCTGCTCCTTTTTATTCCTTACCTGACCTTGGATTCTGTGAAAGTAGAGATATCACTGGGGTTTAATTTTTTGCAACAAGGTCTCACTCTGTACTTCAAGCTTGCTTTGAATTTACAATCCTCCTGCTTCAGGTCCTGAGTGTTGGGATTATATGCACACACCACCACCACCAGCTCTCAGTTGCTTCTGTAAATCCCAGTTGGTATCTTATTATTCAACCTGGTGCATGGTAGATGTCATTGAATGGTTTTCGACTTCTTAGGATCCTTAAAGCACTCAGCAGTACCACCCTGCCAGGGCAGTCCTCTTTTCCCGTGGTTCCCTCAAACACATATCTCCACTTAGCAGGAACAGGACTGCGCTCCCCAGCTGGTCATCTGGGCCATGTATGTTAGTCCTTCCACACTGCTGCTTTCTCTTATTTTTATTACTGAAATTTATGATTTTTATATAATTTGATAATATTTAGATCCCTTCCCTGCTGGTTTCTCTTGAAGAGAGAAAGGATGAACTTACTTCACATGATGTTCATTCTTGCTCATGGTAAATCGGTTCCCCAAGCCTACCAGGACTGAAGGGTGCTGGTGGATATCCAGAGAAAACCCCAGTGACTTTCCTAGGTTCATTCCCCAAGCAGAGAGGACAATTTCTGATTTGCCACTGGTATGTTTATTACATGATTAATAAGTTCAAATAAAAAAATAAAAACTAAAATCCTGGCAGTGAGGCTGGGGCAGAGTCTGGGTGCTGCTCCTTGTCCCCAGACCCCTGACCAGCCATCTTCACTAGCTGAGCTTGACTCGATCCAGTTCCTCAAGACCCGAATCTGTGCCTTGGACATCTCTGCTGATCCCGCTGGAGACTGAGTTCTGGACTCCTGCCACTGGGGCTTTGGTGAGGGCCCCATATACACCCATGGCCTGAAGAGAGAGGCAGAGAAGAACAAAACAAACATGAGGACACCTTGTAACCCACTAAAGAACCTAGTAAACAATCTTCCTTTTCCTTCCTTCCTCCCTTCTTTCTTGAGACAGGGTCTCATTTTGTAACCCAGTCTGGCTTCTAACTTGTGATCCCACCTCTCCTGAGTCCTGAGATTACAGTCATGCACCATCAAACCCAGCCCCTTGTTCCTTCCAGCATTGGTCTTAGAGGCTTTGCAGTCCATTTTATGAATCTTACAAGCCAACCAACATCCTCAGGACACTAACATGTTTATCTCCAAAAGGAAAGTCTTTTTTTTTTTTTTTTTAATTTTATTTATTTTTGTATGTGTATGAATGTACTGTCTGCATGTAGGTTTGTGCACCCATGTCGTGCAATGCCGCGGAGGTCAGAAGAGGGTCTTGGATTCCCCTGGAACTGGAGTTCTCCTGGAATTGGAGTTTCAGACGGTTCTCGGCCGCCATGTGGGTGCTGGGGATCGAACCCGGGTCCTCTGTAAGAGCGGTCGGCACTCTTAACCACTAGGCCATCTCTCCAGCCCCAAAAGGAAAGTCTTAAGAACTGTTTTAACTGCATGATTTCATTCTTAGACTCTCTACAGGGAATGAATGGAGGTCTAGGGCCAAAGTACTCTGAGACCTCTATGATGTACAACTGGTGATGAATGGGTAGGTTTTAGACCCTGGCAATGCTACTGTGTGTTCTTCCCCAAAGATATCTAACCTGAGCCACCATACTGGTGACATCACCAGGATTGGAAGGCAGCAGGATTGTGTTGGAGTCCTTGGCAAGTTTGGAGAACGCACTGACATACTGTTCAGCCACACTCAATGAAGCTGCTGCATCTCCATTCTGTGGTCACAGGGGGGGAAAATCAGAGGTCACAGATTTGGGGAGGATGGACAAATGTCAGGTTCTTGCAAAGAGATGTACGTCATAATAAAAAGCTCATGTAATCTGTCTTAATGGAATCAACAATGTCAGGAACTCCCCACAAGGGTGGATGAGAGCACCCCTTCCATTGTTTATTCTAGCCCCGATTCCCACCCACCAGCCTCTCACATGCTGAGTTAGAGCTGCAGCCAGGATTCGAATAGCTTCAGCCTTGGCCTTGGCCTTGGCCAGAACTGCACTGGCCTCTCCTAGAACAAGGACACAGTTTGACTCATCAGATTACTCCAAAGCCCCCGTCCCAGCACTAACCTTCCAAGACCAGTACCCGGCTCCTCCCGCGGCCTCTACTCTCTGCTCACCTGCTGCCTGGTTTATTTGTTCAGCCTTCTCTGCTTCCGAGGCCAGGATCTGGGCCTGTTTCTTCCCCTCTGCTACATTGATGGCCGACTCGCGGGTCCCTTCAGACTCTAGAACTGTGGCCCGTTTCCGCCGCTCTGCCTCTACCTGGAACCCCAACAACTCTCATCAACGAGAAACCGGGGATGCCTCTAACCAAGACCCAAAACTATGTTTACCACTGCAGGGGACTCCAGTTCCACTAGGACTGGAATACCCAGCAGTCCCTTTCCCTACCTGCATCTGCATGGACTCTTTCACCCGGGGTGGCACATGGATATCCTTTATCTCATAACGCAGGCAGCGAATACCCCAGCAGTCAGCAGCCTGGTTAATGGCATCCACAATGTTTGCATTCAGGGACTCCCGCTCCTAGAGTACCAGAAGTGTGAACAGGACTCAGCTCAAGCCAAGAAGGTCCTGAGACTAATCCTGATCCCCAGAAAAGACTCAACAGGACAAGGCATGTGTGCTTGGACCCAAACTCAAGCCCAGATCTGCTTACCCGGAAAACTTTGTCCAGAGAGAGCTTGCCAAGCTCTGATCTCATAGTTGTCTGAGCTAGCTGGGTGACAGCATACTCAGGGTCCTCCACACCGTAACTTGCCTGAAAGAGGCATGATAGCATGTGAAACTGGAAAGCTAGATTTTTTTGTGTGTGTTGTCTTTTTGAGACAGGGTCTCCCTTTAGTCCCAGCTGGCCTGGAGCTCGATATGTAGTCCAGGCTGGCCTTGAACTCACAGAGATCCACCTGCCTCTGCCTCCAGAGGGCTGGGATTAAAGATGTGCACCACCACTCCTGATGGGATGCAAGATTTTAATGAGGAGAAATTCAGACAGCTGGATCAAGCAGTGGGCATATACCTTGTAAGGATCCATGATACGAAGGTAGAGGACTCCATCTATTTGCAGAGTTACATTGTCTGCAGGAGCAAAAATGAGAGATAAGAAGGGAGGTCAGGCTTTTAGGTCCCAACCAGCTTTTTCTCCTAAGCCCTGAATCTTTAGCAAACATGTCCTAAAAGCTCAGAGCACCCCTGTCATCCTGTATCCCTCACCAAGAGTCACAGCCGACTGCTCAGGCACATTGATGACAATTTCCTTGAGACTCTGCACATACCGGATCCGGTCTAGCACAGGGATGAGGATGTTCAAGCCCTGGGAAGAGGAGTCATTGGTTCTCAGAAGAATGGGAGTGACAAACTTGAAATCGAAGCTAGGCCTGGAATAAGCACTAAGTCACCTATGGAGCATGCCCAGAAAAGCAATAGCTCCTACCAAGAGATGGCCTCAAAGGCTGGGGTGTCATTGACGGGGTAACTTAAGAGCATAAGAATGAGAAACTGCAAGAACAGCAATCTCCAGGCAGACAGGTGGGACAGAGAGGATGGGTTGTACTAAGAATGGAGGTTGTAGGATGTTCGGGTAGTTGGAGAGGGAGGCAGCAGGTGTGTGATGGATGATCTGGAGGCTGGGCTCCCGACAAGACTGGCCCCAGGAGTCAAGAGCCAAAAGTCCAGACAGCCCCCAACGATTCCACTACACAAGAGTGAAAAATCTGAACATTTGGCTGGCTGGAGGTGGACAAAAGCGGTTCTCACAGGTTCCAAGATCCGGTGGAAGCGGCCCATGCGCTCCACCACCCAGGCCTCCTGCTGAGGAACAAACAGTACCACGGTGTTTCGGGGCAATCCTGAGGAGGCGCGGCGCGGAGCGCGGCCAAAAGCCGGCACAGAGCCCTGGAAAAAGACGAGAGGGGCCTGAGATGGCCCTGAAGCGTCCCACGCCTCTCCATCCCGAGGGCATTCCCCACGTAGCGACACGAAGAATTCACGTGGGGCCCATGACCTCTGACCCCAGCCCAACGCAAAGTTGTAATCTCGCCCCTTCCCAGCCGAGGGCCCAGGTGGCTCAGTCCCAACCCTCGGAAGAAGGGGGCTCGCTCTCACCCTCAGCAGAAGGGCTCCCGTGCCCCGCGCCGCGCGCGCCAGCATTTCCCAAAGCCTCAGCGACCTCCGGAACCAACGAGACGAGGAGCAGAGCGGCCGTGCCAGGCGAAACCTGAGCCCTTCCTTCTGCCGAGCCACGCCCCCCAACGGACTTCCGGCGTCCCTTCCCCCATTCTGCATTCACCCAATCCGCGTTTCTCAGCTGAGGGCGCGTCAAACTGTTCCCTGGGAAACGTAGACTTTAAAGACAGAGCCCGGGACCGCACGTTTGTTCTGGTTCTGAAGAACCAAGATCTTGGGCAGCGTGGTAGAAGTGGAGGCAATATTCTGACTGCAAGTGGTCCAGAAAGACCTACCACCGAGTTAACTACACCTGTGACTCAACTTACCCTCCAGCTTGTACAGTTGCTTCCATCGGTCACCATAACGACCAGTGACTTGGAGCTGACTGGTTGCTATGGTTTCCATAATGACATTCTCTGGTAGTCATGCTGTTGTGCCCAGCCCTCCCACTGGGGACTGACCCCATTCCTGTTGCCATGGTAACTAGACCTAACTTTGCCTGAGGATTAGGCAAAGATTTCCCTCTCCCTTCTTTCCTTTCTCCCAAGGCACCAAAGCTCTTTTCCACATCTTCTGTCAGGCCTGGTGCACTAACATGCACAGTCCACCAAAGAGCCTCAATCTTTTTGTCTAAAGCATGTCACCTTGTACAGGTCACTGATGCTTTCTCTGGCACATTCTTTTTTTTTTTAATTTAATTTATTTTTGTATGTGTACGAATGTACTGTCTGCATGTAGGTTTGTGCACCCGTGTCGTGCAATGCCGCGGAGGTCAGAAGAGGGTCTCGGATTCCACTGGAACTGGAGTTCTCCTGGAATTGGAGTTACAGACGGTTCTTAGCCGCCATGTGGGTGCTGGGGATCAAACCCGGGTCCTCTGCAAGAGAAGTCGGTACTCTTATCCGCTAGGCTATCTCTCCAGCCCCTCTGGCACATTCTTTAAGAGGCCTGTATCCTCATCATCATCCTTATTTTACATATAAAGACACTGAAGTTCTGAGAACCCACAGTCATTTACAGAGCCAGGATAAAGGTTCAGATCCTCAGAATTTTTCTTCTATCACTGAACTTTAGCCACCATGCCCAGCACCTTTATTATCGGAAAAAGAATAAGATCATGCTCCAGTGATCCACTTGACCTTGCCTAAGATTTCATGAACTCCAGCTTGCTGCCTCCTCTTCAGAAAGAGCAGAGTCCCAGCTCTAATCAGACCCTCCCTACCCACTCATATCCTCTAACAGAGAAAGTAGACCTTAGTTCAAGTCTCCAAACAAGAATTTATTCTTTTTAATTTTTTTTCTAAAAAATGTACCAGGTACAATTTTTCCTGTGGTTTTTTTTTTTTTTTCAAGTTTCAGCAAATGCTTGTTCCCCTCTGTCAAGCCCCAAGAGTTAAGGGCTGAGGCTGAGTCAGAGTCTGGAGTGGGGAATGGGGTAGTTGGGAACCACATGACTGAGTTTGAGGGGCGCCCCTCATCCCAGCTGAGGTAGGTGGGTCAGAGTCTGGCCAGGTGAGAGGAGGCACCCCAATCCTTAGCCCTGACTCTGTCACTGGACACCTTCCTCAGTCAGGACCCCAAAGCAAGGAGACACAGGCAGGAGGAGGGACAACTGAGTCTGAAGCCTTAGGTGAGGGGTGCTTAACCCCCTGTATGTATACATGCACACCCTCTCTAACAACATCCCACACAAACAAGTTTGTGCAATACACACACACACACACACACACACACACACACACACACACACACACACACACACACACATACAAATTGGCTTTCCAAAGATGGGTCAGAGGGTAGGGGAGGTAAAGGAAATAGGGAAGAACAGGGAAGCTGAGTCTTTGGCTAGTGACTCAGTCCCTCTGCAATAAACCCTCTGCCCCTAGCCAAGGGACAGCAGTTCTCCCCTTGCCCCAACATCAGTTTCTTCAAGTCCTGAGGTTGGCGCAATGTCTGAGAGTAGAGTGATGCCAATTTTCAGGTTTGGGAGGTTACCAAGGCAATCCAATTGGAATAAATTATAAATTAAAAATAAATAAAATAATAAGTGGCCCCTGCCCAGGACAGGGAGGCAACACTGGCATGATTTGCCTGGGAACATGGGATAATCTCAGGGTAGCTCTGCTTCCTCCCTACTACCTAAGCTGGCCTGGGAAACCCAAAGGGAGGGGACAGGCACATGGAGAACCCGGAGTAGACCGGGTATGGAAGGGTCAGAAGCTTCAAACACCCAAATGACTGATTTGGGTGGGAGCGCTGCGAGGACTTTAATTCAAGCCTAAAGGGGCTCTCGCCATTTCTCCACTGTTTACCCTGTCCAGGATGGAACAGGATCGGCGAGCTTTTGGCCCACCTAAGTTCAGAATGCCGGCAATCAGGGCAGAGGTGAATAACGTGGATTATGGGGGGCCTCAGTCACAGCCTGCAGTTCATAGGGGAGCCCTGTGTCCAGCTCCAGGCTCCGGCGGGAAAAAAGCAGGCGGATATCTCCATGCAGGCTTAAGCGGCCTGAGCGGGAGCTCCGGAACCTGAGGAAAGATAGATCCCAGTAAGTATTCAGACAGGAGAAAAGAAAATAGACATCCTATTTAGGAAGAGGACAGATACCTGAGCCTCCTCCGCCCTCCCAGGGTCCTATCCTCACCTGAGGTGCAGCAAGTAGCAAAGGAGGCGGTGGGTGGGGCTAGCATTTCCCTCCTCACCCACAGGCACCAAAAAGAGGCGATGGCGCAGGAAGGTCATGTGGGCAGCAGGCATGTCCGAGAAGTCAAAGGTCACAAGGAACATCTTTACCACAGTCTGGTTGGGGTTAAATAAGGTCTGGGGGCAGTGGGAAAATAGGACCATCAAGGTTGGCAGGGCCTGGGGACCGGTTTTCCTCTCTTCTCAGACCCACTCCCTCAGGGCAAACTCACCACTTGGATGGTGCCCACCTTGGGCACACTGTAACCCTTCCTCCCCAAGGGATTCAGGTCCACGACACCCTAGGAAGATCAAAAACTATTAACTAGGTAGGAGTTAGGAAAGTCCTGAGCACTAAATACTGATTTTACAGCTTCTTGCCTTGAACTTGTCCCTACTCCATACTAGAATTTTGTTCACCTAACCCTGACTCACTCACTCTTCAATGAAGAACATGTAACAAACACCTTTTGGCACTCCCTCTATCCCTAATCCCTCATTGATAACTTTGGTGTTATATCATACCAAGAAGGGGGCCGGGGCATTTTGCTCAGAAACATCAAAGAAGGTGACAGTGACAGGCAGCGTGACATGCTGGGGGCAATAAGACCCACTGGCTCCAATCTCTGCAGTAAAGCCCTCGATGTGGCCAGATGGTGCAAAGCGTCCTCGAAGCAATGATTCCTGGTGTGAGGATGGGGTACACACATTTTGAGAGTGATGCTCATTCTTTTCCTATTCATTTAAGTCCCATTCCATCATCCCATTTCTCCCAGGAGCTGGGTGTGGTGGTGGATGCCTTTAATCCCAGAGGCAGAGACAGGCAGATCTCTGTAAATTGGAGGCCAGCCTGGTCTCCCTAATGAGTTCCAGGCCAGGCAGGGTTATGTAGTGAAATCCTGTCTCAAATTTACACACACACAAAAAAAACCCAAAACCATTCCTCCCAGGAATCCCCAATCATAAAGCCCAGGAGAAGCTACCTCAAAGTTGCCCAGCAGGGCATGGCTGACCACAGGGGTAGGAATGGGGGAGGCACTGGGGGTGCTCAGCAGGCCTGGCCCCTTCCGTAGGCTTCGAAAGGAGCTCCTGGAAGGAGAATGGGCACACAGTGGGTTGGGTGGAGTATACTGGCTATTCCTGTCTCCAGTCCTTGGGTTCCTTCCTTTGCTACTGTCTAGGGTTTCCCTATTATAATGCTGGCCTAGAACTTTTCTGCCTTCACTTTCAGGTGCAGGATAGAGGGAGAAATCAGCCACTTACAGCTTCAGGCGACGGGCACCTTTCACCCTCCGCCCCACGGAACTGCAGTCTGTTGGGTCCTATGGAAAGAAAAGATTGGAAAGAGACTGGAGGGAGGCCAGGTGTATTCTGGGGCAAAGATTTACCACAAGTTCTAAAAAGCACATCTGGGGGCTTGAGAGATGGCCCAGCGGTTAATAGCACTGACTGCTCTTGCAGAGGACCAGGGATCGATTCCCAGCACCCACATGGTGGCTAAGAACCGTCTTTAACTCCAGTTCCAGGAAAATCTGACACCCTCTTCTAGCCTCTGCAGCACTGCACGACACGGGTGCACAAACCAACATGCAGACAATACATTCGTACACATAAAAAAAAAATAAAAAAATAAAAAAATAAAAAATAAAAAATAAAATAAAAATAAATAAAAATAAATAAAAAGCACATCTGCAGAGCGTGGTATGCTGGCACACACTTTTAACCCCAGCATTTAGGAGTCAGAGGCAGGCAGATGTCTCTGAGATAAAAGTCAGGCTGGCTGGGCATGGTGGCGCATGCCTTTAATCCCAGTATTTGGGAGACAGAAGCAGGTGGATCTCTGTGAGTTCAAGGCCAGCCTGGTCTGCATAGTGAGCTCCAGGGACTAAAGGGAGACCCTGTCTCAAAAAGACCAAAAAAAAAGTCAGACTGGTCTACATAAGGAGTTCTAGGCAAGCTGGGGCTACAGGAAGACCTCGTGTCAAAAAGCAAAATGAAACAAAAAACCCCTACAAAACAAAACAAGACAACACCAGGAGACTAGAGGTATAGTTCAATTAATAGTAGCACAGCCAAACTCTGGGTTCAATTCACAGTATCACAACATAAGTCAGGTGTGGTGGCCTGTGCTTTTTGTAATCTCAGCCCTGAATTTTGAAGGTGGAGGAGGCCAAAGTTCAAGGTCATCCTTGGCTACACAGACCAGCTTGGGATATAGAAGAGCCTGTCAGAAAAAAGAAAGAAAGAACAAAAAGAGTAGATAAGTTTGTCCTCTGGCTTACCAGAACAGACTCCTTGGGCCCGGGCAGCAGGTGGCTCCAGAAAGGTGTGGCTTTGGCATCAGAACTGTTGGCAGCAAGAGGGTGGCCCAGGGTTCCCCGGCGCCTCCGAGGGGCTGGCCCCTCATCCTCGGAGCTGACATCTGGGGCTTCTCCAGCAGGCAGCAGCCTTCGCTTGGTGGGGCAGGGGCCTGGAGGTCCAGGGCCAGGGGGTGTGTGCTCGGGACTGTGCCCATTGGCAGTGCCAGGGGATTCCCTAGGCCAGGGGCTGCTCCCGTTGCCCACCCTAGCCACTGGGCTTTTACCCCCAATTTGTGCAAGATTGTGCAAATCAGTGTCAAGTGTGTGCAGCTGGCCTGAAGGGGCTGGCTCTGGAGACTGCCCCAGGTACCCCTGTCCCCCTTGATCTGGAATAGCCCAGTCTCTGGTGTGCAAAGTATTGCAGGAAGCATTTGATGGAGGCCAAGGGGGACTCTGGGCCCCTGAAGTCCAAGGTGAGGTGGCACTACCTCCCTGTTCCACAACGCAGAGGCCATGATGGGAGAAATGCTGGCTGGCCACACCCAGTCCTAGCCCCAGTCCCTCTGGGCCCAATAGTCCCACAGTAGATGGTTCTTCGGGGGGTAGTCCCTCTCTGGTCCCCAGCCCAGGGCCTCTCTTCAGCTCCCGGGGACTCTCAGTGGAAGTGGCAGGCCGCTTCAGAGCCCTAAGGGGCTCAGAGATACCAGCTGGAGGGGAAAAGATGGATACCTGGTAGACCCCGGGGGATGTCGCCCCCCCTGCTGGGCTGTAGCCCATGAGCAGGCCACCCTGCTGAAGGGCCCCCTGTCTGACTGGAGGCTGTGACGGGCCAGCCTCTGGCTCTGAGGATGGAGACGACTCTGCCTGCACGTGGCGCATGAAGCCCCCCTTGGGTCAGGGGGGCCCCCCCACACGGCCTTTATGCTGGGCCTGGGCTGGGGGGCCTGGGGACATCTGCAGAAAAGAAAAAACGGTGGTCAGGGGACTCAATGAGGCTTCTTTCTTCTAGCTGCATTTTAGACCCTCCCCTTGCCTGAACAGGTGACCTTGAGTGGTTCCTGAAGGTAAAGGTATCCAAGTCCCTGGATAGATTAATGGAATTCAGAGGCTACTCTCAGAACTCCTGAGAGCGGGACGTATTTAGGACTTAGCTCAGGATCTTGTTTTTGTTTGTTTGTTTTCCGTCTTTTTGAGACAGGGTCTCCCAGCTGTCCTGGAGCTCACTCTGTAGTCCAGGCTGGCCTTGAACTCACAGAGATCCGCCTGCCTCTGCCTCCCAAATGCTAGGATTAAAGGCACGGGCCACCATGCCTGTCTAGCTCAGGATTCTTTCTTACTGGACTTGCTGCCCCAGTCCTTCTTCTAGGAACTTACTCCGATGAAGAGGCCTCAAGCCTAGGTGTGTGTTCCCTTTTCCTGTCTGATGCCTCTCTCTTCTAGCTGGCAGTCTGGTCCATGCCCGCTGCACTGGCAAGGTGACTGCCACCATTCCGTGCAGCTCCTGGGCTCAGCTGGACACTGGGGGGGAAAGAGAAAATATAAGCCAGGATCCCTGCAGGCAGTGTAAAGTCCCTCCCAATATGGCTAAGAGCATATACTCCAGGACATCCTCCTCCCTTGTGATCAGCTCTTTCAGAAGCAAAGGGGCAAGATCAAGATCCAGGGCCCAGGTAGCTTAGTTGGACTACCTGAGGAGTCAGAGAGAGGCAGGGCTTGGCCGAATGTACTAAGGATGTGCGGAAGGATTTGAGGTAGGATGGACCATATGTCAGGGCCATCATCTTGGGAATTGGCCCTGAAAACAGGGGGGATGAGATGCCCCATGATCCAAGATACCAACCACACCACCTAGCAGGTGAACAGGACAATAATTCACCTTTCTTATTCAAGGCCACCCAGTTGCACAATTCTTTCCCATATATCTATTTCCAAAAGGGCAAGTGCCACCCAGAGTGCTAAGGGCAGAGGTCTTGCAGATAGTCACACCCCACCATATACTCTTCAGAGGTACAAACCTCAAGTCAGCTCCAAGCCAGTCCTTCATCCTTGAACTCCCAATTGCCCCCAGCAATCTGTCTTTTTAACAGGAGACAACAAATCCAACCAAAAACAAGCAGTGGGAGGAGGAAACACCATCAGAAGGCAATTTCTAGGTCTCACCCCTCCCCCCAGGCCCTGCGAACTAGAGATAAGGAAGCAGCAGGCTGTCAACCAGAAACAACTAGAATATCTCCCTCCCTCCCCCAGTGTACAACTGATCCCTTTAAAACCTAAACCACTGCTTTTCTGTCACAGCATAAAATGGTCTTCATGGACCAGTCCACTACCAGAAACCAATTAGAGTGCTGAGACTGTCAAGTTGAAGGCCAGCTGCCTCCATGATTAGCTTTATTTGGTCAGTAGCCTGTGACTGCCTTACCACCCACAATGTCCTTTAACCAGGCACATGGGTGTACTTTATAATGTTAGAGGCTGAGGCAGGAGTATCTTTAATACCAGATTAGCTACATTATGAGATCCCGCCTCAAAAACAAACAAGAGTAAAACAACAAAACAGGGCTGGGCATGGTGGCAAAGCTGTAATCCCATCATTAGTAGGAGAATCAGGGGTTCGAGGCCAGCCTTCACAGTTGAGCCTGGACTACATGAGACCCTATCACACACACACACAGACACACACAGACACACAGACACAGACACACACACACACACACACACACACACAAAATACTCCTTCCCATTCAAGGAATGTCCTTTGTACACCTACCCAAATCCTATTCCTAATCCTTCCCTAGCCAAAGGCCATCCCCTGCAGAAAGTTTTTTCTCCAACCCAGAACAAAATACCTCTCTCACCTCCTAGACCTCTAGATGACAGTGTCACTCCTTCCAGTAACCGGGTGATATGTGTTCACTTAGGATCAGAGAGGTCTGTGTTCCTTTCTCTGCCCAATTATAAGCATAGGAGAAATCACATAGCCAGACTCAGATAAAGTGAACATAAACCCTAGTGATCTGGGCAGCAGTCCTGACAGTGCAGAGACACCCTCCCCCCCCCCCCAGATGAGAAGCAGAGAGAATAACTGCACAGGGAGAATTTCAACAACAGACATGGTGGTGGGAGGCAGAGAAAAGAAACACCCACTGCCATCACTTGCCCATTTCACCCCGCCCTCTTCCCAGCTGAAAGCCCTAAGAAAATTCTGGTCCTTTGTCATGGCGTGGCTGGGAAGGAAGGGCAGTGTCATCAGAGAGTACAACCTGTTCTCACTTCTACCTTCCTCTTCTCTGCCCAAGCCTTACAAGTTCAAGAAGGGCCTTTTCCTTAAGGGCCCCAATTTCCAGGTCATCCCAATTGCCCTCTGGAGCCCTCACCTGGAGGAAGCCAGATGATGACCTGATGCCCTTCCTGACCCCAGCATGCCTAGCATCTGCTTATTAACCTAGAACTCTTTTAGTTTCTGCCCTGTCAAGGGAAGTTCTAAGACTTACTGCCCTGCCACCCAGCCAGTCTGGCTTTGGACCATGGCTTCAAGCTGACTCATGGGGCAGGACTTCAGGGAGGGGGGAGATCAGGATAGGCCAAACCTCACCCTCCATGCAAGGGATGGGCAGCAGCTGGCATCAAGCAGCTGTGCCAGACTGTGCCTGCCAAGGACTACAGCTCCCAACATGCCAAAGGAGCAAGGCCAGCTAAAACAACAAGTCCCAGAATACCATGGGGTCTGCACCCTCAGATAATTGTTAGGCCTGGGAGGTGGGAGAGCTTCTGTATAGTCAGAGCTCATTTTCTCCTCCCCTTCGGTATTAAAGATATCCATTTTTTTCCTGACAAAGGGGGTTCACAGGAAGAATTCCTATCCATGTGCTGTCCACTCTCATCCTGTGCAGAGTCCTGCTGCTTGCTGCTCTTTATTTTGTCCTCACACGTCCACACATGCTAGGGTGACTGTTCCCACAGACCACCACTCAGAGAAGGAAGGTCAATCACTGCTTTCACCCTCCCTCTGGGCCTAGCCTAGAGCCCTGCACCCATAATGGTGAGGGAACAGACCTCAGCAACCCCTTCAAACTAAGCCGGTAGACTCACCTTGGCTCCTGGACTCCTTGTTCTGGAAGATCCCCCACCCCCTGATTAGCCTCCCAGGTCCGTTCTCACTCCTTTCCTCTTCACAGCCTGGGACAGGCCCCATACCCAGCTGGAGCTTTGAAGGTCTGCTCTTTCCCACTAGTACACACTCACCCCGCTCCCAAATTGGCTCCGCTGCGGTGGCCGCTGCTCCGGGCCCTTCCGTCCCTTCCCGTCCCCTCCCCTCCCGTCGGATCCCCAGTCCTCCCTGCCTCGGGCCCCCAACCCAGACAAAGGGTGGCTTAGGCTGAGAGCCTTGCTCTGCTGGGTTCTTCTGTGATCAGCTTCGTGTGCAACACTAGCGGGCCCTGGCGTCCACAGCGCCCCCAGCCGCTGTAGCACCCCTCCCCGCGACAGTCCCTCCCCGGGGCCGCCCCGGCTCCGCGCCGCAGACTCCACTGCCCCTCTGACTCACAGGCCATTTCCTACCAGCTGATGGGGCCGCCCGCCCCGCCCAGCGCCCCGCCACCCCCGCCGCAGCGGCCACGGCCGCCACGCCCCCCTCTGACCACACCCCCCGGGGCAACAACCATGCTCATTGGCCCAGAGGAGGCCAGCCTCTCGGCGACCTCAAGCGTGAGTCACGCCCTCTCCAAGGGGCGCGCGCCTATTGGTCCACATAAGGGCAGGCCTACCCATGTCGCCCCGCCCACCTCCTTAACCCCTCTTTCCGCCTGAGTCCAAAGCAACTCTCTCTGCCCTGCCATTTAACCCCTTCGACCTCTCACTTCTCAGCCCTCTCCCCTACCCTTCCTGTTCTGAGGCAGATTAATAGGAAGCTCCAGAGCTTTTATAGACACAGATCAACAATTCCTGAAGTCAGTCTACTCTTTTCATACCAAACCCAACCCTACATACCCCCAAGTCCATTCATCTCTCACCACATTCCAAAAGGAGCTCCAAGGTAGAGGTCTGTTGCAACCCTGGAGGCTTCCTACATGCCAGAGCAGAAGAAAAAGACCTAAAGTCATATCTTATCTCCATCCTTCCTTTAATTTTTTTTGTCTTTGTTAGATCCTAGGGCTCCGAGATAAGGGTATATTTTCATTTCAGGGACTCAGATCTTATTCTCTGTAGCTCTGAACTATTCTCAGGTCGGGCTGCCTCATCTCTTCTGCTAGCACACTTTAGGCCCTCCTCTTCAAGGAGACAGAGCATCGTCGGTAAGGGCTTCTGCTCAGAGTTAGGGAAATGAACCCAAGTCCTGAGGTAGAGCTGATCTTCATGACTCATGGCTCCCTCGAAACTCACCACCCTACCCCTGAGTCACTGGGCCCCAGGCCCAGCCCAGATCTGAGAAATTAAGTTGCAGCAGAATCAGCATCCCTAACCTTTGTCCTCTTACTCTGTAAATAACCAGAATGGGAATCTTTGGAAAGGTTTGGACCGTCATAGATACTTATTTTAGAGGGACTGCTTTAGAAATAGTCTAAGAAGCCGGGCGTGGTGGCACACGCCTTTAATCCTAGCATTTGGGAGGTAGAGGCAGGCGGATCTTTGTGAGTTCAAAGCCAGCCTGGTCTACAGAGTGAGTTCCAGGCACCGCTTGGTGTTACATGGAACCCTGTCTCTAAAACGACACAAAAAAAAAAAAAAAAAAAAAAGAGTCTAAGAAAATGGACAAGCCTCATCTACCTTGTCCTCTGAACTTATTATCAAGTCAGACAAGTTATTACCAAATCAGGGCTTTTCTGTCATCCACAGAAGCAGGAAACTCCAGAATCAAAAAAAGTAAAGTTCATTCTTCCATCGCTTGGAGACCACATAAGACCCAAGGACCTATGCTGTGAGCCTCTCCCCACCTCCCTTTTTACTGGACAGTAAAAAGAGACTGGCCTTCCTCTACTTCCTCTTTGTGTGCTACAATTAGATACAAGCAAGCAACAGTTCTAGTCTTCTTACCACTGATGAGTGGGAAAACTTTAAAAAAGAACCCAGTTCGCTTAGACTGAGTTCCCTACTGGTTCTCTAATGCTAACACTCAGGATGAAGAAAATTCTCAAAACCCTACAAAATTGCAGAATATCAATGTAAGAACTGATTTGCTTCAGCAAAGACTTCCTTGGAAGATAGAAAGAGATGCAGAAAATTGTAGGAAAACAATAAGCCCTTAGCACTTCCACCTTGTTTTGTCTTACTGCGACTACCATACATCCAGGCCTTAGTTTTCTACAAAGATCATGGGGGCAACAGTAAAAAGGGGCTGAATCAAAGTTGTTTCATCCCTCATCCCTTTCTGGGGAAAGTAGCATGATACAGTCATGCATGAGGTTATACCTAGTTGCCCTAAACTCTTACCTTCAATTTTTGTAGTTCTGATTCTTAGAGACAAGGTCTTACTATGTAGCTGGAATTAGCTTGAATATTTGATCCTCTTTAGCCTCTGGAGTGCTGAGATTACAAACGTGTGTCACTAGGCACAACATGATTTTTTAAGTGTTCTGTCTGCATGTGTACACAATATGTGTGCAGTGCCCTCAGAGGCCAGAAGAGGGTGCTGGAATCCCAGAACTGGAATTTACAGACAGTTATGAGCCACAGATGTGGATGCTGGCAAGTTTGTTTTTTTTTTTTAAACAGGCTCTCCCTTTTAGTCCCACAGAGATCCGCCTGCCTCTGCTCCCCAACCCCACCCCCACCCAGTGCTGGGATTAAAGGCGTGTGCCACCACACCTGGATGGAAAGTGCTCTTAACCACTGAAGCATCTCTCTAGTCCCCACCTCAACCCTACCCCATCTCTTTTTCTGAGACAGGGTCTCAATGTATAGCCCCAGCTGGCCTCAAACCCATAAAGATCCAACCTTCTGTCTCTCACCTTGTCCTCTGAACTCTGAGTGCTGGGATTAAAGGCCTGTGCCAGCATGTCCACTCCCCCCCCCCCATTTTTTAAATAATTAAAATGTTTTTTTAAATTGTACAAGTGTTTTGATTGCCAGTATGTTTACTGGTATGTGTGTAGTGCTGGGAAAGCCAGAAGAGGACAACAGAGCCTCCATGTGGGTGCTGGAAGTCAAATACTTGAATACCAGTCCTCTGGAAGAATAGCAAGTGCTCTTAACTCCTGAACTGTCTCTCCAAGTGTCCAGTTGTACAGTTCCCCCCCCGCCCCCCCCACTTTAAAGGCAGGGGTTCACGTACTTTAGGCTTGCCTTAAACTCACTGTACAGCAGATGACTTTGAATTCCTGATTCTTCTGTTTCCATTTCCCAAGTGCTAGATTATGCTTTAAAAGAAAAATTACCAGGGCTGGAGAGATGATTTAGATTCCAGCACCCACATGACACCCTCTTTGGGCTTCTTCAGGCATTGCACACACAGGTGCACTTTACATACATGCAGGGCAGGAACAGGAACAATGGCTCCGAAGTTAAGAGCGCTGGCTGTTCTTGCAGAGGACTCACGTTTGATTCCTAGGCCCCACATGGGGGCTAACAACTTTCTGTTGCTCCAGTTCAAGGGGCCTCCTTGGGGATTGTATGATATGGGTAAATTTACACACAAGCAGACAATACACTCATACATGGTTATTTTAAAAATATACATGTGCTGGGCATGGTGGCACACGCCTTTAATCTCAGCACTTGGGAGGCAGAGGCAGGCAGATCTCTGTGAGTTCAAGGCCATCCTGGTCTACATAGTGAGTTCCAGGCCAGCTGGAACTAAAGGAAGACCCTGTCTCAAAAAGACACACACACACACACACACACACACACACACACATACATACATATATGCAAGAAAAACACATATACATAAAATAAAAATAAATGAAAAAATTGGGGTTCGAGAGATGGCCTAGCTACTGCTCTTGCAGAGGACCCAGGTTCAATCCCCAGCACCCACATGGTGGCTGAGAACCGTCTTTAACTCCAGTTCCAGGGGAACCCGACACCCTCTTCTGACCTCCTCGGCATTGCACGACATGGGTGCACAGACCTACATGCAGACAGTACATTCATACATATAAAAAATAAAATTAAAAAAAATTGTGCTGGGCATGTAGCACATGCCTTTAATCCCCAGCACTTAGGAGGCAGAGGCAGGTGGATCTCTGTGAGATTGAGGCCAGCCTGGTCCACACAGTAATTTCCAGGCCAACTGCAGCTGCAGGGAGACCCTGTCTCAAAAAAGATTATTTATCATTATTAGCACATACACACACACAAGTGTGTGTGTGTGTGAGTGTGTGTGTGTGTGTGTGTGTGTGGTATGAGTGCAGGTCAGAGGGCAACTCTCAGGAGTCTGTTCTTTCCTTCCACCATTGATCCCAGGATTGAGCTCAGGTCCTTAGGCATGCTGAGCAAGCACGTTTACCACCTGCTGTCCCATTGTACTGTTCATCTCCACCCTCCCCCCTTAAAAAGAAAGCTGCTACCACTAGCTTACTTAACTTTCCCCTTCTCATAAATATACATACATTTTCCCCTTCCTTTACATATATTTCTTCCTTCCTTTCTTGGAATGGAAACTCCATGAGAACAGCAACTTTGTTCTTTGGTTTGTGTTAACATGGTCAGAGTCAACATCTCAGAGCCTGGTACATAATGAGCACTCATTAAACTTTAGTGAAGAACACAATGGGCCCTGGGGTAGTGAACAGCAATTTGGAGACCTGGATCCTAACTTCTGCTCTTTCATTATGCACTCTTGGGAACCAGTTTCTTTGACTACAAATTTCCAAATTTGTAAAATGAGGGGTTCTGAACTGGGTTTGATGGTGCATACCTAGAATCCCAGGCCAGAAGGATCAGGAGTTCAAAGCCATCCTCTGCTACATAGTGAATTTGAGATCAACCTAAGCTATGAGAGTTCCTGTCTCAAAAACCCAAGCAAATAAATAAATAAATAAAAATAAATAAATGCTCTCTATGAACAATAATAATTGAGGACACATACAGCTCTGGTCTTATAATCCTAATGGCTGCTGGGCACTCAGAGCCATTACAGAGGATGGGCTCAGGCATCTCAATTCCCTGCTGCTGGCATCAAAGCAAAAGGCTATACACGCCTCACAGCAAACTGGTGCCTTTTCTCTTTATGCCCCACCCACTCACGCAAAATGCCCCAGTCCAGTGGAAGCTTTCTTGAGCCGCCCTAAGACCGCCCTCAATGAGAGAGAGGGTCTGGGAAGCAGTGTTGCCATAGCAATCAGTTCCTCCTCAAAAGGCTTCTGCCTGCCCTCCTTTACTCCACCCTACCCCATGGCTTTGTCTGCTCTGAGCACCCCTCCCCTTCTTAGCCAGACTCTCAGCAACTGGGTGGTTGTGTGAGGCTGGCTTGGGGCCCCTTTCAGCAACACTGTCACACTCATTCAGTCACGGTGTGGAAGGAAGGCCTTTCCCACCCTTCCCAAGCCAATCTAGATGGGAAAAGAACTGTGGCCCTGCATCAAGTCCCTTCAGAGAGCTAGAGAAGCCCCTAAGACAACTGGGCTCCACTCTGTCCTGACAGTCTTCAAGCCAGGAGCATAGAGAGCCAGTCTCTCTTCATCCCCTAGCAAGGCTGGAGCTTTAGATCCCTCTCTGGATTTGGCTTACAACAGTGGCCCACCTGTCCACGTATACAGCAAATATTCTTCCCAGCATTTCCCTCCTAGAGAACCCCAGAATAATTTCTGAGGGTCCTATGATTCTCACCCAGGGGACGGATGAAAGTAGGAAAAATAAAATCAGTGTCTGGCACATGGTAAATTGTGGCTACTTGGGATTTGCTGGCAGAAACCCTGGTGGCAGTAAGGTGGGGTGTGAGCCTCACAGCTGACTGCCAGGGTCTCTTGGCCATTGAGTACAAAGTCCAGAGCAGGGCATAGATCCTAGGCTGGCAAGAAGCAGGCCAGGCCTCAGGGTGAGGAAGGAAGTGGGAAATGAGCACACCCAGAGCATAAGGGCAGGGCAAAGGGGGTGGGGGGAGGACAAGACCAAAGCAAACTCCTGGGAGGAACAGGAACTAGGTTGGGAGATTGACAGGAACCCAGTGACAGAAGGGTCCCCAGAGGCACCAGTTGGGAAGGAACCCCAGCCTCAGCTAGACCTATCCAAAGCAGGCTAGGGAGACAGTCACACAAACTCTGGAGGCAAGCAGGGCCTGTCTGCTTTCGTGAACCAGAAGGTGGAGTTAGCAGCAGAGAGGCCAGGAGCACTGACTGGCTTCTGACCCCACTAATTCCGGCACCCTCACTCCTAAAACACAGACCACAATGTCTTCCCGAAGTCCCTACAGTGTTGTTGAATGTTACTTTCTCAAAGTACTGGAGGTTCTCCCCCTTAACTGGGACCTACAACTCCTGCCCCTCCTACAGTACCCCAAAGCCCCATCCCGTCTTCCTCCGCACCATCCCTTTGACCTTCCCACACACTGGACCACCGGACCTTCATCCCAGAGACCCCATTCTCCCGAAGTTCCTCCAAAGCCCCTCTCCTTTAAGCAGTACCTTTAATCCTGCACCTCAGAAGCGACCTCTTCACAACGCACTCTCTCCCTTCCCCCACTTAACAGAGTGCACCTCTTTGCCCACACACAGAGCCCCTTAACTCCCCCAACTCCGAGACACCCACTCCAGAGCAACGAGCTCCAGATTCTTTTCTTCCCTAACGGTGGTCCCCACTTCATGTCTGCCCAAGCGCACCCTCGTCCTTGTCCCTTTATCCACGCACACCCCGTCCCACACCTGTAATCCGTGGATCTTGTTGCACTTGAGGAGGTGGAGGACAGGAGGGTCAGTGACTGAGCAGCCCCAGCTGCAGCCTCGGCCTGAAAACCTCACCCCTTTGGTCCGAGCCCCGCCCCCGCAACGCCCCGGCCCACCCTCTCCCTTGTCCCAGCTCCCACCTTCTCTCCCACCCCTTTCCCCCTCCCCCGCTTGTCCCCTTTCCTCAGTTCTTTAATCCCTCAGACTCCTCCTTCGCTGTAGCCCGGGCCCCGCCCCCTGTGGCCCCGCCCCTTTGTCTTCTTTGCATTACCCCAGGATCCTCCGCTCCCCCCAGGCCCCACCCCCTGATTACCGGCCCTTTGGGTCTCCCGGCTTTCACCAGGACCCACCCCCTAGGATTCCAGCCTTGTTGAACCCCTGCAGGTCCCCTTCAGCACTGGCGCCCCGAAACACCGAGGTTCCCTTCCCCGCCCCTTCTCCCACGGACCTCACCCGGGCGCACACACTTCGGGCCCGGGTCCGCTGGCTGTGATTGGCGGCGCTCGTCCCAATAGAAGACGGGGGAGACAAAGTGATGGCTGCAGGTCGTCTGAGGTCCCACCCCGGCCACGTGCGGCTTCTGTGATGACAGGTCCAGAAGGGCGGGGCTTTGGTTGGCTGGCTACAATCCCAAACAGACCAGATCCGGGCAGAGGTGGAAAGCCAGAGCCCAGGCCAAAGCTCAAGCCACAGCTGGGAGTTTTTCCTCTCCTCTCCTCTCCTCTTTTCTTTTAGGGCCTCTTTACTGTAAACCAGCTTTCAACTCGTGATTCCTCTGTCTTCTGAGTGCTGGGATTCCAGGCATGAGCCACCACTCCCTGATTCCTGAAGTTCTCTTGCTGTTGTGGCCTGCTTGTAGGGGTGTGCCTGAGTTAGCAAGTGCATTTGCGCTTTGGAAGATCTGTAACGTTTGTACCGTCTCAAGGGTCTCAGGGGTCTGTGAAGATGGGGGAATCTGAGTAGTGGGTTTTAGGTTTGTGGAATTGCGTTTGAGTAGTAAGGAGTAATACCTGTTTCATACCTGCTCAGAGAAAAGTGTGACCCAGTCTGAAAAGTAAGGGTGTTGCAAGACATAGAATGAACAAAGGTACTAGCAAGAGATTTCTCTAACAAAAGAAGCCAATCTAGAATGCAAAAAGAGCTCCCTACAAATAGGGAAACACAAATGAAAAATGCTACAGCACAAACACTTCAAATGCAAAAGTATTGATACAGGGTCACGAGGTTAGAAAGTGCTGAAGAGGGCTGGAGAGATGGCTCAGCGGTTAAGAGCACTGACTGCTCTTTCAGAGGATCTGGGTTCGATTCCCAGCACCCACATGGCAGCTAAGAACCGTCTTTAACTCCAGTTCCAGGGGAGTCCGACGCCCTCTTCTGACCTCTGTAGTATTGCAGGTCACGGGTGCACCAACCTACATGCAGACAGTACACGCATACACATAAGAAGTGAAAGAAAGAAAGAAAGAAAGAAAGAAAGAAAGAAAGAAAGAAGGAAGGAAGAAAGAAGAAAGAGCTGAAGAAGTAGATACCTTGCCTTGTACAGGTACTGAGTGACCTATGTGACAGTTACATGTTTTGCAATTTAATTAGGTCTTGGGTCCACAGACTTCCTGGAGCAACTAGAGGGTAGAAAAATGTATCCCAGATACCGGTAGATGGCAGCACAGGACCCTTGCAGAACTGAGAGAACTTGGAACCTCTCTCTGATGCATTCATTGATGAGCTTGGTAGGACCAGATAGAGAAGTGCTGGGAGACTGATTCTTTAGGCTCTGATCTTCTAAATAATTAACCTTTTCTTTTTTATTTGTTTTGAGACAGGGAGGGTCTCACTCTAGCCCATTCTGGCATAGAACTCTATACAGATCAAGGTGGCATTTTGATCACTGGCATCTATCCACTCGTCTCAGTCTCTTGTGTGCTGGGATTATCCTAGTGAGCTACTACACCCAGTCAGTGAGTAACATGTCTGATCAGTCCCAGGAGTCTGTTACATGCAAAAACAAACAAACAAACAAACAAACAAACAAATTTTCCATTCAAGAAAGTTATGGGGCTGGAGAGATGGCTCAGTGGTTAAGAGCACTGACTGCTCTTGCAGAGGATGGAGGTTCAATTCCTAGCACCCACATGGCAGCTAAGAACTGTCTTTAGTGCAGGGCATGGTGGCACAGGCCTTTAATCTCAGCACTTGGGAGGCAGAGGCAGGAGGATCTCCATGAGTTCAAGGCCAGCCTGGTCTACAGAGTGAGTTCCAGGCCAGCTGGGGCTATTGGGAGACCCTGTCTCAAAAAAAAAAAAAAAAAAAAAAAAAAAAAAAAAAAAAAAAAAAAACAAAAAAAAAAAAAAAAAAAAAAAAAAAAAAAAAAAAAAAAAAAAAAAAAAAAAAAAAAAGAAAGTTCCAAAAAAAAAAAAAGAAAGTTACTTAGATAGTTATAAAAATATCTCGGGTTCAATCCCCATCACCCACATGGTGGCCGAGAACCGTCTGAAACTCCAATTCCAGGAGAACTCCAGTTCCAGGGGAGTCCGACACCCTCTTCTGACCTCCGCAGCATTGCACGACATGGGTGCACAAACTTGCATGCAGACAGTACATTGATACACATACAGAAATAAATAAATGCCAGGCGTGGTGGCGCACGCCTTTAATCCTAGCACTTGGGAGGCAGAGGCACGCAGATCTCTGTGAGTTTGAGGCCAGCCTGGTCTACAGAGTGAGTTCCAGGACAGCCAGAGTTACAGGGAGACCCTGTGTCAAAAAGACCAAAAAAGAAAAAAATCTCCATTTATGGGCTGGCGAGATGGCTCAGCAGTTAAGAGCTCCAACTGCTCTTGCAGAGGACCGGGGTTCAATTCTGAGCACCCATAAGGCTACTAAGAACCGTCTTTAACTCCAGTTCCAGGGGAATCCGACACCCTCTTCTGACTGGCATTGCACCACGACACAGGTGCATCAACCTACATGCAGACAATACACTCATACACATAAAAAATAATAAATAAATAAAAATATCTCCATATACACAGGCCAGATGTGGTGACCCATGGCTTTAATCCCAGTACTCATGAGGCAGAGGCACCTGGTCTTCATAGTGAGTTCCAGACCAACCAGGGCTACAGAGAGAGACCCTGTCTGGAACAAAACAAAACAAATAAACTAATCAATTAAATTAAAATATCTTTGCGTAGTGTGAAAAAAGCACAGGGTTGAAGCCATTCAGGGTGGTCTCTGAGTTTTACATATTTATGAACTATAAACAGTTCATAATCCAATCTAAAGATTTGGATAAGTTACTTTTTGTCATGATGGAGAGATGGCTCAGTAGTAAGAGCACTTACTGCTCTACAGAGGACTCAAGTTCAGCTTCCATCACTATCATGGTGCTCAGGGCCACCCATAATTCCAGTTCCAGGGGCTGTGATGCCCTGAGGGCGCTAGGCACTCACGTGGTTCACATACAAAAGCACTCAAAACATAATACAAAATTTTTTTTTCGTCTTTTGAGACAATCTCCCTGTAGCCCCAGCTGTCCTGGAACTCACTGTGAAGACCAGGGTGGCCTTGAACTCACAGAGATCCACCTACCTCTGCCTCCTGAGTGCTGGGATTAAAGGCATGCAACTTCATGCTTAGCAAAACAAAATACTTTTAAAATTATTGTTTGTTTGCTGAGCTAGAATCTCCATATGTAACTTCAGACTCATGATCTCTAGTGTGGAGTTATGTATGGGCCAGTCCCAACAGACTGGGTTTAGAGCAATTAAAACTATTTATTTTTTATTTATGTATAAAATTAGTTGTGCATGTGTCTATGTTTGTGTGCATGTTCCTGCCACAGAGTACATGTGGAGAGCAGAAGACAGTTTTGAGGAATCATTCTCTCCTCCCATGCGACACTCAGGTTCTCTCAACCTTGTAGCAAGGGCTTTTACCCACTGAACCATCTCACCAGCTCTAGACCAACTTTATTTTTAGATTAATAGGAATATATACCTCAAACTCCATTTCTATTATTAGTATTATTATTACTATTATTTTGCAAGCAATCTACTCCTGTGCGAAATTCCCAAACTCCTTTTAAAATAATATTTATTTTGCCAGGCGTGGTGGCACATGCCTTTAATCCTAGCACTTGGGAGGCAGAGGCAGGCGGATCTTTGACCAATGCCAGCCTGGTCTACAGAGTGAGTTCCAGGACAGCTAAGGCTATAGGGAGACCCTGTCTCTAAAAAAAGACAAAAAAAAATTTATTTTTTGGGGACCTCATTAAACCCAAAAGCTTCTGTACATCAAAAGAAACAATCAAGGAAATGAAGAGAAAACTCACAGAGTGGGAGGAAATCTTCACCGAAGATACATCTGACAAAGCATTGATTTCCAGAATATATAAACTACTCAAAAAACCAAAGAAGAAAGGGCTGGAGAGATGGCCTAGCGGTTAAGAGCACTGACTGCTCTTGCAGAGGACCCGGGTTCGATCCCCAGCACCCACATGGCGGCTGAGAACCGTCTTTAACTCCAGTTCCAGGGGAATCCGACACCCTCTTCTGACCTCCGTGGCATTGCACGACACGGGTGCACAAACCTACATGCAGACAGTACATTCATACACATAAATAAATAAATAAGTAAATAAATAAATAAAAACAGAAGAAAGAAAACAGGGACTGGAGAGATAGCCTAGCAGTTAAGAGCACCGACGCTCTTGCAGAGGACCCGGGTTCGATCCCCAGCACCCACATGGCGGCTAAGAACCGTCTATAACTCCAATTCCAGGAGAACTCCAGTTCCAGGGGAATCCGAGACCCTCTTCTGACCTCCGTGGCATTGCACGACACGGGTGCACAGACCTGCATGCAGACAGTACATTCATACACATACAAAGATAAATAATAAAAAAAAATAAATAAAATAAAAAGAAGAAAGAAAACAAATGACTCACTCAAAAGATGGAGCAAAGAGCTGAACAGAGACTTCACAAGTGAGGAATTAGAGATGGCTGAGAAACATCTCAAAAAGTGTTCAACGTTGCTAATAATTAAGGAAATGCAAATTAAAACCACTTTAAGATATCATCTCACTCTGATAAGACTGGCTAGGATCAAGATAACAAATGTGGGGAAAGGGGAACACTCATCCACTGCTGGGGTGGGAATGTAAACTCGTACAACCACTATGGAAAGCAGTGTGGAGAACCTTTGGAAGACTCAAAATGAGCTTGCCACCTGACCCAGTCATACCACTCGTGGGTATGTTGTGCCCACAAGACTCATCGCAGAGATACATGCACAGCCATGTTTATTGGAGCTCTCTTCACAATAGCGCGAAAGAGCTGGAACCAACCCAAGTGTCCCTCAACTGATGAGTAGAGAAAATGCGGTTCATCTACACAATGGTGTTCTATGCAGTGGTAAAGAAAGATGACATTGGGGCTGGAGAGATTAGCCTAGTGATTAAGAGCACCAACTGCTCTTGCAGAGGACCCCGGGTTCGATCCTCAGCACCCACATGGCGACTGAGAGCCATCTTTAACTCCAGTTCCAGGGGAATCTGACACCTTCTTCTGAAATCTGCAGCATTGCATGACACGGGTCCACAAACCTGCATGAAGACAGTACATTCATACACATAAAAAAATTAATTAATTAATTAAAAAAAAGAAGGATGACATCACGAACTTTTCAGGTAAATGGATAGAACTAGAAGATATCATACTAAGTGAAGTAACACAGTCCCAGAAAAACAAAAGACGAATGGTATCCCTCATCTGTGGATGCTAGCACCAATTACCTAGTTGTAAGGCAAACTGAGCAACATTAATGTGCTCTGAAAACAACTGTGCTCTTATATTGTGACTCCCTTAACAGGTTCTAGAACTAAGCTATCATTTATTTTCAGAGTTAGGAAGTTTTGGTATATTTGAAGGATATGTATATATATTTTAGAGTAATATAAGATCAAAGGAATGCAGAAAAAACTAGTTTGTCATGACATTATGTCTAACCACAGTATTTATTTTATGGGAGTGCTTCTTAGTATTTCTTTTTTTTTTTTTTTTTTTTTTTTGGT